>VWZY01011204.1:337840-361569 GCA_013399075.1 Chloroceryle aenea
GAACTTGTGGAGTAGGGTGAAAGGTTGGACACGATGATCCTAAGAGGCTTTTCCAACCTAGATGATTCTGTGATTCTTGGCTTGTGTTGATTTAGAAAGGAAAACTACCTTTAATTAACTACAAGCTCTTTGAATTATCATCCATAGCCACATTCACTTTGTGACATGCAGTGCAGGTCTCAAACCAGAGACTTTCTCACACTACAGTACTCCTAAGGGTATGGTCAGAAGCCACCCTCTTGTGCAGTGTCTCCTTTGTACGGTTTAAACAGGCAAAGCGTGCAGGGTGTGCTCAGTCCCTGTCAGGTACAATTTGCCTTAGTAGCTACGTATATGGAGATGATGTTACAGACTCGTAATAACTGCCAAGTAATCTGGCTTTCTCCTTTGATTATTTGTCCATAGAAGCATTCAAAAATGGATTAAAGGCAGCACCTCCCCTTAGCAGCTTCCTCCTCCTGCAGGATGGTCTTGCAGTTCAAGAGTGGAGGCAGAGAGCCCCATTGCACCCAGTAGCCTCCAGAGTGGCACACTGCTCAGAAGGCCTGTGGGTGGAATTGGTGCTTGTCGTGCTTGTCTTTAGAAGAAAGCAGTCTGTCAAGAGAGGTCACGAAGGATAGCTGATGGTTCTCTTGTCAGAGGTCTGGATATGGTTGCTGTTCCAGGGTAGCAGAGATAGCCATGTGCACCTTCCTGCTGCTGAGCTGAAGACCTTCTAAAAGCAAAGCCCTTTTGCCTCTTCTTTCTGCAAGAGCAAAACACATCAGATAGTCAGGTGCAGAACGTTGCATCAATGCTAAATGTATGTGTTTTGAGAAGGTTAGATTATGATGTAGATGAAATTTAGAGACTGCCTTAAAAGAGACTTGGGATGTGTATAGCAGGAAGCTTTGTCAGGGAGGAAAATAATGTACATGTGTGTATACACGTACATATATATGAAAGAATGACCCATAAAAACTTGGTGTCTCCTTTTCTCACTGACCTCACCACCAACACCCTCCACCTTTGTGTATTTAAAACTAAATTGCCCAGTGAACTGTTTGGTCAAGTGTCTGTTTTAATAGGAGTATGGGTTGGAGTAGAGTCCTGAAATGTTTAAATAAAACAACCCCCCAAAAATCTCACCCAACCTTAAATGTTTCCTAGGAAACTCTGTGGTAGACAGACAAAGAAATGCTTGAATGCTCTTCTTCAGACCAAGTGTTGTAATAGTTGCTGAATGCAGTCCCACTGAGCTTTTGGAAAGCCTTGTATTCTTAAAATTTAGCAGATAATCCAGGATTATAGGGTGGGGGATTTCCTAGGGGTCAAAAGCCACAAGAGTTGATCACGTTTAGCCACTTACAGATACCTGTCACTAGACAAGAGCAAAAATTCTCTGTCTTCGACAGGCATCCAACATCTAAGCAGTGAAGTACAGAAGATCAAAGTGAAGAAATTAAGTTAATTCCCTCAAGAACAGAGCTAGAATCCATCTCAGCTCATAGCATTTGTAATCTAAAAAGAGGAATGCCAGAAAGCAGAACCATCTTATCTAGGCCGTGGTAATCAATGTGCCTTTCACCCTGCCTTTCTGAGCCTTCTCAGAAGAAGCAGGGCTGCAAGAGAAGCATTTATCAAATGCTTTATCAAGCATTTCTCAAGTATAGGTTTTAAGACATATAAAAGGGACCATCTCATCTGAGAAAGAAAAGTGTCTTAGAAAACATCCTGAAAACCTGCCCCATGAGCACTGTGTTACACGATCCAGTTGTGGTCTGATTATCGGATGCATTTTGAGTCATTTCATTGGGAATTCAGGGATCCTTCTTCCTAGCAAGTTGATTTCCCAGCACCTCATTTATTAAAGGAGAGTGTTATGCTATTAGTGTTCCTCACTACTGGCACATGGTGATCTTTGGTGTCCAGGAGAAAGACTGAGCTGAGTTGGGCATTCGTGTCTCTAATATGCTGGAGCTTTTATTTGGGGGCCCTGAGCTCCCCAGCTGTGAGACAGAAAGTTATCCATGTTTGTCCAGAGTGCATACCTTTTGCACATCAGGCTTAAAATCTTTGAGGAAACTAAACCATAAAGCTGATGCAAAAGGAAAAAAATAAATAAATCTGTATGTCTGAGATCAGGGTCAGTAAAAGTCAAAGAACCAAACTACAGTGAGGATAAAAAGAAAGATAAAAGAAGCAAAGGTGTAGTTGCAGTAAAGAAGGCTTAGGAAACAGATCAGATAACACTGCTTGTAGAAGCACAACTGCCATTGACTTGAATGCTTGAGAGGAACAGAGCATGAAAAAATATTCCTGCTGTTTGTAATGTGTGTTAGACACAGGAGGAGACAGCTGAGCACACTTCTCCTGGTATTGCTAACACGAAGCAGCATCTTCCTCAAAGATGTTGGCAAAGTCTCCGCCGCAGCGCGAATCTGCACAGAGGCAATCGGTTGTTAAAGGACGTGTTTCTGGTGGGTCCTGGTACACAGTGTAACTACCAGGTAGATTTTGAAGAAGCTGTAAATCCACCCAGTATGAAGAAAAGTTGGCAAATCAAAGAGAGGGAATACACAAATAAAGCAGCACTGCTTGGCAGTAGTTTTGCTACTCCCAAATGCTATCAGGCTGTTCTCTTAATATGCATTCCAGAAGAAACTGACTCCTAAGAAGCTTAAAGAGTAGTAAGAGGTTTTGTGGATCAATCCCCTTTCTCCTTCAGAGAAATCGGGTTTATCTACTACTTTCCTTCCTGTTCTGCTTGCTAAGTCATCAATTCTTTTCTCTATTTTATTTTTCCTCCCTTACAAAAATAAATTTATTTTTCCAAATCTTTGCCATCTCAGCAACATCTCTTCAAAGCTGCCACGTAGTGTTTCCCTTCAGGGCAGGTTTCAGCTCTTCTCCTTGTGCCAGTTGGTCTGCTCCTCTTGGCTGCTCTCTGAAGTCTCCACAGGGGACATGGAGAGGTAGTCATCCTAATCTATTCAGGAGACACATGCAGAAGAACTGAGATTTGTGGAGGCTAGAGGGAGAGAAACACATTTTTTTTCCTCAATGTGCCTGCAAAGAGCTGGCACGGTCCTGACGTTCCCTTTGGAGAGCTCTGGACTATTACCTGTGTGCAAATCACTACAGGCATGCAGAGAATTCTTTTATAAGAAAATCAATCTTGGTATTGCTGATATGAAGTACAGTTTGTTTCAGAATCTCATGGGAGAGATTAATCGATGCAAACAATGCAATTTCTTAAGACCATAATACTTTGGATTCAACAAATTTATTGTAACCAGAAGTCATCATCAAAAATAAATACACTGGGTATCTGCAGCTCTCACCTGAAACATAACCATCCTGTATAAGGTGGTGACACATTTGGTTGTATTTCAGGTTTTTCCATATCAGATTCCTAAAGAAAGTTGGTTATGTTTAAAGTAGTAGCTCTTTTAATGGCATTTTTTACTCCTGAAATTCTAGTTTGTGGTGTGCAATGTCTTATCTAAACCTCTCTTTCTCTTTAAGGCACAAGGAAAAGGAAATATAATGGACTACAAGAAGGTTGGTAAATGACATTTAAATCTTCTTATTTTTATTGGGGTTTTTTGGTAATATTTTCAAGGATACTCTTGACAGTTGAGAGAAACTTCCTTATTAAAGTCAAGTTATAATTTGTGCGTGTGTGTATGGGGGGAGAGAGAATGGCTTGGGCAACTTCTTGATTTTAAAAAGCCAGCATTAGTCATCTGTACTCCAAGTATCAAATACAGCTTTTTAATAACCATTTTTGCTATTATTTATCCCACTTACTTCCTCAAGCTTGGGTGTGAAACCAGGCTTCTGATGGCTTTTGCTGTCTCCTTTTTCTGCAGTCATTGCAGTTTAGCTCCTATTAGTGGTCTCTACATATGGATAGAGTATGCTGTTACTTTATTTTTAATCTCACCTTAATTCCATGACATCTCTTAAAAAAATAGACATACACACATTTTATAAAAACTCATGTTTCTTCTACTGCCCATTACAACTTTTAGCTAAGTCACCACTCCAGTATTCCCTACTGGAGCTGCTCTATAGTAGAAGCAGAGCTGAACCAATTAGCTTATCTACTGAAAGCAGCTGGGACACCATAAAGCTCTTCAAGAGCTGGCCAAGAAGGTTCCCCTGGTTAAATACTGGAGCACAGCATACTTGTGGTGGAGACAGAAGATGATGTGTCCCCAGCTCACTCATTGAGCATGAGCCTGACTTGTTCTGAGTCTTAAGCAGGTCATGAGGCTCCATCCAGTTACCTCCAGCATCAGTAGGAGATAATACAGAAAGTCTTGAGCCACAGGCATGATTGAGAATGACGTCTTGAACTGGGGCCTGAAGAGTGCTGTGGCTGTGACCGACTGCTGCTAGTATGGAAGGCTAACACACACATACAGGCCAGACTTGTATTACAACTGTTCTGTATTAAGGAAATTTGGATTATTAGAAAAGCTCTCTGCCCCTCCTTCCTCTTAAAACATAAAAAAGTATCTCAGCTTTAGCTTGCTATTTTAAAATCAGTGTGCTTCTAGGTTTTTTCTACAGTAGAAGAGAACCGATCGAACTGTTGGCTTTCTAAATCACCACAGATTTAGATTTAGATCACTAAATGTCGTCTTCAAATGAATCTGAGTGTGTGAGACACTTCTGTGAAAGCTTAAGCTGGGCTACTGCTTTTCTGAGTCCAAAATGGGTTGTCTCTCTTTAATGGTTACAATTGTGATCTGCCCAATATCAGTTCTGTAGTTTTACAACAAAAGGGGGAGGTAAGAAAAGCATCTAAAACTGCTTTACTGAATTAAATATTTGTCAGTGTATTCTGTATCTTGACTGAAATTGTTTCATACTTTGGATCCTTCCCATGAAATTTTAAAACTTACAGTGTACTTTGGCAGCTTGGCCACTTGCACAAAAGGAAAGGAAGGGGGGAAAGCCCCTCGAGGTTTATATTCTGAGCATTTGCCTTCAGCCAGAAGGCATGTGATGTTACTGGCACTGGGTAATCATCTTCTACACAAGCACAGGTATTAAGTTAGTAATTTTATTGAAAACCTATCCACATTTTTTGCGACCTCAAACAATAATCAGCTTTGGGTTTTGTAGAAATTGGTTTCAAAACTGTGATGTCACGTGCCTCTCTTCTGTGTTTCCTCATGTACAATGAAAGAGGTCATCAGCTGCAGCCATGCCAAATGAACCCAGTAACCTGTAGCTCGCCCCAGCACGGTCGCTTGGCTGGCACGTGAGCACGGCCAATTAGAAGGTGTGTTGTGCAGTACAAATTAGTATTTCTTTTTTTGCCCTTTGCTGTGATGTCTTTATTTCTACATCACTAGAGCCAGTGTTCTGCACTTTGCTCAGTCTGTTTTTTTTCTCAGTACCAAGGTCCCCTCTCATCTTTCTACAATTACTGCAATGTTCCTAATCAAATCTGGGGGCTTTTTTCATATGGAGTCTCCAAAATACCTCCATTTTAATTTTGTAAAAGCAAAGGTCACCAAAACTAGCTGTAGAACTTAGAAAAAAATAAGCACTATTATTTTTGTACTCTTAATTTTTATTATGAACTTCACTTAATTGAGATTAAAATGTTGTTCCTTTAGTTGAATTCACAAATGTATGTATACAAAAATTGTTAGCTGTTTAACTTGCTTGAGAATGTTTTACCTTACTTGCTGTGGCTCTCAAAATCAGGAAGGAAGGTAAATCTGAGAAAATGGGATCCACCTATTTGACATGACTCCTTAAAAAGCAAAAGTCTTATTTCAGTTTTGAGACTGCTCCAGAATTGTAAATTCTTCTTTTGATGCATGTTAGATTAAAATGTTATTCCTGATTTTTTTCACTGATAAAAAAAAAAACCAAACAAATCCAAATATCTAGAACATGCCAGTAAATTTAGTGAGGTCTTGGACATTTGTAGAAATGAAATACTTTCTATTAATTTAATTAGGTCTGAGACTGTCGTGTCAGTAAGGTCACTATGTTCTGCATCACTCAAACTTTTCTCAGTTTGTTTTTATCAGAAGGTCTTTGATATCACAACGGGCTCATCTAGAGGTCTTTGTTTATGAATATATTTGCTCACATCAGTATCTGAATGCTGCACTCTTTTTTTTTTCCTACACCACAAATTATTGATCCAGCATTGTGGTATTTGACAGTCTCTCCCAGAGATGAAAAAGTAGTTTCAGGTCTGTTTTAGCAATGTATCTCAGATAACAAAAGATAAATACCAGTATATGGCAGGGACAGAATTCCTGTTTGTCACTGAAAGAGACAGCAACTTTCCTGTCACCCTCATTTGTACCTTGGATTTTGGCAAAAATCTCAGACTTTTTAAAATCAAAAAGCTTTTATCCATTTTACATCTACTTTGCATGCAAAATAAGCTGTGTAATTCTAAACCAACAAAATTGAGATTCTCAATTTAATTGTTAGTATTTTATAAGACTGATTAAACGCCCTCCACTGGAGTCAAAGCTGTAATGGTACTTGCCATTATCCAGACTTGTTAAATGAGTATGACAAAGGCACAGCTAGTAGCAGAGAAGAGTAAGCTGGGAATAATTCTTGTGTTCTGGCCAAGGCTCCAGAAAAAAAATGAAGATAAGGCTAAATAAAGAAATAAATCCTGTATTTTGCAGCCAGTGAGTATGCTACTGCAAGGATTTGTTGCTTTTCTAAATGCACAATTCATAAAAGATTAGTTTATCGAGTGAGAGAGGATGTAGGATCATACAATCATAGAATGGTAGGGCTTGGGAGGGACCTCTGGAGATCAAGTCCAACCCCCCTGCCAGCACAGGAACACCCAGGGCAGCCCACACAGGAATAGGAACGTAGCACAACTTTATTTTTTCCACTCTACTCCCTGTCCATTTGCTCTTGGGGGGCTTTCATCCAGACTGGCTGGGAAATACATCAGTATTTCAACATAGTACATCAGTGTAGTATGATGTGACATACTTTGTTGGTATCTCTGTGAAGCACGGTGCATGATGTTAATGTAAGGAGTGGATTCTGTCCAGAGCTGGAAGTACCATGAGTCAAGAAGTGGTCGGTCCAGCCGCTCAAACATGGCACGGCACCAGCTTGACTTCCCCCACGCTAGGAAAGGGAGGAGAAAAAATGGGAAAGGTCACATTTGGAAACAAGGAGGATTATCCACTTTCTTGCTCTTGAAATGCAGCAGAGAGTTAAAAGCAGAGGGTTGTTGTTCATAGAGGCTTATGACCTCTGGCAGCTTTCCTTGAAAATGTGTGGTGTTTGTTTTGGAGCAGCCACGTCCATCGGTTCCTTTGGTTATATATATTAAAAAACCCCAGAGTGGTCAATGATTTGATGGACTGAGGGGTTGTGTTGGTAAATATACCAGTAATATTACAAAAGAAGCCAAAACCATCAGAAGAAGTGATTTTCTCTTTTGTCAGAACTGACCATATCTCAATTATAAAGGTGTACATCCAGCACCAAAAACCAGTTGCATCTTTGTTTTTAATCAGTACCGCTTTGGGGTGAGAATCCAGCACAACTTTTGTTTCATTAAAAAACCCCAACTGTCACATCTTTGAGTGTAAATATCCAATTAATTGCTTGTGTATGCTAGGATGCCAATTAACAACCACCACTGGCATTAATGTGCTTTAAGAAAGTCATGCTTCTTGGTAAAAAGTCACCACTTAACTACCATCGTTTAGATTTAAAAGCTAGTGGGCCTTGTTAAGTTCACTGTGAAAGACATGGAAAGGCGGAAGGGGGAGGAGTTGATGTCTCTTCTCAAGTGTAAAAGGAGCTGTACAATCCATCAGTGTCTTGGGAAGACTTGTAATTTTTTTGCAAAGTGTGCTACAAGGGCAGTGTGACAGCTGGAGCAGCGGTGTTCCCTGTCACGAGCCATCTCTCCACTGCTCTTGGCTTGCTCTCTTCCTAGGTAGGCTGGTTTTGAGTTTGAAGTAAAAAGCAAATTTTTCTGTTTGTGAAATGAGTAAGGAAAATAAATCCTACTCTGCTAGTGGAAGTTTCTGTGGAGTGTTTATGCCCTTTAAAGATTATTTCTTTACCTTTCCTATAGAAGTTTCAAGGAAAATGCTGGATAAATACTGCCCCAATTTCTACTGTCATATCACGCTGCATATAGGCAACAAAAAAATTTAAAATTAAAAATTTTAAAAGAGAATAAAAAAAAGATGGAGTTATGAAGCAATGTAATTAAATGATTGTCCAGCCCATTCTGAGAAGGAAGAGCGTAGCCCAGCATCCAACCACAAAAACAGGGAGGGTGGATGCTGAGACATTCCAGGGTACTTAAAAAACCAAAGGAAACATTTGACAAAATTGATCTAGTAGCTGTGAAACGCGTTGGTCCATTTTCAGGGTAACATTTCAGCAGTCTAAAACATCCGTGCGTATCGAGCATGGTGTTCCCACAAAAGAGCAAACAAATTTAGAAGAGCCAAGGCAGAACCCTGCGAACACTTAGAGCAGTGTTCAGTCTCTCGGCCACAGATCAATTTAAATTTCCTGGTTTGGGGTTTCTTTTTGTTTCAGTGAGTACTGTGCGCTTCAGAAATGTAGAGTGTTTTAGCTCACTTCAAGACCAGAGCAAATGCAGGATGTTTGAAGATTATAGTAGATAATAAATTCAGCTGGTTGGGATCATTCTTCTAAAACAACAACAAAAAATCTTCTGAAAAGTTTGTTTTAAAGTTCAAAGTTACTTGTTGATATCTTGTCACTTAATTAGTTAATCCTGAGTTTGACCATTCAAAAAAAGAAATAAAAAAGCAAGAATTTCAGTGCTCTTATGCCTTTATTTCTTTATGTCCTTTGCACATAAAATCTAGTACAGCCAAAGTATTCACTATGTCTTCAGGGAGTCTTCCCCCCCATATCCCTACAGCTAGAGCTGTCTGAAAGGAATCGTCTTTCCTTTGGCTCGGAAATAAGGCACAAATACCTCAGCAGAGAAGATTCGTAGTTGTCTTTGTACTCAAGCACCTGCTTAGCTTTTGTGTCCTTTAATTCATCATTCTCCAAACTCCAGCAGTGTCTAGCTTGCTGCTTTGATCTCTTGCTGCCCTCAGACAAGCCGTCCTGTCCAGCAGCACTCCACAACAGTCAGCCCAGAAGGCAGAGGTTTAACTTCTGTGGTATGAATAAGACATTTTCTCTTTGTCTTTTCAAAACAAGGGGACTGGGAGACACAGTACTTTGAACTCTAGTCACGGAATCATACAATAATTTAAGTTGGCATCTGGGGGATGTCTGGTGCAACCTCTGGCAGAGCCAGGATGGGTTTGCTCGGCTGAGCTTTGAGTATCTGCACGGACGGAGATTTCACAGCCAACCTGAGCAACCTGTTCCAGTGTTTGACCTCCCTCCCACTGGGAGGAGTTTCCTTGGGTCTGATCAGCATTTCCCATGCTGAAACCTGCACCCACTGCCTCTCATCCCTTCCATGGGCACCTCTGTGAAGAGTCCAGCTCTGTCTCCCCACCCATGAGAACTGGGACAGCAGTAACAGCTTTCTTAAGGCTGAACTAAGCAATTCCCAGCATTTCCTTGTAGACCATGTACTGCCCCAGCCCTCTATCATCTGGGTGGCTTTCCACAGCACTTGGCAACATCTTTCACTTGGTGGGAAGCCCAAATGTGGGCATAGCACTCGGGACAGGGTCCCACAAGCCCCAAATAGCAGGCAGTAATTGCTCGCTGGATACACTTGTTAACACAGCCCAAGAAGTGGTTGGTGATCTTTGCTGCAAGGACACATGGCTTCAAGAGAAAAAAGCATGTGTAGATAACTATGAAGTATAAAGAGGATAGCTGAAACATCAGATAAACAGGATGTGGACCTCTTGGCCTGTTAGTCCTTGATTTGAATCTAATTGAATGTTGTCAAATCTGGTTAGAGGCAGCTTCTGCTGAATGACTGGTTTGTGCCATATGTGAAACTAGCAGTTGGTTTTGAGATTCACCAGCACCATCCCCATTTCATTGCTCTTTGTATATTTGTAACAAATCAGTAGACTCTTGAAGCTGTGTAGACCCTATCAAGGTTGTTCATCTAAATGTAGAAGAACCTTTATGAATGTGCTCGACTAAAATAAACTCAGAAACTAATGCTAGGAAGTAGGAGCAGGAATGCAAATTCACTACAATTTTATATATGGTATGACCCAGACAACGCAGGTTTTCTTTTTACTATTCACTTACGCTGTAGTGCAAGAAATAATTTCTTAGTTAGAACATCTTACCAGCTTATAAGCAGAGAGGTGGTACACACAAGCATACTCTTGCAGTCTTATGTCAGACTTAGAAGGGCAAGTCAGTCAAGACAGAAGTGGAGTTCTCACCCATAAGCATTGTTCTGTTTCCACATGTAGGGCCAGAACCATAAATGCACCGTGTATGGTTACATGGCCATTACTCCACAGCTACTTCTGGTTTGTTCAGTAGCTTTTAATGTAAAAGATGGAAGCAGTCCTGAGATCGAGATCTTGAATGCAGATCCCCCTTTTCATAGGGAATGGGTGCCGTTGTGGTGTTTGGACCTGTTCTTGGCCTAGCAAACCTCAGAGGTTTGAGTGGAAAATGTCCCAGTTCCGACTATTTGGTACGTAGGGTTGTCTCCTGAAGGATGGGAGATGGAAGCTTGAAAGAGAGGTTGCTTGATACCATTTATTTGCAGGACATACCTAGAGAGTGTGGGTGCATCAGGAAGCAGTGGAAAAAGCAGCCTTAAAGTTGGAAGAGCTCAGAAAGACTCTCTCTCTCCTCCTCTTGGCTTCTGGTTTAAGGCAAGGAAAGGGAAGGAAAAGACAAGAAGAGGAGGAGGAAGCTGGAGAAACAGATCTCAGCTTCTCACTCGGCAGTTTGCCCTGCTGTGTGTATTCAGAGCATTCAGAATGAGAAACCCTCAGCACTTGCCTCCTTTCCATAGCTGTTTTCTTGTGCTTTTTTTGTAACTCTTGATGCGAGTCATCCCTCCTTCCAGCCAAAGACTAGGCAATGAGGAGTAAAAAGAAATGCCTTGCAGGTCCAGTGGCTGAGACTGGCCTTGGTGCAGATAGAGCAGGCTGAATGGAGCAAGACTACAGACATGTTCTGGTCTCAGTGCTCAGCCTGGCATTTTTTTTCCAGACTGAGAAGATAAAGATGTTGCTTTTTCTTAGATTCATAGAACAACCTGCAGACAGAAAACTTTGGTATTGTGAGCTTCATGTGTAGCAGGCAAAACTGTCAAGCCTGGTCGTTATCTGAATATATTGAGGAAAACAAAGTGCTGAAGGAAACCAGTGCTGCTGTGCTGGGGGAGCATCACTTCTCATCTGAGTCTTAACTTGGCTGCACTATTGCAAGACTACCACTTAAGCTGAATTTCAATAACCAAAAGCCAGTCAGTGATTTATTTTGAGATTCTTGACACCTTTAGAACGAAGCAGGGCTTTAGTGCCAATGGTCTGTATAAAAGCTTAAAAGTTAAAAAGCAGTATTCCAGCATGTCTGGCAGTTCATCTGAGAACAGTGTGTTGATGAAATCTGTATTTGGACTGGTGATCAGTTTTAATTACTGAGCACCACTCTGAAGAAAGTTGTGTTTTAGTGATGGATTAAATTATTCCTACAAGTGGAAATACATTTGCTGCAGAGAATGATGCTATATAAGTAGAGACTAAAAGAGCAGATTCCTTTGTTTAGAAGAAATTAATGAGGGAGTTTAATTAAACTTTATAAAGTAACAAATAAAAGCAGCTCATTTTGCTTTTCCATTTACTTGCCTCAAAAATTAGCTGCTCCTATCCAAATGAAATTAAAACATAATACATCTAAACTGGATACATTGATTTTTTTTTTCTCTTTTTTTTTAATGTACTTAGTCTGTGAAGTTCATTACATAAAACCATTGAAGCTCAAAATTTGAGAGGGTAAAAGCATAACTGTAATACAACTAACAGTACACCTAAAGCCTTAAATTAGGGGGTTTTTGCATACAGCAGATCTACCAAAGCCAGATTTCATATGGAGTTCTATCCTCTTATTTCTTTAGTAACTATCCCAGTACAAGGAGCACAGTTTGTACCCTATTTTGTGTTGGTTTATTTTCCTTTCCCAAGCCCAGCTGAAGTAGAGGCAGCACACAGCCTGGTTAATCCAGCCTGGTTGGCCTCAGTGTGTGCTCATTTCAGTTGATGGGCTGACTCTGCAAACGGAATGTGGGATGGGTAAATGTTTAAGGAGTATGAATTGTTCATTACATAGGATGCTCTCTGAGAGGGAGAGAGAGGTTCTCTGCGAAAGCTGAGGAAGGAGTTTGCCATATGAGCATCAGGTTCCTTGAACTTTGCTTGGAAACATTCAGTAGCAGATTAGAGTTCTGTGTAGTGATTCTTCTGTGTGTAATTTGATGTGAGCGTTGCAATTGTTTAGGTTTCAGGGCACCATGTGTGTCTGAGGGCTCACACAAGACAAGTGTGTAAATGGATTGTGTCCTTGCACTAGAATTCTCCCCCTGTCTAGGTGTTGATGCTACAAGTAAGTCATAGTACATATATGCAGGCATAGAAGCTTAAACTAAGCTCCTTTGATCTCTGACTGGTTTGAAGACTTTTTAGGAGTTATTTTCTTCCCTGTTTACATCTCAACATATATTTCCATGAGTATTACATAGTATGCTAAACCTTTGTCATGAACTTTAGCAAATCAGCAGTTTCCCTCAAGATGTGTGCCTTCTACCATCTTGCAAAATCACGCCTCGAGGAAGGGGGAAGAAACATCTTTTCATGCTGCCCTGTACCCCATCTCACCTTTCCCCACCTTTGCTGTAGAGCCGTGGTTCCATGGCTGGTCCTATTCCATAGAAGACGTGTTGATTTAGCTGTGCCATGCATTTGTGCCTCGGGGCAGGTTCCTTTCCAGCACACAGTGCAGGAAGATTCTAACTGAAGTGGAGAGTAAAATTTTTATGAACTGGGACTTGAACACTGGAGTGCTGTAATGTGCTTTCAGCTAATTTCATCTTTAAATACAGCTAATGAATCCACTGCAGTTTGTATTCAGATAAGAAATGCTGTGTGTTCCGTGTGAATGCAAGTATCGGTATGAAATGGGTGACTTTACAGTTTGGTCATAGCTTTGAATTTATTTATTGAATGTTTATTTCTTTATTGAATGTATTTATTTACATGCTATAAACTAGATAAGATTATACTGTGTATTTATAAATGAACCGAGGCGTTGGATTGTGTATTGTAGCAAAACATAATTTACAAACCCCTGTATAATTAGTTACTGTAGATAACTGGATTCAAGAAAAGCCCTTTTTTTTAAAGCCAATAGAGGGATATAAACCAGCTATAAAAGATATGTGGGGTTCATTAAAGATCATGAAATGCTGTCCTGCTTTTTGAGATAATCAAATCCCAAAGATCCACCTAGCCTTGGTTCCCAGGCTCTGTCATGAGGTGTCCGGCTGGAGATGGTCTGAGGATACATGTATTGGGGGTGAAAAATGGAACAGTTTTTCATGACAGTCTGTTCAAGAGAAAATGGTAATTAAAAATAATAAAAAATAAAATTAATAAGTGAGATTACTATTTAGAGCTTCAGATAAATTTTGGTACTGGGAAAACCCAACATTTTGTTTGTCATTTTGGTTTGTGTTATTTCCCAGGAAATTTAGCCTGTCATTTACCTATGTTGTTTTGGTGCTGGATCCTTCCAGCAGCTTACCATGCAGTGTCTCTTACTCCATGATAATATTGTCTTTTTCATGTGGGGTATCAGCAAACCATTGTCAGGTCCCCTAGATTACTGAGAAGATTGAGTTTGTGTGGCTATAGTTCAGTACGACACATTTTAGTACATCCCATTTTACTGGCAAAATTTGCCTCTGTCCAGTGTGACAGTTGTTACCATGCGGTATAGAAATAGAATTTTGTGCTACCAAAGACAAGAATTCAACTTGTGTCCTCCTGTGCCTGTTTCCAAAAGCAGGGGCTGGAATGTGTGTTCATAAACCCCAGATTTTGACTGCAGAAAATGAGAGTGTGAAGGAGTGGCTGGTCTGCCAGCCCTGTGAGTTAAATAACCAGAGTTGGTTTATCGGGTTGGGTTTGGGTTTTTTAATGAAGTGTGCCCTTTGGAGAGCTCTGGTTTTTCAGGTGGTGAAGTAATGAGTGATGTGGTTTAGATTACCTTGTACTGGGGAGCCAAAACAGAGCAGCTGAGAGTTTCGAAGAGCTTTTGTCTCAGAGACCAAAATAAAAAGAGCTTGGCTTTTGCCTTTAACCTCGGGAAGGGGCAGTGGAAGCCCCGCACTCTCAAAGATAACTGTGTGCACCAGCAGTGCCGAAACCCACCCCTTTGTGTCTTCTGACAGCTGCAGGAAGCCATCAAGGCTGGCAAAGGTGTGACCACTGCCATCGACCTCTGCCGCTGCCACGGAAAGAGAGCGCTGGCAGCCCTGGAGCGCTTCCCTCCCTCCGAGGCCAGGGCTGCCTTGGCCAACATCGTCTACGCCGTGACCAGGTTTCCCTGACCCGCCACCCCGGGAGGAGCTGCTCTCCTTCCCCAGGCAGGAGCAACCTGGCAGGGACGTCGGCGATGCCCTGCGGCGCTGGTCACCTCATCCCCCGGCCCTGTCCTGACGGAGGAGCGCGTCCCAGCTGCCGCTGCCACCAGCAAAATTCGGGAGGGGGAAAAGCAAAAAAGGTCACAGCCAGCTTTCACTTGTCGTGCCAGAAGCGCACTTGAGGCTGCACCGGTAGAAATAATTAATGAGTCCCGTTTCCGTGACCTCAGCAAATGGACAGGAAATAAGTTGGTATTGATTGGGCACCGTCGGGGACGGCGCCAGGGCGGAGGCCGGTGGTTTTCCTGCTGGAGGGAGGGATGGAGGGGCGTGAAGATCCAGGTGTCACAAGAAACCCGCTCAAACCTGCCTAGAGAGAGCGAGCTGCTGAAGCTGGGAATTAAAGCACCCGCTTACCAAGGGGAAGGGCAGTTCAGGGGATTAAGGGGTGAAAATCCTCTCTCTGTCTGCCTGCGCTCCCGTCTCCTCACGCTGGTTTTATGTATTCACATGTAAAATTACCCTGTGCCTAATGCTTTCCATATTTGAGAAACTTGCTGAGAAATTGTGTCAAGCATGGTAAGTAGGAGCTTTAAAATATTTAATCAAATATTAATTTGGCTCTGTTAAGGGAACTGATTGCCTGGGTTTTATACTGTGCGTGTATAATATGTTGCTCTGGGTCTAAGAATGAGGTTTTTCCAACTCTTCTGGGGAAGGGAATATCACTCCCTCAGGTCCAGCAGTTTGTTTCAACACACTCTTACACAAAAGAATTTCCTAGGATTGTGACACTCGCATTCATTTAAGCCAAATAAATGTTAATTTTTAAGGCTAGCCATCGGCCCTTGGCAGGAAAGGAGCAAGGATTGCTCTTCTGAGTACGGTCTTTCACCAGTGCAGAAAATACCGGAGAAGTTTCGAACCTCAGTGTGTTGAATCTTGAAGTCCGATTACAGACAGCTTGTAAGGTGTATCAGAAGCCTGCAACTTGAGACTGTCTCTGTTTTGTTCATAGGAGATGATTTTTGTGGTTTGCCTGCGTGCAATCTGAGAACGCCGTTGACAAGAAGGCTGAGTTTACATAAATGATCTAGATTGAGACTCAGCTACCTTTCTTCCTTCTGTGGTGTAATTACAGCCCAATCTGGAGACAGCTAGCACAGCAAACAGATTTCATTACATCCCTCACTCAAACACTAAGTGAAGTTATTTCTGTTAAACTCTCTCCTCCTTCCTTCCCCTCCTGCACTCCTTCCCCTGTCATACAGCTTGTTTGCCATAGACCATCACCTTGCATTCCAGCAAATGCAAAATATAAATAAAAACCCTGTCCTCTAAAAAGACACTGAAAATGCATCCTGCATAATCTGCATGATACTCTGTGTAATAGGTGTATATACTTTATGTTATAGGTATAATATTAACAAACTTGAGACACGATCTTTGTTTAGGAGTAGCGTCTAGAACTCGGGACTCGCCTTGTTCTGGTGAATGGCTTCAACACCAGACCCCTTCTTGCTTGTGCTTTCCTTCTTATGGCTGCCCCAGCATTTTCTCTCTTCCCAAGACTCTGGCACTTCTGCCCGAGTTAGTGCTCTTGCTGCAGCAGGAGGGCTGGAGGAGCACCGAGAAGAGGGGATTAGCCCAGCAGTGGCAGTCCCAGGCATCTGCCTTAGCTAACCACTGTATGTTTTCACCTGTCCCTGAAGTTCTGCTAACATAAAACATATGCTTGAAAGAAATACCTAAATTCAACCTGGGTCATATTTCAGGGGGGTTTGGGCTCTGTTTTTTTACATATTACCTCCAGCAGGAGCCATACATCATCTCCTCTTTGTCTTATGTCTATGCTGTTGGTTCTTAATGATTTAGGACTGCAAGAAGCTTGAGTCTGATGGAGATGTTCTGATCTGTCTCACCTCGGTTACATGGAAGAAATATCAAACATGTTGCAAAACTGTGTACACCTGGTTTATTTTTTCATGAAAGTACATTTTTTTATTTGTACTTTTTACTAATAAAGAGAAATCAGGAAAAATGATTTACCCTTTTTTGTATTTCTATTGCTAGAATGTTCTGTTTGCTCTCAAACTATTGTTCAACCTTAATTAAAAAGAAAATAATTGTCATTTATCAATATTATCAAGTAATTGTATATTTAAGATATTCTCCTGTAATTATTGAGAAATTTTTGTTGTCTTGTTTCCTCCAGGTAAACTACAAGCAAAGTATTATGAAAACTCTGAATTAATCTTTCCTGTGTCTTAATATACAATTATATTATGTTATACAATTTCTAAGCAATGGTGGAACTTTAAGGCTGATACAGTTTTATTTTTATCTCCTTGATTGCTTTTCCCCACCTCCTTCTCTAAGGAGGTCAGAGAGGGGGAGGGCCCTGGTCTGAGGGTGGCTGAAGAAGGCGTTCACACTCTTCACTTTGGTTATCCAGCTACTCAACTAGATGTAGCTATCAGCTGCTCCTCTGAACTTACCCCAGGTAGTGCATTGCTGGACCATTCCACAAGTGCACAAAATACAGGACAAGGTCACAACTCCTTATTAAACCAAGCTAAATTCATCTCCTACAAGGAGACACATCTTTGGTGTGTCTGAGAGGGAAAGTCACTTAACTGCCAGCTGAGTAGTTCCAGCTCCACAATTATGTCAAGACTGTAAAGGAAGTTTGATTGGAAAGTGAGGTGTTTAGAATAATAGAAATGTTGTCTGGAAGTGGCTGCTGGAAGTGGCTGCTGAAAGCTCCCGTTTGAAGTAGATGCCAACATGAAGTCTGCTCTTGGAAACCACCAAGGATGGAGCTTTCACAGGTTCCTTGTGCGACCTGTTGCAGTGCTGCTTCACCTTCCATGTGAAGGGCTGTGTTCCTGATGTCCAGTGGGAACATGTCTCACCACAGCTGGTGGCCATTGACCATTATTTATCACCTGCCACTGCCAAGAATTCCTCGGCTCCCCTGTCTTTGCTGATTCCCCATCCTGCAGTTGCCTGCTGCAATTCAGTTGCCTGTTAGAGTCCTCTTACCAGCTGGAGCAGCCCCAGCTCTGTCAGCCTCTCCTGGTGGCCATCTGTGCTAGGATCTGACTGATGGGGTGGCCCTCAAGTGACCTGCGTGACTTTCATATCATCCCTGTTGGGCTGTGAGCCCACTATCAGCCAGTTCAGGAGCAGACTCCCTGGGTACATTAAGGAAAAGAACAAAAACTTACCCTGATGCACTGGTTCTTGCTGTGATGGACTCATACAATGCTGTGGTTGGGATTTGTGACTGAAACAGCATTGCTAACACACTGATGTTTTAGTTACTGATCAACAGTGTTTGCGTAGTGTCAAGGCTTATCTCTGCCCCTCACACTGACTCTCAGTGAGTGGATTGGTGGTGGGCAAGGGGTTGGAAGGGGGCGTTACTGGAACAGCTGACCTGAACTGACCGCAGCGATCTTCCACGCCGTGTAATGTTGTGCTTGGCAGTAAGAACGGGGTGGGCTGGAGGGGTGTTGCAAGGGGTCTGTAGCTTGGAGACTGGGCATCAGTCAGCTGCTAGCGACTGCTTTTGCATCACTTGGTTTTCTTCCCCCGTTCCTTCCCTTTCCCCTGTTAACCAGGCTTTAACTCATTAACTTGGCTTTTGCAGTTTGCTGTGCTGTGGAGCACTTGTGTTCTGCCCTTGAGAACTATGAGGCCCTGTCCCTGAGCCTCAGCTGGTATTTGGGCCCTGCATTGCTGCTGTCCCAGTACTTTGGGAACCATCTCGTGGAGACAGTTAACAATTACACCTTTTCCCTCTCTTCCTCTGAGAGCCAATTTGCAGAGGAAACAAAGAACAGCACCTTCCTCTTCATCTCCTGCAGGGCAGTTGCTTTCCCTTGTTAGAGTGACTCTTCGGTGTTTTGAACATCCCAGGATAATGAGAATGCTCACATGGGTATTTCCAGAATCTGTTTCCAGCTTTTTCTGTGATTAACTGTTGAGGAATATCACACAGGGATGTGGCCTGAGGCAGTGTGGTCATGGGTGGCGAGGTGTGTGGGAGCATTTGGACAGGTATCTAGAACAGTTTCACCTCTGCTGTGAGACTTGACCCTCAAACAAGTGTAAGATTCTGATAATGTGACAGAACATTTGATACCCTGGCGACGCTAAAAGGACACAACTTCTCCCAGCATGCTGGGCCTGCCCTGCACCTACCGAGCACTGTTCAGCACCCTCAGCAGGGAGAGAGGCTCTCAGGATCTAAAGACAGCTGGGCACTGTGGCTAAACTAGAGACCCAGCTTTCAACTGTGTCAGTCTCTCTATACAAGAAAAAACAATGGAAGCAGAAATCATTCATGGAGAAGCTTCTCCTATGAGGGAGCAAGAGGAGGAATCAGACAGTTGGTGGTGCATCAGAAGGGGAAAGGGACAGAAATTGTTAATGAGCCAGAAATCACCAGATCCTGATCCCAGAGTAAGCTGCAAGATATGCATAAAGTTTATAGCCATCAGCCTGGTCAGCTAATTGTCATCTGGCTGCTCCAGGGCTAGGATACTGGGGACGGCAGAGGGCCAGGAAGCCTAGCAACTGGGATCCCTCGCAAGAGACTGAGGCATCAACAAAGGCACTGGAAAAGGAGCAACTATCAGCAGCCTCTGGAGGCACCTCATGTTGAGTGCAAAGGAAAATTAACCCCTCAAGGAAGATCTTGTAAACTACAGAGGCAAATGACCAACCACTGAGAGTGGTATCCAGTATCTGAGGGAATTGGCAGTGGTAGAAGTGATCAGCCTGGACAACAAACGGGCATCTAAAGACCTCGATGACATCTAAGACTTCACTGCACGTGGTCCACGTGGTGGAAGTTTGTATGGAGTGCACTGCTGTCATACACCAGCACTCTGGTGCTAATGGTGATGCATCAAGGCCCTGTCTGTGGGGAGACTGCCCAGCCAGCTCCATCAGTTTGGAAAAGTCTTCCTTCCACTCCAGCCCTACAGGCCTGTGTCTCAGCTAGGGAGACCATCCTGGCAGTTCCAGTTATTAAAAGGCAGCATGTCTTCCTCCTCACCCATGCCAGATATCAGCTGTCAAGTGAGCTGCTCCCTGCTCAAGGAGATGGACACTGTGGGCACATCTGTGCCCACCCAGTGCTTTTGTCTGCACACCCAGGAGGACAGGAGGAAGTGGGATGGTGAACCTACCTCAAACCTGGAACCTGTGTGACTTGCAAGGAAAAACAGTGGCTGGAAAGGGTGGAAAATTACTGCTCTGGTTGCTTTTGAACAATTCCCTGAACAGAGTAGAAGGGCTGATATTCTTTCTGACACAAATAGGAAGCTTCTGGTTTGCAGTTGCGAGAATCTGGTACGGAATACTCCACCCAGGAATAGAGGGGCTCTGCCTCTGGCCAGGTGGAGGAAAGGGACAGATGGGTTTATTCCGGCTTTATTCCACTGCGTGGACTTGAGGGCCTGGCACAGCTGACCAGCTGGCTGTGTTCTCCTGACAGAACCCAGCGTGTGCCTTGCCCTGTTTGCACTGAAGAGTGCCCGGGTGCCCCGGATTTGACTCGGCCCCCAACTTGGGAGAAGTGGCTAAAAGACTGAAAAGCTCTTTTCAGTTTAATGGAAACATTAGGGAGCATTCTCTGGAGTGCCAGGGAATGCTTCTTGCCCCAAGTGGTGTTAAAGGTGCCAGACCAGCCTCTGTGAGGGTAAAGCTGCCAGTGAGATCTCTCCGTTGCTTTTTCTCCTAAGCAGAGAGCGTTTGAATTGTCACAGATGCAAAAGGCTAACTCAAGCAACTGTGCCACGCTACAGATGTATCAAGGAAGTGGCTTCTGGGTCAGATCACTAGCTGTCGCTACTTTCATCAGCTACTTCAATCTCACAGAAAAGTTAGGCATCAAACTTTTTTTTTATTTTATTCTTTGTACTCTTCAAAGTACTTTTACCTGCACAATGTCTTAGGAAAAGCGCTTTTCAGTCTCTCAAAGCAGTTCAAAGGAAAGAATATTTCCAGTTCTGGAAGTCATCTGCTTTGACAGTCTTTGCATTAAATTATCTTTTATTTCTTTTCAAAACCCAATCCCCAAAATGCATTAATTATTTACATAATTAGCATTCAGGTGCTTCCCTTTTTCTAAAGCTACGAGAAAGGAGCCACTAAACTAAAATTCTGATAGCAAATGCCTTTAAAATAACCAAAAAGATAAAGCACAAAGCTTGCCATTTAGTTGTGAAGAAGAAGGTGGCAAACCAACTGGCAATCGATAGCACCAAAGCTTCACCCAAACACCTCTGCCCGCGTCTTCAGGCGTTCGTATCTGTGCGTGACTCTGCCCGCGGCTCCTGGCGCTGCTGCCAAATTCGGAGGTGTCGACCTCAGCCAGAGGAATGCTCTGGCTCCCCCGCGTGTAGGAGCTTCGTTCTCTGCTGTCCCTGCAGCTGACTCGAATGCCTTCCTATTTGCAAAATGCTTTCGTCGGGGTACGGCTCTTGAGGAAAGGTTTTATCCCAAATTGAATCGGCGACGAGCCGTTGGAGTTACTGAGCTGGGAAGTGGGATTCTACCCCGCTCTGCGGGATGAAATTGCCAGTCTGTCTGCAGTAGAAGAGAAGAATTGTGTCATGGGAGAATGTTGCTTTTGGCTAATAGTGACAGACTGGTGTTCCACCGATAGCTAAACCAGTAGTTGTTGGAATTAGCTGGATTTTAAGAAATTTATGGATAAAATTCATTTTGAGGCATATTTTGATATGACTGTCCAGGACAATTGCTTTTTTGCAGCAACATTATAAAGCTCCTGGTTTAAAATTTTCTTCTTTACCCTGTTCCACTTTGCCTTCCTCCTTTCACCCCTTCCCCAGATATCAGACTAAAAATACTCTGCTTTATTAGTAGAGCAGTGGTCAACATTTTTCATTTTAAAACCATACACAAGAGTATTCTACTTGCACTGAAAACCAGTATCTTAAAACTAGACCCTTTTTATGCCTTAGACTTTTACAGCAAATGACTTGCATAAAATCTAAACCAAGTACTGATAGATTAGGTTACTTTTTTCCTGTGTCCCTCCAGCAAAACATAAACAGTCATTTAAAAACCCCTTTACTCTCTGCAGATGAACGTGATGCTTTCTATATGTGACCGGCTTATCCAAATCAGGGTGATAGGGAAATGAAGCATTTTTCCCTCCTGGCTAGTTTTGATGAAAGCTCTCCAACTTGCACATTGTGTCTGAACATTTCTTCATTCATAGCGTGTGCCCATCGAAAACTGCTTTCTGTTTGCAGCATTTCAGCTGTACTATTTATATGCTAGTTGAACAATGCTAACTAGAGGCAGTAAAAGGTGTGTATTTCATATGCAAATCACTAGCAATAATTTTCTACAATTACACTTAGTTGCTTGCATCATTATTTTCAGCACCAAGATAAAAAACCCCACAAAAAACAAACCAACAAAAAAAAACAAAACGGGTTTAGCAGGAGAACATCACAGGGAAAAAAATGCATTAGTAAGACTTCTTTTTAATCAATTTTGTTGCTTTTGTCAACAATTAATTGGTTAACATTTTATATCAATGTACCCCTACCTCTGCTCGGGTGCTATGTATCCGCAAGCTATGATGGCTTTTAGATGTACCTATGCTAAGATAAAATATCTTTGCAGGAAAATAAAGAGTGTTTAAATATCTAGCATTTCTTAAAGATGAGCGCTCGCTGCTGCTAAAACTGGTCTCATTACTAATAACTGGAAGTAAAATATTTATACAAGAAATATTTCCACTACTTGCTTTCAGTCACATTCTATTGTAGTAATAACCACTAAGCATGTGGGGTTTTTCTGTTCTTCTTATAAACCCAGGTCCCCACACATACATTTTTTATTGAAAAACCAGTCCCAATTCCAAAGGCAAATTTCTATTGGATAAAACACATCTAGTTCTTAAAGATGTGATTGTTGTCAAAGTCATTACCGTAGGGTATGGCTGGGTTGTAAGGAGAGGAATTAAAGCATCTAGTAGCCAGGAAACAGAGATCTGTGTTAATGCCCTTCAGAAGGGAAGGTTCCCATCCACCCAGAGAGCAAGGTTCAGGAGTAGCCTCCGAATGCTAGTGAGGGTAGAGACCCAAAAGGGAAGATCACTACCTGCTTATAAGCAGTGACTTCTTGTGACAGGGACTTTGTAACATGATGGCCATGAGAGAAGCAGCTGGGACTCAAAAAACCTAGAAAGGCTGGGTTTGTTTCAGGGTCTGAAACAAAGAGGATTCCTTCCATAAGGATTTCTGCTACTTCCATTTGAAAAAAATAGAGAAATGTTTACGTAGAATAAAACAGGCAGATGATTCTCAGAGAAACCTAGTTTTCTACATTGCTTACCAAAACATGTATTTTTAAACTCCTGATGCAAATATTTGAGCTCACCTGTCTTAATGAGGTAAGACACAATGCAACTGGGTCAAAATATCTTTTTCTCTATAATGGGCAGGATATGGAACTGAGGGTTAAGCACACAGAGGAGAGTGCACCGCTTGCTCTTGACTGGGAGCTGTGGACATCGCTGAGAAAGGGCTTTCCGGGCCATATTTACCCCTTTTGGACGCAAGACAGAATTTGGACAAGCAGACCTTTGTGAGATAAATGTTTGATCATTCAGAGTTGTGGTGTAGATAATACAATGCCTGTGCACTGAGTGAGCACTGCTTCTTTTTAAATGCAGAGCTGTGGGATAGCATGCAATGGTGCAGCTCTTGGCTGAGCTAACATAAAGGGAACTGCTGCTTCATTGCCAAGAGATTAAAAGAAGTTTATGTTTCCAAGAGTGAAATTTTGACAGTTTTTAAACAGTTATGGATGCAGTTGATGCATAAGTAAACTGCTGTAGCACAGAAGAAGATTTTAGGTTGCTCACTGGGTTAGTTACACTATTCTTGAAGCTCCTTCACATTTCTCTTCTACTCCATCTTCCACTACAGCTTTGATCTGATTTTTATTTTAAGTTTTTCTATCAAATTCTCCTTCCTTTGGTGCTCAACTGTTACATATCTCCTGTCCTGCCACTACACTTTGGTGCTACTTCAGGCTTGAAAAAGCTTGGGGTTGTTTTTTTTTTTTGTTTTGGGTTTTTTTT
>VWZY01011204.1:367066-384796 GCA_013399075.1 Chloroceryle aenea
GGCCGGGGTCAGGTTCCTACGTGGTAAAAATGGTGGCAGTAGCGTGGAGCGGGTCATGTGCGAGTTGGTATCGGTGCGTGGTGGGTCACACTGAGGGGGCGGGGGGGGAACCTCCCGCTTCTGTCCGCATCACCCGCTGCCTCTTCCCCACTTTCCACTGCGCTAAGGCCACGCAGCCTTTTGTAAATAGACGGGAGCAAACTCTGCACCAGCAGAATGCGAGCCGGCGACAGGCCAGCAGCCATGTGACGGCTTCCACACAGTGTTGACGCAGTCCCAGAGCTTTTTGGATTCAAGTGCGGGTAGAGTTTGTCGCTGGCACCTGTGAAAACCAGCGTATGCCCGACCCTTGCGGCAGAGACGGTTGAACAGGGAAAGAAAAACCTTTTCCCTGCTTCTGGCTGATCCGTAGGCATCAGGTTATGTGTTTTTGGGGATGGCTGCAACTAAATAGTCACCGATATGTGTTGATACATTTTCCTTTTCTCTCCTGCTAAACCAAACTCAGCATTGAACCGGTTGCACTTTTTATCTCTGCTAAGTATTTTCGTAGCTTAGATAAGTCCAGTAGATAAAGGAGGGCTGACTGTACGTGGAGGAGAGTTTAAATTGTACCTACGAAGTACGGGTGGGACAGTATTATAAAGTCAAAGCAAAGAGAGAGAATGAAGCATCGAGGAGCCAAAAATGTTCCTAAAGACTCCTAACTGAAGCAAACCCAAATTGATGTGTTAATGCTGCAAATAAATGTGGTTAGTATTTTGCTGACCACTGCAAGATTAAAGTAAGGAGGACAGGTTGAGAAAACTTCAGTTTTAAGGTAACTTGTGGGAAAACTGAGAAGAGTGATTCTTTTCTTTTCTTTTCTTTTCTTTTATTTTCTTTTCTTTTCTTTTCTTTTCTTTTCTTTTCTTTTCTTTTCTTTTCTCTTTCTTTTCTTTTCTCTTTCTTTTCTTTTCTCTTTCTTTTCTTTTCTCTTTCTTTCTTTCTTTCTTTCTTTCTTTCTTTCTTTCTTTCTTTCTTTCTTTCTTTCTTTCTTTCTTTCTTTCTTTCTTTCTTTCTTTCTTTTTCCTATTCTCATGGGTTTTTTTTCTGTTTGTTTCTTTGTTTCATTATTATTATTTATTTATTGGAACTGCTTCTGCAGATGTTAAGTAAAATGAAATAAAAAAAAAGAGACCCAAATTGAGAACATGCCCTGTAAATCCTGTTGGCAAAATGCCCTTGTTGCAAGCTGGCTTCAGCGGAGACTGGAGGCTTCCTCTCCTCCTCCACAGGGCAGCAGAGGAGGTTTTCAAACTATGTTAAGTATAGGGAGTTTGTTGTCCGTAAGGGTAATGCTTCTAACAACATCTGCTGCTTCTTTTAAAAATATTTTGGAACTTGTAATCCATGTATTTACAGTCAGAACATGGCTGTAATGTTGGAATACTGCTTTCTGAGCTATTTCATAGTTCAAGTGGCCGTAGTGGATATCAAGAGTAAGTTTTGCTCAAAACCTCTGCTCTTGGGTCAGTAGCAGCACCCTGCTATCTCAAAATGGATAAATAAGTGTGTGCTTTTAGTATTCTTAACATTGTCTACTTGAGTTTTGCTCGTTGCTCAGTTAACTGAGGCAGTGCTCTCAGTTCAGTTTCTTTAACATGAGTAGTCAATGTGAAATAAGCTCAGGTATCAGACTTCTTCAACCTGCTGCTTTTTCAAGGAATTTCAATATTTGCCTTTTCCAAATCTTTGCTCACAAATGTCAGAAGTTATCAGAAAATCTGACTGAAAATATACACAGTACAGTCAGGTGAACAAATCAAAACCCTCCTGATTCCCCTCTCCTTCCCTCCCCATTTGCTGTCTGTTACAATAGTTTTAGGAACAATTGCCACAGTAGTAATGTTTTAGTCAGCGTCCTGGCAGTCATTTGCTTGTTTTGAACATCATACCTGTGAGCCTGGTGATAAAGTTTTCAGCAATAGGATACTTTACAAAAATGAAAATATTAATGAAAATGCAAAGGAAAAAAAAAAAAAAGTCCAGGGAAGAAAATATTACATTGTTTGGGGATTATTTTGAGGCGGCCTTGTCAAAATTCAGTAATATTTAAAGTCAAATCAGTGGCCCATGGAAATGAACAGAAGGCAAAGGTTGCCTCTAAGAAATCCATTTTACAGCTGGATTTTGGAATGATATTTATGTGTAATTCGGTTGAATTTGAGTTGCATTGTTTTTTACAAAGTGGAGGAATCGAATGTACCCCGTGGGTGGTTGCAACAGTGAAATTACTGAAGCCATTGCTACAGCCAGCAAGTAAGAGATGTGGATCACTTGGCTCCCAGTGCAGAACCCGGAACTCCCAGTGTCTAGGCTTGCTTCTAGAGCCCAGCAGGAGAGCTTTCCAAGAGACAGCCTGGAGAGCAACGGGCACCCTGGGCGGCCTGGACAGAGGTGTTGGCCAGTCCTGGGGACTGCAGGGCTGGTGTTGAGACACTGTGGTGTTTGCTCTGGTTGTTTCAAAGCGTTATGCAAGAATTGTTCTAAGACGTCACAGTGTCACCGGGCGGTTCGAGCAGCCCTCTGCTCACCTGCTGCACGGGGCAGGTCCACTGCCACCTACCCTCATCTCCTTTTAAGACGGTGGGCTTCCCTTGGGAAGCATCGGTGCCTTTCTGTGTTTATCCACTGCGGGTTTCCTAGGAAATAAAGAAAGCCAGAGAGAGGGAGCAGGACCTCAGACACTTGTCTGTCTGGTGAGTGTCTTTACTAGCTTGATTAATCATTGTCCCTTGCTGAGGGTGAATATATATACAACAGTTTTGGTTGGCTCAGAATAAACCACACTCTAATTAGTAGCGTAATACCACTGCAAATTGGCAAAAAAGTCCTGTTACAGGAAGGCATGTGGAAGAGAAGATGCTACTTTTGGCTGCTCAACAGCAGTTCAATGTACAGATCTTGTAAAATTTAGCTTGCATTACCTGTGTAGTAGATCAGCTTTTTTGGTATTCCCGCCGTTTAACTTTACTAGCTTACACATGCTTTAGGAGGAGCGTGGTATCTTGCACTGCCTGCTAAAGGCAGTGAAATGGATCACTTTATTCACATACACTATTAAACAAATATTTAACATTACTAGCTAACATGTGTATCTTACCTTTTGACCCAAATTTAAAGAACAACTCACCAATTCAGAAGCAAATGACACTCAAGCGGAATGCTTCTCATTGAAGCCTCTGAGTTTTGTATCTGAACCAATGTACCACCATGAGGCTTTAAAAGGAATAAACATCTCATCGTACACAATGTTGAAACCCCTGTATTTTTAATAACGTTCTTAGAATCGATAATGAAGATTCTAAGATTCATTCCTTCCACCAAACTACATGAAAATGCTAAAATATAGAGCGGGATGGTGTGCATTGAAGAAGTAGCATCTGCACATTTACTGTGTACTAGTAATAACTGAGCAGTAAAATGTGCAAGAAGTTAAATTATATCATACTTTTATAAAACTGATAACAGGCATTTTTAGTGTATTCAAGTGTGTTAAAGTAATGATTCATTTACATTTGTAATTGTAATTAACAAGTGTTAGAAAATCTGAATGGCATCCCACATGCACCATGTGTTTACTTTTATACTTTCCTATATGGTTTTCAGACTTACTCTTTCTTCAGTCTTCAGCATTTACTACTCTAGTTATGGGAGTTTGAAGAGTAAAGAGTTGGGTATTTTTTAGTTATGAACAGCAGAATGACAGTATTTTTTCTGGTGGATTTTTTTGTTCATTTGTTTCATTTTTAAAGTCAAAACTTGCAAGTGCTCGATCAGGTTTTCTTTAAGAATGATTACAAAGGCAGAGAACTGCCTTGACCTTACCTTGATCTTCCCTCTTTGCATTGTGTTTTTACAGTGGGCATAATCAGAAGTCAGACAGGGAAAGCATCCTTCAAGGCCAGCACATGAGTAATTGTTGGGTGGTAAATAAGAGAAGGAGAATGCATATCATGGGCTGGTTTAACTTGGGCTTATGATTCCATTTGGTTTTATGTATCAATAACTAGGTACACTTTTATGCTACTTTTAAGTAGCATTGTGCATTGTACTGGATGATATGAGACTGAAATAGATTTAGAGTGTAATTTGGAGTTTGCTTTCTTACTCATAAAATCTTTTGTATCTAAATGCTTCAAATCCTTAAGGCTCCAGTGCATATTTTGGGTAGGCACATTTTAGATAAATGGATCACATTTTTGGCTCTACTTGCACAAGCAGCATCAGGGAGGTAGTTAGCACTAAATGCACATAGAAGCATTCCAAAACTTGCTTTTAAGGTATTCTTCCATACTTTGGAATTCACAGCACAGTGCTATGCATTGAGTTTCCCTGTTAGTCACGGGTAATCCCATTTCAATGGTGAATGTTGTTACCAAAATGGTCCAAAAGATACAATTAAGTGTAAGCTGGTAAGTCTTTTGAATAGAGGCATGTGTCTGAGTGATACCAAAGAAAGTAGAGAGTGTTAAGTCCCTTCCCTGAGCTGTCTCATTCTTTGTCTGACCTTATGGGAAGAAGGGAGAGCAGTATCTGTGGGAAGTACTGACAGCGAAGGTGTGCTGGGACACCCCCTTCTTTCCCTGCCCCCTTGTGCTCACTCTTCTTCCTCCTTGCCCTCCAAAGTGCCATAACCTGGTGACTAAATCACTCTTCTGGGATTTAGGGACCAGAATTCTTGTCTCTGCTGTAAAATCAAAACCAGGAGAGTAAAAAAAAAAAAATAAAAAAAATAAAAGAAGAAGGTTTTCTGGCTCCCGAATACCTCTTTAAGCTTTGTGCTGTTGGCAAATGAAATAGCCTACACTTATTTATGACTGTCCTCTATGAGACTCCCAAAGTACTGAGCAGGTTACTAAAGTGGCTGTTGAATCTTAGCCAGTAGGCCAGATGCAGAGGAGTTCCTAGGGCAGCAGTCCCAGCAGGGCTCAAAAGGTTTTGTGTTTGTGGCCCACCAGAAACTCGGTATCTAGAATCTATCGCCACCTCTAAGTTTAGCTGGTAGCTGGGTGGGATTTCTGTATCTTGCTGCAAACCACAAGATCACAAATAAAATACATTTAGATTGGTGTCTAAAGGTAGACTGTAATGCATATTCAGATTATTAGAATTAATGGGAGTTATAAGAGTTACTCTTTCTGAGTGTCCTACCCATGTTTTAGCATAAGCATAGAGAAACAGTGTGTTAGTTTACCTGTTGCATGACTGTTTTGTTAGGTCCTTCTGAACCGTTTACACACTCTTTAACTTCATACCCAAGATAGAAACCAAAGAACCGAGAGAGAATGCTTCTAAAATTACTTGATTCACAAATTAAAATATTTGCAAGCAAAATCCTAAAACTTGATGTTTTAACATTTATGTTCCTCTTTCTTAAAGCATGATCTATTTATTTTATTGCCAGTTCAGGTGGAGATAGGAGTTTCAGCTAAAACAGAGACATGCAGATGCTTAGGCCACAGCACCATTTGAGTTCATTAGGATCAGGATCTGGCTGTTGATGTAGCTGTTATTGGAAGTGTTTGATATGTTTGGGAATCCTCTTTCCAGATCTGATTTTCACCAGAATGTGAGATGTACTGCAGCATCCATCTTTATCTCAGCAAGATAAAGCTGCCAAAACTGGTTGTTCTGCCAGTCCCAGCTGCAGACCTGGGTTTGCACCTTCAGCAGCAGGCTGTTAACTCCTTCCTCGGCCTAGCTCGCTGCTCTCCTGTCAACAGCCTTGCGTCGCTGTTAGGCCATATATGATAAAGATATTTATCTCCTGCTTTGAAAACAGAGACACATAAATTAAGAGTAAAATATGTTTGTATACTCAACATGACAAGGAACAACTGTCAGATGTTTGCTTTACTGGATGGATTTTTTACTTGATTGCTTTTTGTGCTATTTTGTCCCAAGTTCTTTAAGGTCTTTTTTACTCAGCTTTGTTTATTCATAACCACAGTATGGGCCAGATGCTACCTCAAAACAGATTTTTGACACTGCTGACTCTTCTGCAGGGGCAATAATGATTATTCATAAGTACTGATTCATGGCAAACAATTTTTAAGGAATCGGAAATGTTTTCTCTTTAGCAGACTTTAAACAATCAACAAAATTATTGTTAACCTGACATAGACAGACATACATGCATGGACATGCTCGTGCACGCACACAGACTTTCCCCCTTCCATAGGCCCTAATTTCTTCTGGAAGTGATGATAGAACTGCTCTGTTGATATCTCTGTCTGACCACTACTCAGTTGTGAATCCATTGCTACCCAAATTAGAGGTCAGATAGTGGTATAAATGGATAATTTCCTGACATGAAATTTCATGTCCTGAAATGGTTGAACGAAGCCAATGGCTGGCTGGTATGACAGAGAGAGATTTTCATTCCTTCTTTCTGTCCCAAACCTCATGCATGCTCCTGAACTGAGCCTGATTACTTGCCTTACCATTTACACCGCATTAGAAGAGAAGTAACCTGGTGAAGAAGGAAGTTAATTGCTTTCTGAGCTCACTGAAAGTTAAGGTGGACAGCAGTGTTTGACTGGTGGAGCAAGGGGGACTATGAGGCAGAAATCACGGGGCTGGTTGAACCCTTTCTCTTGGCAGAAGCTGTTACATGTACTTCATTTTCTTATAATACCCAAGTTCTCACAAATCTCACAGAGAGGAAAGAAGATAGCAAGAGAGATGTTACTAGGACTTCCAAAAAGGAAAAGGTTGGAGCTCATGCTTTCTTTGGCACCAAAGAGATTAAGTATGAAACCAAGCCTTCTTTGTGAGCATCACTGATTCTGATGCTGGTTTTGACTATTCACTCTTAGTTATTTTCAAAAACAAAAAAATTACAAAGCAAAATAAGTAATAACACTTTGTTTCAAATTTGTGAAACAATATTTTGACTTAATGTTTATTTGACCTGAGTTTGGCATAGCTTTGGTCTTCCTGAGGTTGCCTCCTTTAGAAAGTTAACTGTTAACCAGGGTATGTCCTTTGCTTTAGTTTTCACTTTTTTTTTCCGGTTTTAAAGAGTGGCTGTTCAGATCCTCATTTATGTTCTTTCAGCTTGCTTTTATTCTCTCAGAGGAATTCTCCTAAAGCATTCTTCCTATTGGAACAGCAATAATGGCAGGAGTTAGGACGTATAATTCCCTGTATCCCCTCCTAAATACTTTGTGGTGTTCTGCCCACCACCACCTTTATAGTCTTCCCTATAGGCTTTGTGTTTACCATCTTCTAGGGATTTTTCTCTGACAGAGCAGTGTAGGATCATCTGGAAGACCAATCTGATTACCATTACAGAATATTTTCCAGTTGTATTGACCAGTTTGCTTACTGTCATCTCAGGCCCTCACAAAAAGACTCTGTGTCACACGTCTTTGAGGACTGGCACATGGTGTGGTCTTTTACCACATCCCTCTAAGCTAGGCCTAATGCATTGCAGAAAAGTGTAAGAAAGATCCAGGCACTGAATATCAATGTATCTGGAATATCAGGTCAAAATATGACCATTTAGTAGTGTTTGCTTTCCTTAAGGTCCAGTGCAGCTTTTTGATGGTGTACAAAGTGCACTGTCTTGGGACTTTTCATAAAAGAACTGGTGTGGCTGTATCTTAATTCACAAATATTGTTGAGTTGGTATGATCTGTCGTTAACCCTCACCAGGGCTTAGCAGGTGGTTGAGAAGTTGGTGTGGGCTACTTAGTTTCGTGCTGTTAGGTCTCTACAGAGTTGGCAAAATCTAAATGAAGTGATGATCGTACTTGACAGCTGGCATAGTTTGTATGTGGAACAAATCATAAATGCAAGTCCTGAAATAGGGGATTTTAGTGGGTAAAAGGAGGAGACAGGTATCTAAGGGGTTTGTACTAGATTTACATCCAACTGAGAGAGACTTTTTCTGGTGACGTGATGCTGAAGACAATCTCACACTGGCCTCTTGAGGATGCCCTTTACAAGGCTGTGTACAGGGCACATGTTGAAGATCAACCCCTCTGAGGGTATTTTGACTAGTTCTAGAGCAGTCCAGTGTGAGCTGATTTTATAACTGCATGCATCTCTTGTTTGGGTGCATGTGCTGCCTGTTGTAGTGCAGTCATATGAAATCTTATCCAGAATGGGATCTCATACTTGCCAGTAACAGCCATCAGATACTGACAAAGAAAAAATCATAGCTGCACAACAATGTAGTGTTTACAGAGATTTTTAATAGTATTTTGAGGTATGAAAACAAAAATATATTCAGAAGAGAGGTAGAGATATTTTTTTTTCTCACCAGAACAGATTCTCTGTCTTTTGCTCTCCTCATCTCCCTTCTAAATTTGATTATAATTCCCACTCCTGGGTTGAACATCCACTTTTGAGTGATCGGTTGGTTTTGTTCTCTTGCTCCAGCCAGAGAGAATCATTGAAGGCTCTCTTGATTTCACACCTTGGCTAAAGGATAGGCAGGAGCTCTTGAAAGAAAACTATTTGAAGGAAGGATGTAACTGTGGAAAATGTAAAGTACTAATATCCTGGGGACAAGTAAACATAATGCTGTGTGTAGCTGAGCAGGAGCGGTGTGTGACAGTTCCCGGTCACCAGCCTGCCGGCTGAGAGTGTCAGTTTGCAGCTGTGTGCCCTGTAATGAACGGTCAGTGAAATCCGATTAGGTTGTTTGCTTTGTAGATCTCCAAAAGATTTTGAATATCTTTTTGGAATATGTCCACAGATTGATGTTTGCCCTCCCCTCCAGGTAACTTGCAAAATTAGTTTTCAAGGAAACGGGATTACAGCTGAGTTTTTCTTTCATGTGAGAAGTAATGCTAAAATAATACATATCTTTGGTTTTCCTCAAGAAGAAAAATTACAATTTGTACATTATTGAGAGGCTGACAGAGAACATATAGCTACTGTAGATCTGCATGTTGCTCTGCTTGAACTTATGAGATCCATATCAAAGATTTTTAAATTAAAACGTACTCCAGCATATCTATTCCAGGATATGATGAGTTTTCCTTCTGTGATGACTTTGGGTCACCCACAATGACAACATAAGAGCATTTGACTGTAATAAGAATAGTGACTTGGTACAGGATAGGGAGTATAATACAGTTAACTTCCATTTATATACTGCCAAGATACTTTACAGAGACTTTTACTCTCCTCCATACCAGAAAAAAAAGTCGTTTAGTTTTACTTTCCTAGTTGTCCTGTGTTGTCTGCAGTATCATCTGCATGTTGGCAGGTTTATAGATGGCCATGAAAATTACTGAAAATAGCTAGTGATTACAAACATACAGACAAAATTATCTGTGGGCTGTTAATGCCCAGTGGCTCTAGATTATAAAGTAATTATAAACCCCAAAATAATTACAAAACCAGATGTAGCTATTTCCCAATTCCAGAAGATGCTGATACTTATTTTTGTTTTTATTTTTTTGTTTTGCTCTTTAGTGAGACAGAAGATGAATTCAGCTGAAATCACTGATGATGATGAAGGTAAAATATACTTTGTGTAATTTATAATCAGTCAAAAAGCATTTGTTTAATTAAAGCCTTTGTAACCTGATAAAGAATGCATTTGGATCAAGGCAAATTACATTAATGTGTTTTAAAAAAACTATCTAAACCACACCATTATCTTTGTTACTCGTTATATTTTCTACTCTATGTCTTTCCTCCCCCTCCCAAAAAATCTTCCTACTGTAACTCTCTTTGTTTATACTTTAGACTCTTCTTTGGGGAAGAAACTGTTGTTTACTGGGTATCTGAGCAGTTCCTAGCATAATAAAAACTTGCTGTTTTGGTGGCCTCAGCATGCACTTATCGTACAAGTCATAAAAATTAATTGTGTTCTTCAAAACACTTTCATAAAATCAATCAAACCACTAAAGACTGTATTAAGGGTGTCACAGTTTTCTGGAGAGAGTGCTTTATCTTTCTAAACCTTCTCTTTTTCCAGTAAAAATTCCTCCAAAAAATGTTGTGAAAGTAGAAACAGAAAACGAAGATGAAGCTCTAGACTGCTCAGTAACATCCAGATCCGCTGAGAAACACTCACTGGATGGCACAGTTACTTGCCTGCAGGATTCCAGCAAACGGAAACAGACCTCACTTGGTTCTGATGGTTCAGGGAGCCAGCAAGATGTCTTACCCAGTGTGAAGAAAAGACGCTTTACACATGAGGTGACTTTACTATACATGACTCTCTGATTTTTCTGTTCATATTTCAAAGGCTAAATTAATTGCTTCTACAAGCAAAACACAAGTAATTTAACTGGATTTGCATTAGTAACAAGTTTGAGGCAAATATGGTTAATCTCAAGCCAGTTTGCAAACATTACTTGTCTGGGTATTTCTGTAAATAACGTGGGAGCGATCACATCTATGAAATACAGGTTAATTCATTCACGTGAAGTGTACTTTTGTTGTTTCTCAGGGAACACAGGAGCAGGTAGTGATTGGGATCAACTGAGCATGACTGATTACAGCTCTTCTCATGTCACACAGTCCTTCAGCTGGATTGTCAGTGAACTAAGGCTGTAATTCCTCACACAGATCCCGATGTCAGTGAGACGAGTATATATATATTTGTGCATTATTTGAAAAATAATACTGTGGGAATGCAGACTTCAGCATAGCACAGGCAGAATGTGTTACAACTCCCACTTGTGATAATACAGTTATTTGTCCAGCCCGTGAAGGAGATGCCCTGTCTCTTCCATTATCCTGTTCTGATGTTTCATATGTATAGCTACTGGAGATTTTCATTAATCTTTGCTGAAAATGAGTGAGTTTCTCTTTGTCCGTGTTCTTTTCAGTAGGGAGACCAGTGATCATCTGTTCCTAGAAAAGTCTTCTGTGCGTGTGAAAATTAGAGGGATGTTTTCCACCCTCAGCCTTTCTTTTCCAAGACTAAAATTCTGTTTTCTTCACCTTATATTTTTGTTGTTCTCACTGAGATTCCTGAAAGGGTAGTGTCCAGTGTGGGATAGTCACATCTCTTCTAACACCCTCTGGAACAGGATAATGACCTCCAGGTTTTCACACTCAGCACTTTATTAAAATAACCGAGATTCAAATTCATGCTCTTTTGAATAACTTCAGGCCCCAGGTTATATTTAGGTTATGACCTACTCTAATGCACATATCCTTTTCTGCTGTTCTGCTACCTAGCCAGTTATTCCGTGTTGTATTTGTGCATTTCATTTCTCCTTTCTAGCCATAGCTCTTCATATTTCTTTTTCTTGACTGTCATCTCTCTGACTTCTCGTGGCTGTTTTTTCCCTGAATGCCTGTGGTAGGTAGATTTTAATCTTATTACACAGTTTCTGTCTTGGCCTTTCTATTTTTCTTTTTAGAATTGTTTTATTTACATTCAGATTGTTAAAAGAGCTTCTGAATGGTCTCTGAGCTGTGCTTCTTTTGGATGTTACTGTTTGTTGGTTTGCCTTTAATATATTTTTTCAATTTAATTGGAAATTAATTATAACTTTGGACTTATCATGTCAGAAAGTGACCCAGTAACAATGATGAAAATTCATTTTTGGATGACCCAAATGAATCAGCATGTTTAGTTAAATAACCAGAAACAGTCCTCAATCCTAACAAAATTTTAAAGTTAATTATTTTCCTAGTACCAATATTTTGTTTTAGTTGATGACTTCATTAACTATACCTGTTTAAACAGAGGACAAAATCTTAATTATTTCTGAGAATACTGGGCTTGTAGTATATTTTTACTACACATCACATAGGCATGTTTGTACGACAGAAGCAGAGCTGTACTTTTAATGTTATATAACTATGCTATTGGGCTGGTGATTATATTACTAAATCACTTTCTATCAGAAGATATTGAGCTGCTTTTTTTTTTTTAATTCTGATTGGCACTTCATAACCAGAAAATAATTATGCCTATTTGTTTTAAGTAGCAGATCGATAGAATCTTCTCATATGTTTATGTGTTCATGTATTTATTCTTTACTCATATGCTAGAATATTATGCTCTGTATTCTTACAGACATTTCAGCTTTGTTTATTAAGTATAATAAAGGTCACAGATTAGCTGGACTTTAGCACTGATCAGAGCAATAACTAAACAATTTTTGAAACTTGGCTTAGAACTCTCAGAGATAATGTGAGAGTCTGTTTCACAACTGCTTACATTGGTCGATATTCACCAAAATGCTGCATTTTGCAAACATTCAAAGAATGTATGGCGTGTAAAAACTTACTGTGCAAATGTAGTATGGAAAGAAGTACTGTTATATGTACATCGAGCCTGGTAGAACAAACTTTGCTTATTTTTTGATGGTACATTAAAACTGATCTTAAATGGGTGCAGCATTATCTGAAATGCATTGATGTTTAAAGATCAGTGTTACAGAAAACTAATTAAAAATTCTTGAATACCAGTTTAATTGGCAAATTTATGAAAAGCTGTGTATTTATGTTGTGGATAGTGACGTTCCCAGATGGAAACTGTATAAAGACAAGGTAATTAAAAGCAAAGGAGAGAAAACAAGAATGCATCTAAACCAGAGAATCATTAAATACAGGCTCAAATGTATTGTCATCTGTTAGCAGAACAGCGTGCGTTTATGAAATGCAGATACCCAAACCCATCCCCCAAACAGATCCAGGCACTGTGAAAGGGCAGAAGTTCCACTGCCATTGCAGCAGAGATCTTCTCTAGGTCTTAGCTCTTCGATGCCAGTGCACCACATCCAAAGCTGAGAATGCAGACTTTCACAATACTCTGGCAAAGTCCAGTAAGAGACTTAAGGCAAAGAATTTGTGCTGTTCAGTGCACATTCTAATTCTGCTTTGCCATGGCTCTGTGTGTGAGATGCGTGTTAATGGAAGTTACCCCCACATTACCAAGTTTTATTATATAATTAATCAGGGGAAAGGTATGGCAGGAGTTCTGACAAGACCTCACAGATAAGTGGTGACCCGTGGCAAGCTATTTCGAAGAGAAAGAATTGAATCAATCATACTTGTGAAGGAATATTTGGAAATGTGCTTTGTAAACAGCAGTGTTAATGAAGAGCTAGCTACTTGGGTAGCAGGTATCACTGCATATGAAAGAAACGTGCAGTTTTGTTTTCTTCTTTTGATCTAAAATGGATACAGTCTGGGTGTCTTTGACTGGGGGCAGAGCTAAGTTAATTGTCAGTGGAGATTTCTAGGATGACCTTCTTTTAGGTGATGTCTCTTTGCATGAGCCATACTGCCATCTGGGAATAGCCCTGTTTCTCCACTGGCAAGTGGTGACTCCAGTCCCAGTGTAGGAGCCTACAGCTAGGTGGGAGCAATGTGCATCTTCATCTTCTCACAGTCTGGTCTCTTGTGTTCCAGTATTTTGCAGGTCACAAAGAGCTGATTTAGTTAGGAAGTATCATACCACTTGCTGGGGTAAAAGTTGCCCTTTAATATCTGATGGTGTTACAGGACTCTGGTTGCTCACTGTCCTCAGCAAATGTGCTTTAATATGAGTGGTGCAGGATGGGCAGTCTTCTCAGTGGGACCTGGAAGTCAGGTGCCCGGGGCACCACCATGGCTAGCAGTTCTGCACACTGGAGTACACTGTCTTTGTGTTATGCTTTAATTTATCATCTGTCCATCCACATGGCTTTGGGTGTTAAAATACAAGGTTTCATATGGAGGGTGTTATGGTGTGAATGAGGGCAGAACTTGGAAACACGACTTTAATTTAATTGAGTCAGATGGTTTCTAAACTTGGAGTGAAACCCAACTTGTTCTTTCTGAGCCTCTTTGAGTATACATTGCATTAGAAATTAAAAAGTAATTAGATTCAATTTGTCACTGCAGTAAGCAGATGCCAAGTGCAAGTACACACAGGGACAGATTAATTTCATGACTGTTAGAGTTCTGGTTTTGTTTGTTTTCAGAAAAGAACCTTAATTCATGTTCCTCACTGTAGGATATAGTGGGGTCTTCACTAGAATATCCAATTGCTTGTGCCTCTCAGCTCTGACCTCAAGTGTCTGTTCCATTTCTTTTAATACTTGAATACAAACTCTGTGGGTTTTATCTAATTAATGTTCTGTGGAACAAGCCAAGCAAAATGTTGTAGTACAGTCTTTTCTAAAATCTGTGAGTGTTTTGTCGTGTTTGAATTCTGTTTGCTGGATTTTGATTATATTGCATCTACTTAACTTCCTAAGAATTATTTGCAATATCCATGTGTTTGCAAAAAAACCCAATCCATCCAAGCCCTGCATATTTGCTGTGAGTTGATGAAAATGCTTGCTTCCAGTTTCAAACAACGAGGAAGAGTTAGAAATGATTGAGAACATTAATTCCTTAGGAGGTCATTACTATTTTTATATAAATAATTTAGAAACCTGTGAGTCTAAACTTCCTGCCTTTCAGAAATAAAAAAATCTTAGATTTCCCTTCTTTAAAAGACATTACTGAGGTTCTTGTGTACTTTGGTTTAAAGTTTTTATTATTTAAGTAGAATGCTTTTTAAAAAGAATTACAGTCATTCTTAGAACTCATTTAGGAGTTGTACACTATTATAAAGATAAAAAAACCCAACTATATAAACCTTCCACATCAGAAAAAAAAGAGAATAAGCATGATTTTGGTGTCTTACAGCCTTTGTAGTGTTTTCAAAAGGTAACCTAAAAGAGTCCTGGAACGTTAAATGCAGTTGTTGGAGGCAGTGGCAAGGTCACAGGACTAGGAGTCAGAAAATCTAGATTCTATTCTTGGCGCTGTTGCTGACTTGTTGCCACCCAAATTCGCTACAGCCCAAGATCCTCATATGCAAGGTGAAGCATAATGATACTTAATTTAGGAGAGTATTGAGAGCTCTGTGGGTAAAGAGTACTAAGGATTATTATTGCATATTATAAGCATTCTGTGGAGAAAGCCACAAGCCAAAACAAAACAAGCACAAAACCTTAAATAATACTTTACTGTATTTTTATTTTTTCCTAGTGAAATTGTTAATTTTGATCTATTTAACACAACTAAGTCCCGTGGAGAAAATGTGACTTTGCATATTTTTGTAACAATGCCTGCCTAAGGGGCACATATTTATACCTAATATTTTTAAGGCAGTCTTACTAATACAATATTTATTCATTCAAAGGGCCCCCTTTCAAACATGAAGAACAGAGATACTGGCTCACCCACTCAGGTAAATGCAGAGCAGCCAAACAAGAACAAGAACCCTAATGTAACGTGGCTCAGTGAAGAAGAATCCCTCAGTGACGTAACCACTCCATCTTACAAGAAACCTCTCTATGGCATCTCACACAAAATCACAGAGAAGAAGAACCCACCAGGAGGAGAGCAGTTTGCTTCTTATGAGTTGTTTGAAAAAATCAACCCCAGCAGTCCCTCCCATCTTCGGATTTTGAATGACCAGCGCAAGAGGGACTCGACTGCAGCCCTTGCCATAACAGCGGCCACCGCCGATTCCGACCCAAACATCTATTCTTTAATACAGAAAATGTTTTACACGCTTAACACCCTCAATACCAATATGACTCAGCTTCACAGTAAAGTTGACCTGTTGTCTCTGGAGGTTAGCAGAATTAAAAAGCAAGTCAGTCCAGCAGAATCCGTTGCAGACTTTAAGCCTCCCCCCGAGTACCAGCTGACTTCCGCCGAGCTCAAACAGATCATGGATCAAAGCACGTCGGGTGGAGACCTAGCTTGCCGGTTGCTCGTGCAGCTCTTCCCGGAGCTCTTCAGCGACGACGAGTTCAGCAGAAGCTGCAGTGCATGCGGCTTTCTCAACAAAAGGAAACTTGAATCTCTTCATCTGCAGCTTATCCGTAACTACGTGGAAGTTTGTTATCCTTCTGTGAAGAATACAGCTGTGTGGCAGGTGGAGTGTTTACCTCAAGTCAATGATTTTTTCAATAGATTTTGGGCTCAAAGGGAAATGGAAAACAGTCAACAGAATGTGCAGTCCTCCAGTTTTTATGAGACCGAGCAAGTTGAGTCCTCTCATTTTATGGAGGATAAAGAGCAGGAGGAAGCTTTGTCCTTGGACAGGAGTAATGCCATTGCCTCAGATTACATGCTGGATGCTCAGGATCTCAATGAATTTTTAGATGAAGCTACTTCTCCGGGGGAATTTTCTGTTTTTTTGTTACACAGGTTATTTCCAGAACTCTTTGACCACAGAAAATTAGCTGAAAGGTACAGCTGCTTTGGAGACTCTGGAAAGCAACTGCTGGATCCTCATCGTCTCCAAATAATCCGTAGATACACTGAAATTTACTTTCCAGATGTGCAAGAAGAAGAAGCCTGGTTGCAGCAGTGCGTTCAGAGAATAAACGATGAGCTTGAAAATACATATATGGATGGAAGTGAATGTGATCAGATGAGAGATGACTGTTACGATTCCTCGAGTTTACCTGACGATGTATCAATCATAAAAGTGGAGGACAGCTTCGAGTATGAAAAACCTGGCAGGCGCTCAAAAAAAATTTGGCTGGTACCCATAGACTTTGACAAACTTGACTTTCCCCCTCCTGATTTTGATGTCCCTGTCCCGGATTACCTGTTGAACAAAGAACAGATTAAAAGCATATATGAAAGCAGTCTTTCCATAGGCAACTTTGCCTCTCGATTGCTTGTTCTCTTATTTCCTGAATTGTTTACTCACGAAAACTTACGGAAGCAATACAACTGTAGCGGGTCTTTAGGCAAGAAACAGCTCGACCCCACTAGAATTAAATTAATACGACATTATGTGCAGATACTGTACCCCAGGGCAAAGAACGACAGAGTGTGGACATTGGAGTTTGTTGGGAAGCTTGACGAGAGGTGTCGACGAAGAGACACAGAGCAAAGGCGCTCATACCAACAGCAACGGAAAATCCACGTGCCAGGGCCGGACAGGAGGGAGTTTCTCAGCTATGTAATAAACCCCGAGAGGTTTCGAGAAGAATTCGAAGGGCCGCCGCTGCCACCAGAAAGGAGCAGCAAAGATTTTTGCAAGATACCACTCGATGAACTCGTTGTTCCTAATCCAGACTTCCCTGTGCCTTCTCTGTATTTGCTGTCTGATAAAGAGGTAAGAGAGATAGTGCAGCAGAGCCTGTCGGTTGGCAACTTTGCTGCCAGGCTCCTCGTAAGACTCTTTCCTGAACTCTTTACTCCGGAGAATCTCAGACTGCAATACAACCATTCAGGTGCTTGTAACAAAAAACAGCTCGATCCTATCAGACTGAGACTGATCCGTCATTACGTGGAGGCAGTTTACCCTGTGGAGAAAATGGAAGAAGTGTGGCATTATGAATGTATACCGAGCATTGATGAAAGATGCCGACGTCCTAACAGAAAAAAGTGTGATATACTGAAAAAAGCAAAGAAGGCAAAAAAGTGACAGGCTTTTTAAATTCCTAAGACTTTGACCACTAAATTATTATCAGGATTTGCTTTGGTTTAGACTGAGGACCCTGTCGGGAGCTGAGGGTGCTCAGCACCTAGGACAGTCAGGCACTACGTTTGTCGTGTTTTAACGTGTCTGTTGTATCTCTGTGGGCACCGCAGCAGTGGGAAGTGGCTTACTACATTTGTACATGGTGTCGTGGTTTAGGCCCACCCAGCTGGCAACAAAGCACCAGGGGCTGATCGCTCCTCCGCCCCCCACAGTGACATGGGGAGGAGAAAATAAAACAAAAGGCTCGAGAGCCCGGATGAGGGGGGGGG
>VWZY01011204.1:384902-397699 GCA_013399075.1 Chloroceryle aenea
TTATCAGTCAAATCAGAGTAGGATAATGAGAAGTACAAGTAAATCTTAAAAACACCTTCCCCCACATCTCCCTTCTTCCCCGATTTCTCTACCTCCTCCCCCCCAGCGGTGCAGAGGGAGGGGGAATGGGGTGTGCAGTCAGTTCATCACACATCGTCTCTGCTGTTGCTTCCTCCTCTGGAGGAGGACTCCTCACACTCTTCCTCTGCTCCAACACAGCATCCCTCTCATAGGAGACGGGCCGTGAACTTCTGCAATGTCAAAGCTTCCTGCGGGGCTACAGCTTTTCATGAACTGCTCCAGCCCAGGTTTCCCTNNNAACTGCTCCAGCCCAGGTTTCCCTCAGAGTCACAGCCTTCCTCAGGAGCAGCCACCTGCTGCAGGCAGGGGTCCTCCACAGCTGCAGGCAGGCATTTCCACCACCATTAACCTCCAGGGGCTGCAGAAGGTCAGCCTGCCATCTCACCATGGCTGCTTCAGCACGCCACCCTCCCTCCTTTCTTGCCAATCTCGCTGTCCACGTGATTGTTCCTCTCACATCCCACTCCTCTGCTCTGCAAAAAACTTCGCCCAAGGGCTTTTTCCCCTCTTAAATATGTTATTGCAGAGGTGCTGATTGGCTTGTCCTTGGCCAGAGGTGGGTCCAACTTGGAAGTGGGGAAGCTTTTAGAAACTTCTTACAGGAGCTGCCTCTGTAGNTCACTCACCAGTTGTGGTCACAGGCAAAAAGCAAACTCGACTTGGGGGAAACAGCGTCAGTTTACTTTAAGCAACACCACCAATTTATCAGTCAAATCAGAGTAGGATAATGAGAAGTACAAGTAAATCTTAAAAACACCTTCCCCCACATCTCCCTTCTTCCCCGATTTCTCTACCTCCTCCCCCCCAGCGGTGCAGAGGGAGGGGGAATGGGGTGTGCAGTCAGTTCATCACACATCGTCTCTGCTGTTGCTTCCTCCTCTGGAGGAGGACTCCTCACACTCTTCCTCTGCTCCAACACAGCATCCCTCTCATAGGAGACGGGCCGTGAACTTCTGCAATGTCAAAGCTTCCTGCGGGGCTGCAGCTTTTCATGAACTGCTCCAGCCCAGGTTTCCCTCAGAGTCACAGCCTTCCTCAGGAGCAGCCACCTGCTGCAGGCAGGGGTCCTCCACAGCTGCAGGCAGGCATTTCCACCACCATTAACCTCCAGGGGCTGCAGAAGGTCAGCCTGCCATCTCACCATGGCTGCTTCAGCACGCCACCCTCCCTCCTTTCTTGCCAATCTCGCTGTCCACGTGATTGTTCCTCTCACATCCCACTCCTCTGCTCTGCAAAAAACGTCGCCCAAGGGCTTTTTCCTCTCTTAAATATGTTATTGCAGAGGTGCTGATTGGCTTGTCCTTGGCCAGAGGTGGGTCCAACTTGGAAGTGGGGAAGCTTTTAGAAACTTCTTACAGGAGCTGCCTCTGTAGCCCCTCCTTAGTTACCCAAACTCTGCCACACTAACCCGACCAACGCACATGAGTAAAGAGCTGAAGTCCTCAGTGAGAGAGCTGTCAATGACTTGCTAAGAGCACGGTTTTCACTGGTGCAAATACATGTATTGAAACTGTATTACTCCACTCCCCATTTCTGCATCTTCCTTTTTTATCACTTTCTAATAATAAAGATTATTTTTTTTAATCTTTGTGCTCTTCAGGGGCAGTTTGTCATTGTAACCTTATAAACAAACTTGTTAATTTGGAGTTTGAAATGTAAAATTAAGTTAAATTTGAAAGTGCCATGTTCATTGGAAATCATTGGAATATTAGACTTTGCTTCTACAGTAATTGTGGCTTCACATTTGTTTTCTTCTTGATGGTACTAAGATACTGAACCATAATACTGTGGCAAAGAAGGGGTCAGAATGGTGTCATTTGTATTTTTGACTGTTACCCAGGTTTTATTTCTAAAGCCAAGAATTAACCGTTGACGAGTTGAGGCGTGAGCACAGGCACAACGTGATTACTTCTTTGTTTTGGTTTGTTGTATTGACACCATAAGCTGGATCCTGCCCCTGCAAGTTCTTTTTCAGTTCTATCCAGTGTGACTGCTGGGTGACTGAGAAGGGCTTGTCTGAGTAAAGCCAGCAGAACAGCCCCAGTCCTGTACCCATGGATACCCTCACTATCACCTGCTTCCCCTCTGTAACAGAACCAAGACAACAAGAAGACCCAAAACAAGAACTTGAGAGAAAATGTAAGCCTTATTCCCCATCAAAATCATGATTCCAAAGGTTTCCAGTGTTCATATTTAATTGCATATATAAAAAGTATGTGCAGAGATTGGTCCTGTGATGAAATTGTTTCAGGGTTCCCGCGCACAGGTAACAGAACCCGTTCCTTGGGGGAATGCAGCAGCAGCTGGGTATTTCGGGTGCAGGGATATTGAACTCCCTCACTTTGCCAGATTGATTGAGTGTAATTAGCAGCTGTTTGGAGGCATAACTGTGTATGTATAATTTAGGTTCATACAGTCAAGTCTGCATCATTAATATGCAAGTGTAACAAAGACCACCCGGAACCCAATGTGAATTTGCTGTATGACTTGTCACTGGTGAGTGCTGCTTTAAAGCTCCTTTGGGGTTTGTTGTTGGGGTTTTTTCTGTTTGTTTTTGGGTTTCCCCCCTTTTTTTTTGGTTTTGTTTGGTTGTTGGGTTTTGGGTTTTTTTGGTTGGGTGGTTGGCTGGGGTTTTTGTTGCTTGTTTGGGTTTTTTTTTTAGTACTGATATAAATGGTGAGAGAGAGTCAAACATGGATGTTTAAGTTGGTAAAGATAGTGATCTCTTGCTGACCATTGCTGGAACACCTTGAAGCAATTGTTGGATGTTCTCTGTGGTCCTTTTTTGTTGTTTACTTAGATGGGTCATAGTATCAAATTTTAAGTCAGTTCCAGTGTAATTTTCTATTTTAGCATTTGTAAGAAAGTACAGAGTACTTGGTATTTTCACTTCAGATTTTTAGAATTGATTGTTCTTAGAGTCATATTGATCCCTTTCTTTTAAAAGCAAAACAAAATGGATATTTTTTCCTGATAGCAAGAACTAGTAAAAGCATTATGTTAAACCAGGAGTAAATCACAATAGATAGTAGCATTTGCTCATTTTCCCCACATGCTATCAGCATTCTCAAAGAATGTATGAAGAAAGTCATGAATGTACTAAATAATACACGGATACTGTTTATATCCATTTAAATGTTTCCTGTTGGTTCAAGTAATAGCAGACCGTGCACAAAATGGCTGTAATAAAATGACAACATTTTACCAAAGATAAAGAACCCATCCCACACCGTCTGCATCTTATCTTTCATTTGAGTGCATCAATTCAGCAAATTGAATGTATCAAACCAAGACTTTCTCTTGTAATTGTACGCTGCCTAGCACCTCTGCATTTTTTTTACGTGCACTTTTATGGGAGATACAACAATGCCAGAAAATTACTAATGGCTGTTGAATTTGTTGTTGTGAATGGCTGGCCAGAAGGTAAGAAATACAGTTATATTTTCTTATCTTAATGTCATGCATGTTTCACCACTTAGTGATGTTGGAAGCTCCCAGAAGTTGCCTGTTAAACTTTTCCCCAGCTGATAGATGTTACCAGCTAGCGTGCAAATTTCAGACATGAAGTCAAAAATCAGTCCATTCATATTACCAACAAAGTACTGAAAAAACTTCTCAAATTACAGTTTTGAAAGTGGCTCTAGAAAGATTTTCATTGGTTTTTTTTCTCTTCTAATTGCTGTGTACATCCATTTCATCTCACTCTTCATAACCCTTTCTTTCATGATTCGATTGTCTGGTTTATAACCGATACCAAGAAAATGCAGAGGTAGGAATAGTGACAGTTCCCTAATGAAAGCTCTTGCAGTGCATCTGAAGTGCAGCCACTTCACCCAGTTGGTCAGTCTTGTAAATGAATTAAAGGTATATTATTTTCATACAAGAGGAAGGTTGTCTGGTGATTGCCTGAGTAGGAGCAGGAAGTTTTTGCTATGGAGATGTTACTAAGATCCAAAATAACCATAGATAGTTGGACAATACATACATGAGAATGCCCTGGCTTGCTCCAGCCACTTTAAAAGATTTTTCTCTACCTCAGACTTTGTTGGAAAGAATAAGGTTGTGATTGTGGAAGTGAGGCTATGACAGGAAGCTTGCTAGGTATTGAGGTGTTGGGGTCGTAGGTGGCCATGCACACAGTGACTTCCTTCCATGAAGGAACATCACCTCCTACCTACCAGGGCAGAAAACTCTGTTAAGGTGACTATCAAGTCTCTCTAACTACTTACAGTTTAAATAGATCAGCTCTGGCTAAGCACTGAATAGCTCACCTCAAACAGCTTTCTAGAAGAAACAGTGTAATACAACTCTGCATTTTCTGTCTTGCTCATTTTCCACGAATTAAAAACTTAGTTAGAAGCTTTTACAAAGTACAAACCAGCACATCAAAAGGGAGATCGAGGATGCATCAGTTTGTTGCCCATTAGCTTTATTCAACTGACAGAATTAACAAGTCTGCAAATGAGAAAAATCTTCACTTGAAGTCAGCCCCTTTGTTATGCTGATGCATTGCAGCCACCAAAGCACTTTCGTGTTCTAGGAAATGTTTGTCACTTGTTTTATTCTTATCTTCAAAATGCATATAATGTATTTCTAGGTACATTTACTTCAGTCTTTCATTTGTCTCTTTTCAGTTATCGTTTGATATTTATATTATGTTACAGCAGTAAGAAGCAGAGAATTGTGTGCTAGATGCTCTACAAAGGCACCTCAGGTTTCATTTCATGCTGGAAGGGGCTAACATGAATTCTACATCCCTGAGAAGCCTAGAGAAGAATAGGCAGGGGTTATTCATAATGTTTTTATTCAGTTTTTGTTTTGCCAATTAAAGGGATACAAAACAGCTGGAAAATTCAATGTCTTAAGCTTGCTTGTGCTGAGGACGGGGCACAAATTGACAAGCGTTCTAAATTACCATGCACATCTCAGTTAAAATTGATGGGAGAACAAGCGTGGCAGGTTCAGCCCTGTGATTTCTCTGAGAAAATGAAACAAACTCCATCACTGTCATTCCCCAGATTCCTTCACTTCCTCAGTTTCACTTTCAGATTGTTTTCCATCGTTACTGCAACTTGGCACCAACAGAGTTATGAGGTTTTTTCCCAGGAACATTCTGAAAATATCTTTTTTAATTGTGTATGAAGTTGTTTAATAGCTGAAGGAATGTTTTGGTTCCCTCTTAATCCTCTCTTACAATTGTCTGCTAAGACAAAAAAAAAAGAAAGAAACCTGCATTTGTTTATCTTCATTCTTCCTTAACTACTTTTTTATCCTAGAAAAAAAGAAGATAGATTCATTTCTAGTGGTAGCAGTGCTTTTGCAATCCACACTTTACCTCCTTCGTTACAGAAGTCATTTGTCTAAGCTGCTCACTGGCAGCAATAGTCTTCATTTCTTAGAGAGAATTCCCATTCTCCGTGTCTGAGAAAACACAGTACTCATCATTAGCTTTGGCAAAGCTGCTCCAACTCCTGTTCTGAGAGGTAATGCAGCAGAGCACCGGCTGAAAAAGCTGCCCTGGGTTGGCCAGCCCCAGTGCTGGACCAGATGAGTCAATAAAATCAAAACACTGCCATATTCACTTTTTTTTGGTTAAACCTGATCAGACTGGCAGGAGATTTACGCTGTATTATTTTTATCCAGGGTTTTCCTTTCAATTTCTATCATTTTCTGGATGCTGTCTTCTCTAGTTAGCGGCCCTAGAAGCCTGTGACATGGGCAGGCCACCTGCTTGCTCCATTTCCTGATCTGTTCCGTGATGGGGCTGTGGTCCTGTCCCCACTGAGCATTCTTCTTTTGTTACCAGTTACGAAAGAAGAACTTTGATTCTCACAGGAAGGAAAGAGCGGTATTAGAAAGGAAATAAAGCTGTTCTGGAGAATACATGTTCCTTTCCCACTTCTCCCCTTTCTACCTCCCTCCCCCAAGACAAACACAAATAGAACAATCCTGGTTTATTTGGGGTTGTTGTATTTTTTCCTAGCTTTTCCCTATTTTCTCTTTCAAATAATTAAGCGTGACATCCCAGTCAGAAAATGGGCAAAATCACCACGTGCCCAATAACACTGAAATTTGTGTTAATAGATGGAAACAAATTATGGTTACTGAAGACTGGAGGAAGATCAGCTAATTTAATATCTACACACACACATGAATGTCAAGTAATCATTCCCTATTTCCTTCACAAATTTCATTACAGCAAAATAGACCTTTGTCATCGTTTCCAGAGGCATTTTGTAGTCTTGTGTGTTAGCACTTGCTTCTCTGGGAGGCAAAATATGCCTTTAATTGTTCCACCTTCAGGAACGTATCCCTTGAGTTAGCTCACAAAGGGAGTGCCTTGGCAAGGTCTACAAATGTTTCACGTGAAAAGAAAATCCCAAGGTAGCTGTCAGCAGTAGGAGTGAGTTGCTCAGTAGGATCACATCCTACATTTGGGATTTGATCTTTTGTATAAAGCCTAGGAGTTTGGTTTGATGTCGTGTGATGCTGTCCCTTGTCTCTCTTGCTCCCTATCTCTCCTTGTTCCAAAAACTGGAAAAAAAAACTCAATCCAAAACGGGGTCTCCTTCAATTGCCTGTCTATATGTGCACTGAATGCTGAGGCACTGGAAAGGGAAGGGGTTTAGCTTCAACCGTGCTCAGATTTGCATGGCTCCCACACTTCTGGCCATGGCTTTTGGCATTCCTTTCCCCACGCTTGCCATCGTAGAATGACCACCTGCCACCACAACGGGCTGCACAGGGTGTCGAGCTCTGTGGTTTGGTAGGTTCTGAAGGTAGATGGTTCTGTTCTCACATGCTGTTAGAGAAAAAACAAGAAACAAAAAGCCAACCAACCATCCAAAAAAACCCCACAAAGCCCTAAAAAGAAAAAAAAAAACACAAACCCACAACCCAAAACTCAGAAACATTTTGGTTTCCATGGAAAAAGGAACCGCTTGTTATTTTGAAGGGCCAGAGGAGTCAGAGTATAAATCCCCTCTCTCTGTGTTGATCTGTAGGCAGCAGAACTTGTAACCTATTGGGAATTGTCAGTGGGCTCCTTTTGTGGCTAGGCTGACTTCTGCCAGAGCCAAGTCCAACTCCTGTGTGAGCAATTCCCCACTGTTCCCTCCAGGGGATCCTCGCACGCTCTGCTCCCTCTACCACCGTTCCTTCAGCGGGTGAAATGGGCAAAGCTGGCAGGTAATGCTGTGTGCTGTGCCCGCTCAGTCAGGCCCTGGACCCACACCCTGCTGGCGCCTGCCTCTTCCAGGACCCGGCAGAATCTTTGGGATCAGGTCATCCCTCTGTGCAAGGGCAGGTGTGCTGGCCATTCTGAGCTCCATGCCGGAGAACCAGCATAAGGTCGGACTTGGCTGTGGTTCATGCAGAGGTGGCTTGGACAGTACAGTCACCTGGGCAGCCTCCAGTGAACCTGTCAGTCACTTCTCAAGCCATCCAAACCACCCTTTATGACCTCTCAGCAGTGTCTCTGTGATAAAGCTGTTTCTATAGCTCTTCCACCATGCAGACTAGGAGTGGCAGATGCCCATGTCCTGGAGCAGAAAGTTCATTACAGCAGTGACAGAAGGGCAGCAGCCATGATCACTTACCCAGTTCATTCTCTGTACACTGATGTAAGAGCATTTTTGTTTCTCCCACCAGACAGTAGCCAGTGGCACCAAAAATTTGGCAGTTGATTAGTGGCAGATTCTGTGCTTTGGGAAGATGGTCCAAATATTTGTCTGACTACTTCTTACTACTTTGCCATGTTATCAGACCAGACACTTGCCATGATTAGCAGATGACTAATCTCTTATGTCGATGGCTTTCTGGGATGCAATGTTCCTGACCATCTCTGGTGGCAGGCAGGTGTTGTTTGGGTTTTGGTTGGGAGTTTTTTTTGGTTGGCTGGTTCTGGTTTGGTTTGTTTCTTTTGGTCTTCTTGTTATTTTTATCTGAACAGCACAGATTTTAGCTACACCTGGAGAAAGCTAGTAATGATTTTACATTCTGCACTCAGCAGCCACCACTGAGGGTATGAAGAGCAGCAGGTACACCCTGCTTAAACACAGCCATCGAGCAGCTCGTGGCAGGTGAGCCCAGCAGTTCCCAGGCATTGCTCAGCAGGTGAGCACCACTGCCTCCTCTCACCTCGGAGGCATTTATGCAGTGGAAATCCAGTCGTTTACCAGAGCTTTTATGATGTTCAGCCACAGCACTGAGTTTGCTTTGTGACCAACAGTTTCTTGCCTGCCCATCTGGATTTCAGGAACACCAACTAAAAGTGTCCTGGAACATGCTCCTGCTTCCTGTTCTGGGCTATCTTCTTCCCTCTGGGTGCTTCTGACTAGGTAATGAGCAGCCTGTGGTCTGGGTGAACACTAACTCCCTGTTCCTGCTGGCCAGCTTTCCTGAGGCACACACCCGTATGTGGCTCTAAACATAAACAGAATAACAATTCCAACAAGCTCTTTGTGTTGGGAGAAGCATCTGTTTGACGTTCCAAGTGTGAGTGGTTACTCCTGACATGCCTATCACTATTTTTTCTGTAGTAATCAGGCATGAGCTTTTCATCACAGTACAGTCTGACTTTTGCTCAGATCTTTACACCAGTATTAATTATGAAATACTCTCTTAAATGCCACACTTCAATACATATGCGACAAGCTGAAATTTCCCTTCCCTCTGCAGTTACTTAAACAGCAAAAATGAGCAGTACCACTCGCTTCTCCTGGCTGCTCTGCCTTCTCCATCCGAGCACAGCATCACTGCTGTGACTCATCCTCTGTCACCGTGAAGCTTCCTGCTTAGAAATACGTAGCTGCCATCAGTTCCTTTCTGTACTCTTGGTACAGCAGCAGTGTGTGGGTATCGTTAGCCAAGATCAAACCATTAATGACAACAGAACTAATTGCACCTAACTGGGGTTTTTATCCCTAACTGCTTCACAAATCTAGGGATCAAACTAAGCAAGCAGTTCTGCTTGTTGCGACTGCAGCTTTAATGTCACCTTTCGGATGAACAGAATTAAGGCAGCAGTTAAGCAGTGATCAAACCAGTCTTTATTGGTTCATTACTTGTAACATCTGTAAGGAAACTGTCTGGAAATGCAAGGGTTGGATCTTTTATCCCACAGTACCACGAAACAAAACGAACAACAAGTGACAGGCTTATTGAAGCAGAGGGAGATCACATTCTGACGCAAGCCCTTATAAAAGGGTACTGTAATTTTGTTTAACCAAAATTCATATTTAACAACAAATACGTTCTCCTGCAAAAATCTTCTGCTACCACATGCAACCCCCTGTTACTTAAGTACATCCTGTTTGGGCACTTTTAAATTTTTCCAGCGCCTCAAAATTACTCTGTATTTTTCACTTTCAGTTTTGTTAGATACTTTTTTTAAGACTACCCGCATAACTACAGCGGTTCCTGTTTCTTTATCTTCACCCACTAAGAGATCCAACGTGTCACCGACTTTCACCTGGAAACAGAAAGAGAACAGGAGTGATTATAAATATTTCCCAGGGAAAAAAAAATATCCCTGCAGTCTGTGTTCAATTTTACTCTTGTTCCTTTCTTTCCTTTTAATCTTAATCTTGCAGGAGAGGAGGAAGGCAGGAAATACTAGACCCGTTATAGATCCTCCAGCTATGAACTTCCAGGAAAGTGAGGGCAATAAGCAGTTAAGTATCTCATGACCTTCTCTGCCAAGAGCTTTACCCTTCCTGTTCTACAGCAGACACCTAACTCTGTGGAAAAAAACAGGCGTAATGTAGTATGTTTGTTTTGATTTGTTTTTCCTGAAGGGCATTTCCTGATAATCTTTTTGCATCAACACAGATACAAACTAGCAAAATGCAACATTTTTCCTCCTGCCTTTGAAACAGTTTGAAGTGTTTTAAAGAACACAGTGTTGTTTTAAAGAACACACTGTCTGTGATCCTTTCTAAAGTCACAGAAGCAGTCTGCCTCTCAGAAGCTAGCTTTAACGTTAGGGCATCAGGAATTAGTTTCTCTTCTTAGTGCTGTCTGATGATGGCAACCACCACCTAGGATCACCCTCACATAAAGAGTCAGTAGAAGTACATTTGTACCCTGGTGAGCTCTGTTGGGAAACAGTATGTCCAGCTCTTCTCTTAAGCGTGTTCCTGCGTCCTCTACCACAGCTACAAACACCTTTCCTGAGCTACCCCAGACCCCAGATTCAATCCCCTTCTTTCTATCAACAAAAAAATCTTTAATCATTTGCCCACTCCACCAGTAGCACAGATTCAACCATTCCTACTCCGTCACCCTTGCATCTGTCATCACTTCCTTCAGCAACTTAGAAAGTTCTGTCCTTGCTGCCACCTGCCGCCTCCTGACTTGCAGCCTTAGGTTTTACTCCAACAATGCAATCTGCTGTATGCCTTAGGGAATCATGTCTTACACAGGGAATGCCAGTCACACACAGACAGTGCTGGTGGAAATGCTAATCATTCACCTTCGCAGAGTGATTTAGAGGGAGAAGAAGAGGTCATGCCTTAGTCATTTTCTTGTACTGTATTAAACCCCAGAAATGTTTAAAAGTCTTACAGCTCTACTTTTCTTCCACAGTTTTTCTCCGTTCAGCCTGAGTTCACTGTTGTAGAATGCATCTTCTACTTTACTGCAGAAAAACGAGGGTTTATTGCATTTACAGTGTGCAGCAGACCAAAAGTAACTGTTTCTTTGCAGATACACTGTGCAGAACACTGCTGATGTGCAAGGCACACTTCCACAAGTGTGATTTGCACATAAAAGACACCTTTCATTAAGGTTAGGACAGACTCGAACTGGAAGTAAAGAAAATCTCTTTCACAGATAGTACATGAAATAATAACAGAATATTATTTGCCATGTGCCACGGGTGCAAGCAATAAAAAGCTGTTTACAAAGACCCACCTGGTATCTTAGGTTTATATTTACCATTGCCCCTTTCTATAGCCATTAAGTAGCATATTATTTTACTCCCTCGATCTCAAATTAGATCTTTTTGTATTATTTAGTACAGTATTTTGCATTTTCTTAATCTTGAATAAATAGTAACTGACAGAAATTGCCTCCTCACCACATGCAGACCATGAAAAGCAAAATCCGGGCTGTTTCAAGGGAGGCAAGGTGAAACAAACCAGAACCCTTACACATCCCAAATATCTGTCCAAACAGCCACGCCAAAAACAAAAAAAGCCAAACCACAACAATATACTGAGTTATTCCAGCAATAAAAAGGTATCAGAACTCAAATTTTAGATGCATGACACCTTTCTCATCAGGAGGTTGCTTTTTCCATACTTACTTTCTTGCAATATCTAGACCAGCTTTCATGATCACATCATATCGCAGAGACTGCACCACTTTCTCAAGATCCTTGTAATCTTTTACAACATTCGGGTCATTTTCAAATTCATCTTCCCAGTCACTCTCCTCTTCATCTTCATCTTCATCCTCTTCTTCTTGTACAGTTTGTCTGCTCCTTTTAGAGCTTTTGTTACTTTTGTTCCGCAGAGAAAGTACCGAGATATACTCTGGAGAAAGTCTTAGTGCACAGAGTTTTACTGGGGAAAAGCTGAACCATCTTCTGTAGTTTACTGTGCTTGCTTGACAGCTACAGAATACACCTCTCCTCCAAGAGGGATATAGTTTATTAGAAGGGAATTTCTCCCACAGTCCAAACCAGACATTTAGTTTTCTGAAAGTAGTGATGGGGAGTCTGAAGGCAGTCATAGCATACCCTGAAATAAAACAAACATTCCTATGTCAAAATGAGCAACTGCATCGACTACTGGAAAGATTTCTCCATCTACAGCATAACAGTGACCACAAAAATATTACCATCTAGCTCTCCACAGACCAAGACAACAAATAAAAGCCCAAGGCTTTATCATCTGCCCTTCTCATATGCTGCCCACCATTACAAAGAGCTAAACCACCTCTTTCCCACCTCTTTCTCCAAATGGGAATTTGCATCATGGTAGAGTTTGGGAGAAATAACACTGCTCTGTGTACTGCAAGAGGACTGATGCCAGCACCAACCGCCTCATGTGAGAGCTCCCCACTACTGCTCCTTTCTGCAGCCATCTCTAACCTGGGACAAGTCGCTGGAAACACCCCCAAAACCCCCAGATGTTTTTCATCTCTCTTACAAAATTGATTTACAGTCCTTTCTAGCTAGGTGGTGCACTGGCTTTTGTTATGGCCTTGTACATGTGGAAACACGTGTTTCTTCACGAGACTGGAGTTTGTCTTCCTCACATCCAAGTGAACTCTGCCGACATCTGAATAAGGTGGTTTTTGTGGTTGGGAAAAAGCCCTGGTCAATGAGAGCAATTGCTGGCCAAATAAAAATAACCACATCTCCCTCAGCTTTTTTGTATCTGAATGCGTTAATTTAAAATAAATGGCATATAGCTTAAAGTTTAGGATGGCACAATCCTCACAGAAGACTTCCGCCTCTCCTCAGTTTCGGGACGAATTCTTATGACAGTTATTTGACCTTGTAAACAATGGTTATCACTTATTTCTAGTGCTCCACCTTACTTTGCTTCCCGCTGGCCAGGACGCCAGCCCCGCGTAGTAAGGGCGGCTTCCTCCCCTCACGAAACCTTAACGCGGACAGAGATCCACCCACCATCAGCTCACGCTGGGGGCCCAAGGCCGAACGCTGCGGAAGGTGGGAAGCCCCTCCAAAGCGGGCAACGCCGCAC
>VWZY01011204.1:397736-409124 GCA_013399075.1 Chloroceryle aenea
GCCAGCTCCTCCGCCGTTCTCCCGCCCCGCCGAGGTTTGCCCGAGCTGTTTCCCCCATGGTTATTTCGCTCCGTGTGCCTATTTGACCTGTACGCCGGTTTTGGCGAGCAGCGGCCGCAGCTTCCCCGGGGCCGGGGGTCGGCGTGCCCGGGCGGGAAGGGCTTTCCCGCCCTCTCCGCCAACGCTGCTCTCCAAATCTTAGAGTGAAAGCAGTCGGGAGTAATTTCATTAATACTTTCCCTATCTCTATGATTTTACATACCTCTAGTTTTCCTTTTGCAAAACTTGTTGGAGTCTCAATGAGACCGAGCCTTCTGGATCCCATCGCCAAGGGCCAAGACACGTTTTGAACCCCTCAGGTCATGCTCCAACCAGAGGGCTGGAAATCTCTCTCTGGGAAATTTACTTCAGCAGATCGCTAAAGTTTCCTGACCACAGGTTGGTTTGAAAGGCTTGGCCACCATGGCAATCTGACTCAAATCTCATTGTGGCCTGGGTTTCCCTTGTCCTTATCTTTGTTTCTTTCTTTTCACATTATGTCTCTCTCTGCCACTCCACACCTCCATTCCTGGTGGTAATCCAAAATCCCTTCTCTCTGGAGCTCAGAAACTAGGAGAGGTCCATTCCTTCCCCAGCCTTCCCCCAGCTCTCTCTCTGCCATGCAACAACCACACCTTCCTTGGTGCTTCTGAATGCTCTGATTGCATGTATCCACACAAAACGTGTACAAAATACAATCCCATCAGATTGGCAGCATCTCTCCCTGATATAAATGGCTTTACAAGGTTCAGGGTAATTTTGGCAGATGAAAGAGCTCCTCAGCTTTAAAGTTTGGCTTTAAAATGCCCATCACTTCATCTGACAGACCAACCCTTACTTATCAGCAAATACAGAATTGTGGAATTGTTTCGGTTGGAAAAGACCTTTAAGATCATAGAGTCCAACCATTAACCCAGCTCTGCCAAGCCCACCATCATGTCCCTAAGCACCTCACCTACGTGTCTTTTAAATGTCTCTGGGGATGGGGACTCCACCGCCTCCCTGGGCAGCCTGTTCCAGTGCTTGACAGTCCTTTCAGAGAAGATGTGATGTCCAACCTAAAATTCCCCTGGTGCAAGTTGAGGCCATTTCCTCTTGTCCTATATTGCAACTGTGGAGTGACTGCTGCACAGCAGCAGTGCAATTAGCACAGGCATTTAAAGTGATTGCATAAATTACACCTGTATAAACTTTGTCATGAAATGTTTGAGTAAGAGGATTTTGTGTCAGGGATGTTTTGTAACAAAGCAATTCCTTGGCAAAGCTCCTCCCCTCCTTAGAAACATCACTGGGAAGGACACTGCTAACATCTTTATGTACTTTGAATGTTCCAGTGCCCAGATCCTAACTAATTTTGGTCGGGAATATAGCTGTTAGCTTTTCAGCACTTTTCCCTCGTATGGCTTTAAATATAATACATCCTTATTGAGGGAAAAAGAACAAAAAAGTTGACAAGAGTTATCTTTCTTGCATTCATAGTGGCCCATAGCGAGTCAGGCCAGAAATGAATGTCTGAGCAGTGGGGATTCCCTGAGAAGAAATGCTACCTTCTTTATTGGGGAAAAAACCAAACTCCAAACCCCTGAAAACCAAACCCTTGAACCTAGCTTTCCACATGCCCATTCTTTTCAGAGCTCTCAGAATGTGATTTGTCTCATGTAGGATTAAAGTCATGCTCTGATTTTGCTAAGGGTGAAGATAACTTAGTAAAGAAAGATCTAAGTATTAGTGCCTTTCTAGGTTAGTGTGGCATTATGCATCTTTATTGCATCTTCATATAGAAAGGCAAGGTAAAGAATGTGCCTAAAGTCACTCTGCCTTTTATATTTTTCAAATATGGTGATATAATGTCATCTTAGAAAACCAGAAAGTAATCAACTCTCCACTCAGTATCCTTTCCTTACAGTTTTCAGGAGGTTAATAGTATGACAGTCAAACAGGTCCCTCTCCAGTCACAGAGGAAATGTGACTTGGATGTCATGAACAGGCACCACACGTCTGATTTATCTCGTCATTGTGCAACCCCAAACAGCGATGTCACCTCTGTCATGCTTGCTCATTTTCTAGTCCAGCTGCAGGGGTAAGTGTTCTTTTATAACTAATTAGAAGTTACATCATGTTGCTATTCTGTCTGATGTTTACCAAGGTTTTGATCAGGTTTCATTCAGCCCTGGACTGTAGAGGAGCTAAAATGTCACACAGGTCTCCTTGCCATCAGATTCCTTCCATGCCACAGAGTAAGAAGAGCCAGGAAAGCCCTCATCTTTCAGATCTGTGCTACACTTGAGTGATGTCTTGGCCAACCTGGGACATCAAGTGCATTTTTCAATGACCAAGAAAGCAAGAATAAAGTTAATATTCATTACTTCTGCTTTAATTCTATCGAACTGTAATTGTATCCAAAACGTTTGAACAGGGTGAAAGCAAACCGGTATTTTTCTCTTCTTCCAGTTTACCATTAGATGGCAGTGAATAGCTCCCTCTCAAAGCTCAGTCTGCTCTCTCTCTCGAGGCTTTGCTCAAACTCAGGCTACACACAGAGATAGATACCTGATGAGGGTTCCCTTTAAACTGCTTTTGGGTGATTTTAATCTTTTGTTTAAAAAAGTCGTATAACACCTCAGCAACATGCAGTCAAAAGTTTCAGGTTTGGCAAGAAACAGTGATCCTTCTTCTCTGGCAGGTTAGTGGTGGTTTATGTATCCTGTTGAAGTTTGGGTGAGAAATTTGTCGGACCAAAATTTATTCTTCCCATGGCTATTCTCAGAGAATTGCTTATTTTGTTTGATTTATTTTTGTTTCAGTGGAGTCATCTCCTAATCAGGCGGGGTAATTCCTCTCTTGGGTTATGGTTTTCATTTTGTCTATTTCAATATACCCCCTATGACATTCACTCACAAGGAAATGAGTCTTTCAGTTTTGATAGCTCAGAGAGAAAATTCTTAAGAGCTTTTGACCTGTATGTTGGGATTTGTAATTGGGAATTCTCTCCCCACTACCTAGGGTTTTTTCTTACCTTCATTTTCCTGCAAGGTCAGTCAAGTGACAGTAAATCTGCTGACACTCGTTGAATCTCCAAGTAAAGTCAAGAGCACCGCGTTACCATTCTAGTCCTGTGAGTAGCTCTGACTAACATTCTGAAATTCACATCTCACCAGATTACCTGCCACTGCAGATTTCACTTCAGAATTACCTTGTTGAAACCACACACCTTTTAAATTACACTGCTTATTTCAAGGTGTACTGAGAGGGTGATGGGGCAGTGTTCTATGCATATTTATTCATCCTGGGAAAACACAGTGTCCCTGTGTGAGCATCAACTTTAAGTTTGTCTATATCCATTTGAATCATGAGCTCAAGCTCCCTGACTGCTAATTCACCCCTTCCGTTGTCACTCCTACTGCGACTGCTTAGATGTTCTCTTTTCCTAGCCCATAGTTCGGAGGCAATTCTTCTAGCTTGTTACTTGCATCCAGTCTGTGACCAAATAATCCTACCATATCTTCTGCTAAAGCCCGCCTCTGAAAACTAATCTTTCATGCAGCAGAAGCTTCTTTACTCGCCCTTCCAGTGCTGCTGTTTTACTTTGCATGCTGTTTTGAACTCATTTCCCTTTCTCACACATTTATCCATACCATCTTCTGTGCCATTTTAACCATAAAACAGTGGGTTTATTCTCTTTAGGATACCTTTAATGCCTCCAGTTCCCATATACACCGAAACTTGGCTCTGTCCCTTTTTACTTACCAACTCTTTGTTGGAGTTTTCAGGATTGCCATTTCATCTATTGCAGTAAAAACTACATTATTAACTTCTGTCCACTTTTTTCCTGCAACCACACTGGTGCACTGATGTCCTGCACAGAGAATCCCTTTCCAGAAGCGAGCAAGGTCTCATGAAGCACCTTTGCTTGCAGCCTACTTATTCCTTGAAAACTCAAACATTATAGGCATATAATTAGCTGTCAGGTAAGGTGGATGAGTTTTAGGCATTGTTTTATATTACTTTAAGTCACAGAGATATAGGCACTTGCCAAAGTAACCCTGTCTCTTTATTACTTTTTATTTCCCTCCATCCTTTCCACTCCCTGACTGATTTGGCTTTTGTTTGCCTGTTGTCTTTCACAGGAGACGGCTGCACTGAGCCCGAATAAGAAAGCAAATGGAGGTGGGTAGTGCAGACTGCTGTGACTAGTGTTGAAGAAGCTGATAGAGGACACTAATAAGTCATAGCATGAGGACTCACCTAAACCAGAAATACCTAGCTGCCTTGCCAGTGAAAGCGGTGTTACATCAGTGGTTAAGCAAATGGAAGGAAAACAGTGAGTAACTTCCTCCAGTCAGTCTAGCTACTTGGAGATTAAAGACTTTGCAATTTCACTGCTAGTTTCTCAGCTCTCCAATTTGGTGAGAGGTTTGCAATGAGATTTGGTTGGTCGGTTTTCCCTCACTTTCTTGTTTTCCAATTGTCTAAAACATGATAACATTTTGTAGGAGAAATTAATGTACTGTTTCCTGAGACAGGCTGTCAGACTTTCATTCATCCTGTAGTGAACATGCTCAGATCCTGCTGGGTTTAGTTGCTGCTCTGGGATGTATCAAGCTACTACTAACAGTGGGTGGCAAATGCAATAAAAAGGAAAAGAAATCAGTTAAACATTTGTTATTTGAACCTTACTTATTAGCCATAAAACTACACATTCCATGAGCAAATGTTAATTAGTTTGAATTATTTGTTTACTTCTGTGTTTCCTCTGTATTCTTCCCAGACTAATGGCTTTACTATTTAGAATACAATGTTCTCTTCTCTAATTGATAGTAACTAATTCAAGATATACGCATGCAAGTCTAACATAATTTCCAATGAGGAAATATAGATTGTTCCTCCATCTGGGTAAAACTAAAGTTTTTTAGTTCTGAGTTTTTGTTTTGTTTGTTTTTCTTTAAATATGTTTTGCTTTTAAAAACAGGAAAAAAGAAAGGTTGTTTAAAGTGCTTCAGCTTCTGGCTAAGGGACAAAGTTCCGTTGATTAGAATTTATCAACATTACTGTATTAGGAAACAAAACTTTAGCTGGAGGTTTCAATACACCTCTGATATATATATAAAAATATATATATATATATAAATAAAGGTGCAATAGAGAGGGACAGAATGTCAGAATAATCATATTCCATGGTGTCAAGGCCATCTCATCTTGTCACAATGTCCATCTCCAGAGGTGTAAGAGGTGTGTAAATCCCATAGTAGGAAGATCTGAGATGATCTTTCTCCCAGGGAAGTGTGTCCTTGCAGCACTTGCTATTGAAACTCTGATGTTCTCATCAGTACATGACGGCTCCCTCTCTGCACCTTGCCTTGTGATACCCTGTGACAAAAAAGACACCTAAGATATCTAGATATCTGAGATAGATATATGAAGTCTTAACACTCTTGGTGATGCACAATACCAAGTTTTAGCAGTTCACCTTTTCCAGTCCTAGACTGGTCCCTTTTTCTATTACAAAGTGGGAAGAAGAGCTGATCTACCTTCTAGAACTTGTCTGTTTATACACATTTCAGATAGGTTTGTTCTTATTTTGTTGAAGTTTCAACTTTCTCTGTTCCCATTTATTGGATTTCTCCACGTTTCATTATTATTACCTTGTCATCTCTGCCTGTCCCATACTCAAGCTAGAAATGACTCAGAAAAAGGAAAAGAATAAGCCTTTCAGGATGCTGTGGATCACTCATGTCTAGGAATGAGTTCTGAAACTGAGCACTCTGTAAGACAGCTCCCTTTTTAGGTAGATTATCTTTTTGATAACTGTCGGCAAAAATCTGCCTAGCAACACAGAGAAGGTAATAAGTAAAGATGAAAAATAAGCAAGAAATCCCAACGGTCATACACTAACAATGATGGTTAAAGTGACTAATAAGGATGCAGAGATTTGCAGTGAACATTTTGTTTTCATTTGTTTGGAAAGAAGCAGAATGAAGTAGCACTAGAGTATCAGGATAACTAACTGCTAAGAGAGCTAATGCAGAATGTTCTCTCCAATGGCAGAAATCACAGACTTTCAGAACTAGCACTCGAGCTAACAGCAAGAAGAACTCGGTTGCACTAATTGCAATTAGAAATAAGTCTTGTCGTGGAAAGAAAATTTGAGGAGATAGTAAAAGTGGTAACTGCACTATTGTTTGAGAAATGGAGCGAGAGAATCGTGAAATTGCATCAGGCCACAAACCTAACGAAGCTGCTGCTGCAAAACAGAGACATTTCTTTCTAAGCTGCACCAATGGAGTTGATGAATGCTGAATTCTCAGCTTGAGTAGAGCGTGGTACTTTGGGCAACACGATCGGATGAAAGCGGATTTGAAAGAGTGCAAATGAAAGTGTCAAAAATGCATAGAAATCCTGTGAACAAAGGTTGAAGGAACTGAACTTGTTCCTCAAAATAAGGGAAAATATAGCAGCAAATGTCTGAGCTAATCTGCTACACGATTTGGATGGTTGGTGAAGAGATGTAGGCATTTCCAGGGTGTGATCAATTTGTTTCAGATGTCTGTGTTGATATGAGATGAATTACACCATAGACACGCTTGTTTCCTGTCATCATCTCTCAAGGGTTTCCAGGGAGACTCAATTAGACGTAGATGGCTGCTGTCATGCGACCCTTCCTTCCTCCTCCCAGTGCAAAGTGCTTGGCATGTTTTCAACTGGTAAACGCTTGATTACAAATCTGGGCATTGTTGTAATGTGCACTTTTTACTATGGCGATGTAATAAATCAGTATTTTAAATTTGCAGCAAAGATTACTTTGTATTAAGAGAAACACTCAGCAAAGATAGCTTGGCAAAGAAACAGGAGGTCTATGAGCTGTGAAATACCTTTTTTTCCTGAGAATTATGTTTAAGCCTGTCTCAGATCAGAGGAAGGACAAAAGGACTGTTGACCATTTTTACTTCATCATGTCTACATAGCTGTTATCTGACATTATGCCTCATGAGCTGAAGGAAAGCTCTGGCTTGGTTTTCTCCCATACCCAGTAGCACGATCCCAAACAATTTCTGAGCATGATTCAGGGGTTGGCCCAGGCCAGGGACAACTACCTACCAACAGGCAGTTCAGATTCAGCCTCCGTTTTCTGGAGGCTAGGAGAGTTTAATAGTAGGGACATGGCTAGACACGTCAGCTGGCCTCAAGGACAAAGAACAGGCTCTGCTACCATTTAATTTGTTTGCACTGATGTCACCAAAGAGTTTGTCTGACTTAGGGAAAAGGGCATGCTTTCAAGCAGATCTGAAGCCACACCTAATTGTGTAAGTGGACACCATCCATTGAAGTCTACCCAGAAGTCAAAAGATCCATGGGTGTCCTCCTTTTATGGAGGGCAGCAACTCTAAAATATTTATTCTTGAGACTATTTTTGGAATCACAATTTCACTTCTGCTCAAATTTTCGGGGTTATGATTTCAGGGCTGGACATCATAGAATCATAGGAGGGTAGAGTTTGTAGCGAGGGCCTGGATCATGGCAGCAAGGCCCATGTCTGAAGACATGCATAGTTGAATCCAACAAACATCTATTGCCAAGTGGCAATATGCAGTCCTACCAATCATGCCTTCCATTAAAAGCTCTACTAACACAATTTTAATATAAACCCTCCTCTGGAAGAGGAAATGTAATCCTCAATGTATATTCTAAGTTCTTACCCAAGACACATGCCAAACAGCTTTGTCCAGTTGTGTAAAATGAGTTTCGACCAGCCAGCTCCCATCAGTATTTCAGTCTTTTTCTGCAGTCATAGTCAACGTGCAGCTGTAAGGAAAGGTGCTCTGCAAAAGCTGGCAAATCCTGATTACAGGGCTGGAGTGTGATGGTGAGGCAAGATGGGTCCTTTCTGCTAAAGTGGCAAGAGAAGGGCCAACCTAACTTAGGAAAAAGTAGTGTTCCTACACATTAGAAAATATCAACCTCTGAATTTCTCAAGGCAAAATCCATATGGCAAAAGTAGACATCAGAGAAACTTATCACCTAATGATGTCAGCATAGATCAGCATATATGGTCTGGTCAATGCGCACTGCAAAGCTGCATTTCCCTCTTCAAAGTTGTCCTTTGAGAAAAGGCCATATTCTAATACATAGATAATATGTGTAATGCATAGCATGTTCACAGATTGGTATTAAATAAAATGACTCACAGGACGATCCAAGTGAGTAATGAGAGCTGCAGTGCACTCTAGCAGGAGCTTGAAATGGTTGAAGATCCTGGGATGAGCCACAGGGTGTAGTTAAATTCCAGACTATGCACAGACAGGGAGAGTGAAGTGCTGGTTGGGAGCACAGGATCCAGTGATTCTCACGGGCAGTTGATGCTCCTAAAATGTTTAAGTTTAGATGGATCAAGATTGGCAGCTAAAAGGCAAGAGTAAATTATTGGCTAAGTCAAAATTAGTTCTCTTGAATTCCGCTCAGTGCTCTGGCTACACTTCCTTTGCTAAAGCTTGTCCAAATTTAAATACTTTACTTATATGTTTCAAAGACTACTGCTCTGCTTCCTTTTATAGACAACTATTTATTTTTTCCTGTCAGTCATTTTAGCTGATCCTGTTTGCTAGTGTGTTATAGAAAGCAGCACAAGTTTTGTTTCTGATCACCAGCCTGAAAGTTCTGCCTGTTGCAAAGTTCAGTCAACTTAAAGGTCACCGGTGGAATATACAGATGAACTTATATTTAATCCAAAAGATCAAAGCAGTTTTCTCCCTTCTCTTTGTTAAGCTTTCTCATCAAATATTATGTATGTCACTGGGAGAGGTGCTGAGAACCATTCTGACCTAGAACAAAATAAAGGAAGCAGAACAATGGGGATTTAACAATTACATTTAGAACTATATCTCAGCATCGTGGAAGCTCTTAGAGCATACTGATATCAAAGGATGTTTGAACGAGAGAATATATTATCTTTTCTGACAGAAAAAAATACAGAAGTGCCTTTTGGCCACCAGATAGCAGTGCTTCACTTTGTACAGTTCTCAACTCAATTGCAGTGTTTCTTGCCTCGTAGAAAAATCCATATATTGGGTCCCAGTTTCTTGTCCAGATACATCTTTAGCAGACCCCACCATAGACCTCAGCTGAAAAAATTAAAGGTTTTGGAATTAGGGGTGCAAGTAATTTGTGTGTTCAGGAGGAATTGAAAATATTGCAGCTTTGCTGAACACAGAGAGTTGGTTGTAGAAATCTAATGGGCCGTAGGCATTATAATTATAATTTCCAATGACAAAAGTTTCAAAGAAAATCTTGGGCTCAAAATATTTTGAGTGTTTCTCCCTTGCTGTCAGTACATTTCCTTATTTGCATTAGTATTTCAGAAGCATTGCAGAAAGGCATAGATTTTGGCCTCAGAACATAAACTTCTGATAGTTTTATTATTTCAGTAATTTATAATTTCTGCCAAATCTTTGGAAACCTCTTAATTTTTCTTTATTTTTAAATATAGACTTTATAATACTTTTAGCAAAATGAAGGATCTACTCATTTTCACCAAAACTTGTTAAAATTCTAGAAGCACCATACATGATGCAATAATTAGCAGCTCTGCAATGCTGTGTTAATTCATCTCACCTTACAAGAGCTGTGCATCATCCTGACTTTTTACAGATGCAGTTCCAGGTAAAATGCACAGGGGAAAGGGCATGGGAAGGGCCACTTGATAGTTATTCCCTCATTCTCATCCGTCCCAGTTTTGACATTAACACGTCTCAGATGCTGCTTTCACCTGCACAGCCAGTTAGGATCCATACAGGTTGCTGCAACAGCTGCATCACGTCCTTTTCTCCCAAACAAGGTGGGAGAGATTATAGTGGAAACCATCTCTGCATGACACTAGAATATCCTTAGCTTTGGCTATTATAGAGCCCTAATGGGAGTCCCTTCCTTTTCTATCTGCTCCGGGGGATCTGGTGTCCAAATAGTGTGAGCCCTCCCTCTATTGCTGTCATTCACGAGACTTCTCTCACAGAGAGATTCACTTTGCTGTAGGCATGTCTACTGAGTGGAAAGGTGACCTTCCCTCCCCTTTGTGATTTCACTTAACCGTGTCAACTAAAGCAAACTGTTTGCAAGGAAAAGTAGTAAGAGGAAAGTTTTTGCCTTTGTCACCCCTCTTTCATTTCAGGTTGACCATGGTTTCTTTTTTTCTCTTCTTATATCTCTATAATCATGAAAACCCATCTTCTGGTAACCAGCTTTCAGGAGACAAAGAGTGACTATTGGGAGATAGAAGACCCTCAATTTGATGACTATTCCTGTATTTACTTTACAGCTAGACTATGCCTCTAATAACTTAGGAATTGGACTGTGACTATGAGCGGGAACGTATAAAAACCAGGGAGATGTTATATCAAGAGTGTGTCAGGCTTAGCGTACCTCTCAGATCATCTGTCATCTTGGTATAGAGTAAGGATTGCTATCTTGGGTGGTACAGCTTGCAAAATGCCTTTATTCCTGGAAAAAACAAAGTAACTCTATCTTTGTCAGGCATTCTGAAGCAGTTAGTGTGACACTGGGTTCAGAGTTCCATATTTGCCTAACACAAGTCCCAGCATCCAGCTCTGCAGCACATCTCCACATCTCCTACGCCTCAGGAACAAGTTCTAGCAATGCCACTGAAAACTCCTGAAAAGCAGTCGTGCCTCTGGAGACAGCAGATGAGTTATGTAGTGCTGAATGGGGACATCTCCTCACATTTTGTCCTGAGATAAACACAGGCATAGACAATTAAAAATCCAGTGATTAGTCTGAGCTAACAGGACATTCTCTTCTTCTTAATGTGACTGTTTTGTAGCAATAGAATCACCACATCAGTCTCTTTTTGTAGTTTATAAAGTGGACACGGACTATTTTAGTTCACTCGTCTATACACCGAGACACCTGGTGATTTGGTGAGACACTGGCACGATCTCCCTTCAGTCTGTTAAGTGAAGAGATACAATAATTTACCGTATTTACTGCGCCAGAAGCTAGAACCTTAAATACACACAGGCTACAGCTGGAAGTACCTTCTGTTCCACTTGTTACACAGGTTTCCCGCTCTTTAAGTAATAATATTTAGATCCAAATTGCAACCTGCGGTCTGCGGTCTGAGCATTAGCAGACAGGCTGCTCTGAACCAGACGGCATCTTAACTCCTCAGCCTTTCACCCACTGTTTGCGTCATTTGGAAATACTTGCAGCCTTCTTTACCTTTCCTTCTCTCCCTCGTGATTTGATTAACGTTATTATATATTTTTTTTTTTAGATAAGCTTGATGTTTTTATAAAGATCAGCCTTCCTCTAGAGTAACTGCAACTCAACCTCAGCATCCCT
>VWZY01011204.1:409260-444690 GCA_013399075.1 Chloroceryle aenea
GGGATGGGCTCGGAGACGAGCCCGGCGCCTCGGGGTAACTGACGGTGGTGGTGCCGTGTGTTACCCTGGCCCCATTAAAAAAAAAATGAGTTTGCCGCCTTTCTTCCGTGGGATCCTCGAGGGGGAAACCGTGGTGTGAGCGGCGGCAGCGCAAATTGGTGGATGAAAAGGGGAGCGATCCACCCAAACCTGAGTGAGCGCCGCGAAGGCGGGAGGGGTAGACCGGAAAGCAGCGAGAGCCCGCTGCGAATTCCCCCTTCCCCACAAGCTGTGGGTTCGGGCCTGGGGGCTCGGGGTACGGCAGGAGGGTTGAAGCAAAGACCTCCTCCGTCTCTTGCTGCTGCCCTGGCCGAGCCTTACCCTCGGTGCAGAGGTAGCGAATGCGGTACTGATTGGCCTTTCTGCGAGCAAACCGTGCCGGGCTCCCAGATACCGGCTCCGTGTATTGATCCTAGAGACCACCTTTTGAAAAGGGGTCAATCACGCGGTCCTAAAAATAAACAGCGAAGCAGTTGCTGGAGATTAGTTTTAAATACTGTGTTATTTTATCCCCCCTCCCTTTGTTTGTAAGGAAGGGCATTATCCCTTCTCCGTTGCGCTTGGCAGTGATGAGAGCAGGATCAGATCCTTTGGGTTACCGGTATTTGTCACATGCTTGTTAAGATCTGTCTGGGGTACCATCTAGCCTGGCGCTGTGGAACTTGGCTGCAAAGCCTTCCTTCCCCCCCCCAAAAAAAATCCAGACACTAGGCTTTCTGTTTAAAACTAAGAAAACTTTAAATAACCGTGGAACAGCAGTAGAGACTGTACAAAAACTGAAAAAAAAATTCCAGGGCGGGTTGGGACTTGCCTGATCTCCAGCTTGTAGGTTATTAACGCTGCAATTCATTATTGATCACTTTCGGACTGGTTTCAACAGAAACTTCCACACAGCCATTTTCATCCTGCAGTCTTCAGCTGCTTCCAGCACGTTACCGACTGCCAAAAAACCAAACTGCCAGAAGCTTTACACCACCCTGATATTCTTCTATTAGATCTTTGGCGTGTATTTTAGTAGAAAATGCTAATGTAATTTCCTAGTAAATTTAACATTGACTTCATGGGTTTAGTATTGATGGATTAGAAATATTTTTTCTGCTAAAGAAAATTAATTCTCTCAGTAGCACTAGAAATGAGACATTAAGTTGACCTTTTATAGAGAATATTTATTAAACCAACCACTTTTGTTGTAAGAAGGCATTTGTTTCTACTTCAGCTAACTCAGAGCTTACCAGAAGGCTCCGGTGAGCTACAGATTTGCTGCCACAGAGCTGAAGCCAGGCTTGCTAAACTGTGCTCATTTTTTGAGAGCAATTGTGGGAATCTTTCTTTTGGGTTGTTTTTTTTTCATCCTTGTGAATTGGTTGGGTGGCTTGTTTTTTTCGCCTGGAAGAAAAGATGTTAGCTTAGCTTTGAAAGTTTCCCTGTGTAGGAAATAGCTTAATACTGAAGTTGCATAGGCTGCACATTTTTAGGTTCTATCCCTTATTTTGGGGTTATGGAGAGAAAAAAAGGTATTTTTTGAGTTTCCTTTCTGTCAACATTTTTGAAAACTTGCTATTATCCTGGTGCTTCCCCTGCATTCCTGTTTGATGCTTCAGTCTGCTGTTGGGTTACGATTTCACCAGTGTTAGTTCATTACTACCGCAGCAAGGCGGGAGAAGAGAAGCTGAAAGACCAAGTCCACTCACATAAGCCCCACCACTGCTTGAAAGGAATCTTCAAACCAGCCCCAGAAACAGTATCAATAGAGTCTTCACTGTTGTTTGTTTATATTTTTGTTTGTGGCTTAGCCTGTAAAGACAATAAATTCATGCAGTTGTCAAAAGATGATTTTTTTCAACCCTAAGATTTCTCCTGGTGTAGCTTTACATTTGTAATTTTTGGGGTGAGGTTTTTGAAACCTCTATTCTATCTTTTGATTTAGTGTAAGGCTTTGAAAAGTGATAGTGATGTACCAACAGGAAAACATTTAGAAAAATACTGGATTTACTACTTTAACAAATCCCATGCTTGCCATTTGAAATGTCTTGGTCCTTAACTGCACAATGAGGCATGAGCAGTTGTGTGTATGGTAGCTGTGTACTGTGACTGAGTGGTGCTACACATTCTGCACTATGACTAATTTGTCTTCAGAGTCAAAGAAAAAAATCCAAAAACCTCCTTTTTGTTCCTTTTTCCCCCCTTTGCATTCTAGATCTACTGCGATTCCAATGGAACAAGTCCAACACCTTCAAACAATTCCTCAGCAAGTTCCACTTCTCTGTCAGCTGTCACAAATTCAGTGAACAATACCACTACTCAGGGACATGGAAATTCCCTTCACTCACCCACAAGTCTTCTTTTCATTCTCTCAGTTTCTCTTCTGTATTTTTGCTGTTAAGAGACTCTGGCATGGAAATGGCTACCACTCCCCACCCCGTTTCCTGAACCATCTGAGATGGCTAGATCTCCAACCCAGCATGAAAATAAATCAGTCCAAATCCAGCATCAAACCAGCTTGGTTCCACTCCATACTCAAAACTAGTACCAGTCTGACCTAGAGAAGCACTCAATATTCTGACTTTGCAAATCTGACCAGTGTGAAAAGATTGTCTTCAGCAAGGAGGTAAAATGATGAGCTCTTTTACCAGCTGAGTTGGAATTTGAAAGAAGATGGAAGCAAGAAGAGACAGTATTGACAACCCCTGATTTAAAGCTGAGAAGAAATGCAATATCTTCTAATAAGGATGGATAGTAACACTCCACCAAGAAAAAAAGGCTAGAAGGTTTATTTACTATTTAGAATAAGGACTTGAAGATATTTTATTTTCCATTTAAATTCATTAAATTCAACAGGCTCATCGACCCACTATAAACCCCAGAAAGCTTGGAAGGTTCTGTTTTATGCACAGCCTATATGATTATAGCCTTTGGGTAGTAGGATGTATGCAGAAGAAGCAAAATATCAAGTGAAAAGACACAAGTGTAAGTGGTTTCTTCTAGATTTCATTTGTATGAAATTGTTACAGAGCTGAAATTGAATACCAAATTTTTGTAAGACTCCTCTTATTTAATTTGTGAGTCCTAACCAAGCAGCTCACCAGGCAGGGCTAGTTCTGAAATGGCTAAACCCCACCGGTTTTCCTAAGAGCTGAATTATTTATGGTGGGGATTTCAATCTGACTTACTGTTTGTACGCTAAACCATATGTGCCAGGGAAGGTAGGTGTGGAAACATTGAGAAAAGTACCAGGAGCTCTTGTAGATAAAACTGAGATCAAACAAAGTCAAGGGATAGAAGTCTCCTCTTCCCCCTATTTCTCCTCTCAAGTTGTAGAAGTTCTTTTTGCTCCTGGAATTTTCCTTAATTATGAAGGATTTTTAGAATCTTTTGAGTAATGTTCTAGTGCTGCTTTTTTTTTTTTTGGCACAAGGTGAATAACTTTTTCTTTTGAAGAGTTTTAATTGTGATAGCTTACTCAAAACGAGGACTAATATTTGTGGTGGGGAGAAGGAAGGGGGAGAGGAGAGCAAACCGCCAAAAAGAATACAATAAATAAGTGAATAGGTGTTTGGAACATGAAGACTGGAGTCTTAATTTAGTCACCAAATTAAGTTACATTTGTAAATACTTTTTTTTAAAGAAAATTTTCTGAATCAAAATTGCTACACTTGCACAGATTGTTTCTGTATCATCCCACACTTTAGATAATAGTATCTGGTACTTGATTAAACAAGCTTTGTTGAGGATGTTGAACTACCTTGATGAGAATACCTTGTCAGAAGAAAAAAATAATGTTGATATGATCACATGTGAGTACACATGTCAAACATGAGTGGCTCTCTAATTTTTTTTTTAATACTTATCTGTCTTTCAGTTACATTACCACCAATCCAGAGTATCATCTATTAATAGCAAGCTAACACAAATTCATGTCAGTGGGTGTACATGGACATTTCCTTATGCTTATCATTTGTATCCAGTAAAATGTTAATGATGTATTTTTGTGTTTGTGTAATTATGCTTTGATTTATTAGCTACTGATTTTCACTGGAAAAAAAAACCCAAACCCTGTAAATAAAACAATGGACAGGCAATGTATTCTAGATGCACTTCCAGACACTTCTACAAAAGCTTGTAACTTGCCTGCATAAAGTGAATGAACTGTTAAGCCAGACAGTATATGTGATTAAAAACCTCGAGGTCTAGAAATGCTGAAGTGTAATTAGTTTTATTTCTGTGTCAGGGTCAGTGATGCTGGATTCCACTTGGAAAACGGCGAGGGAGATTTGCTTAACATCTCTACTAACTGTAGTAAGTGTTCCATACTTACTACAGCCTCTTCCCTTTCAAAGTATTACTGTGCTTCCATTTTAGACCAACAGGGCTCAAACGGTTTTCCTTTGTTTCTTAGTGTGGCAATGAGTTATTTTCCTTACAATGGCTAAAGCTGTTTTTCAACTTCTGGTTATCAACTACATGAATTAACTACTTGAGGTTTCTGACTCCCACAGACTACATTAATATATTAAGAATATCCTACTAATACAAGTTTTGCCACGCTTGGTGAAGGAAGCAGGAAGAGGTAGGAATTTGCTCAATGTTTTGCTGAAAAGCAAAGATTAACTGCCTGAGAATTCAAAACCAAACACAGCTCCTCACATTCAAGAGTTGTTTTTCAGGTATGCTCCTTTCCCAATAACCTTTCAAGCCCCAGCAGTATTCTGAGTGATTATCTTGACTTCGAAAGGCAGCTTTAACTGCCTAGCTACTTAGGCATGCTGCATTTTTTTTTTTTTCAGGGGGAAACAGGCCCCTGGAGAGGCCTCCCAAGGCTCTGGAGGGAATGCAGCGTGGCAGGCTTTTGATCTGGTTCCTTTACCCTTCCAGGAGGCCAAACAAAGCCGAGCAGTGGGATGAGTTTATCAAAGCTCACCCTTTGAATAAATCTTGGGGCTAGCAGAGCGCATGTCCCTTGTTTAGCTTTGCTCTGAATGCTCCTGAAGAAAGTGTGAAGATCAAGTATCAGACCAACTGTTCTTAAAAATATAAAGCTAGAAAATACAGAGGCTCTCTCCAAAGACAGAGAGCAAGGAAAGCTGCAACAGTGGGCCTTGATTCTATGAGGTATCAGTAAAATAAATCAAATATGGGAACATGGCTGAAGTTTTTGCCAAATATTCAAATTAATTTGGCTGGTTGGCTTAATTGGTGACATGCTGCTTTTTTTTCCCTTTTTATTTATTTCTTTAAGAAATCAGATGGCTTTTTAAACTCTCTTGTGTTTTTGAGTTTCCACCAGACCAGATGAGTGATTTAGAAAAACCACCTGGTAACCTTTGTTCTGTTCCGTTCCATCACGGAACAATGGAATCAGTGATGAAGAAATCCACCCAGGGAAAGGGAATGTGATGGATTTATTTAACAACACGGGAGGGAGGGAGGAGAATGGAGCCTATGCACTACATGACTGTAATTTTTTTTAAATGGCACCTATAATAACTGGGACCAGCTCTTGCCTCTGCCTCTCACTCTCCCCACTCTGTCCAGCTAGCGTGTGTGCCTGGCTAGCATACATTGCAATGCCTATGGAACAATTCTGCTTCTGTTTGATGCATGGCAGTGCTTTCCTTGTAAGCATATGCTAGCCACATATGTCCTGAATAAAGTATACTGTTATTATTTGAATGAAATAGCCTCCAATGAACACTTAGAGTTTGTGTGCAGCCTACTGTTCCTTCCTTCACAACATCATGTTCGGAGTAGCCCTTGAGATTTTTCAAAGTGCAGTTTCCAGCAGGGCTAGAAACCTGCAAGGACTCTGAATGAACATCATTCATTCAACAAAAATCTCCACAAGGTGAAGAATTTTGGGCCACATCCAGTGCTGTTATACCCCTGAGCTTCTGCTAGTGGCTTCCTCTTTTCAGCCCGATGGAATCGTGCACCCCGAGCCACGGGTGAAAGGCAGAGTGCGTGGTGCTGCTGCATTGTGCTAAGGAGAGCTCCACTTGGTCTACCTGGAGGTGCAGCATCGTTAACATCTCAATAAATGACTTTTCAAATGAACTCAGGAGTATTTTGACAAGCTATTCCCAGCTTCTAGCTTAATCCCTCAAACATTTAAGATTTGCCTGTACAGCGCAAATCCCCTCGAGCCAGCTCAAGCCAGTAGCTACTCCCTAATGTCATTAGTACAGTAATTCCTCCGCAGTCCTTTCTCCCCAGAGCAGTTCTTACGCAGCCTGTTGGCCCGTGGAAGGGCTCATGAGAGCAAACACTTGCAGGGCTGGGCTCTTTTGTCACGTATCTTTCCAAGTCAGCATTTCCCTGCACTCGGGTTACATCAGGCTCTGCAGGAGAGCTCACAATGGCACCTTGTGTCTGAAAGCAGGGATGTATATAAACGTGCATATATTAGAGGCAATTCAGAGTGATTTGCATTTCGTGTGCAGTCAGGCCTCACAGGGATGTGATTTCCCATGCAGGACTGAAATTATTTAGGTGGCAGGCTTTACCATCCAGCAACTTCATAGTAATGGATACAACTGGGAACAGTTCTGGGTTTTGCATTAAAGATAACTCGGAAATAGGATCTGTCAGTTCTGCCTCTTAGCCACACAAAGTTCTTCATTACAGAGCACACATTTCATCTTATGCACTGTACAGATCTACTGTGCCCCAGCAGGTGGAGAGGCTGGTTATTTGAAATCCATCATTTACCTACAGCACTTGAAAGAGCACCACTAGGCTTTCTGCAATGTGCTTTAAGTTGATCTGGTGATTTCATTGTTATGCAGTAGCCTTGGGAAAGATACTCGATCCTTACTTTGGTTATCAGCCTTCAGTGTTCCAAGTGAAGCCCTCAGCATGAGGGCTTATGAATGCATAATTGCTCTGGGTTAGTCTTCATCCAAACGTCTGGAATGACTGACCTGGAGCTAAAGAAAAAACATGATCAATTTTACACAATGCAACCAAAATCCTAAACTAACGAAGCCTCGTCTGTGAAGGGTCATTCAGTTCTCTCTTGAATCCAGCAATACGCCCTGGAATCTATGTGCTCCAAAGACACCAGTGAAACATTTCCAAGCTTTTCAGAAGGGACCTGAGACTCTTTTCTGTTATGTTTTCAGTTTAGCAGGAGCTGTGTGCTTTAGCAACCGACGGGTGTACAATATAAAATTGAGCACGCAGCAGAACTGAATTGCCACAGCTTGTTTTTGCTGTATAAACTGAATGATGCATTCCACCAAAATCTCTCTTCAATGACCTAGTGTGAAAAGTATTCTTTATGTGGCACAAATTATTAAAGGAAGCAACTCCTCTGTAAAGCAATTGTTCTGTTTCTCTCTTTTCAACAACTCTCATTGAAAACACAGCATGGACTTTTTTTCAGATTGCTTAGCGTGCATAATTTGAACTTAAAAATCTATGTTCTTTATACTGAAATATGTAAAATCACCTTATAAGAGAGTATATTTTTTCCCCACTATATTATATAATATTTAAATGGTTTTTGAGGGGTAAACCTGAATTTTGAGACTGGAGATATATATATTTACACACATATCAGACTACACCAAATGAATGTTGTCTGAATGATTAGACAGGTAGGATTCGAAGTTGAATGGGTACATACAGCTAATTGTAGCATTCAGAGCCATAATAGCAAGGATTAAAAGAAAAAAAAAAACCAAACCTATTTAAAATGGATAGAAAACATGTTTTGAAACCTCTCATTGTTTTAGGAGGGAGGGAGAATGTCCTCTGCAGGCAGATTACCTGGTAGCTGTTGAGTGCATTTTCCCTTAGCAAGCCAGTCTGGGACATGCTAATAGCATGAAAATAGTATTGATGGAGTCTTTGCTCCAACGTGGCAGTTTCTGTGTTTCAGTACAAAGAAGTTTTTGAATAATGAGCAAGCCAAGTCTTTTGGCTGGGCTGTCAGAGTAATGCAAAGATGTGATAGCATTACTATCCTGAGACATGAGAAGACATTTGCTGCCACATTTCTACTATCTGCAAATATTTTTATATGTTTTCTAAAACTTGCTGGGTTAATTTTTTTAATAAGTTTCTTCAAATTCCATTTTAAAGCTTTTTCCACTTCTCTGATTTTGTTATCTTTTCAGGATGAAAACTACATGCAGGGCAGCAGACTTTTTCAGCTTGGAATTAATCACTGCCTCCATTCCACAATTCTCAGGCTTCCGTAAGGTGTGCCCACTTGCAAAATACGACTGGTAAATGAACCACTGTGAGGCATTACCAGGATGACATATTTGTTTGGGTTTTTTTCCTGCCAGTGTGTGTTTTTACTAAAATTAAAATATCAAAACAACACTCGGTCATTTTCAGGACACAATGCAAACTCCATGCTAATTTGACCCTGTTTATCTGGCACTGATCTAAGCCTCTGCCACAGTTTCACCTTAAGCAGAAGCACATTGCTAACATGGTGAAGGAAATGGATGAGAGGTAACAGATCTACACAAACTCCTTGTGAGCCGTCCAAGATGTCAGCTTTGATCCCAAATTTGTGATCCAACATGCTTGTGGAGCTCGCTGGGTAGATGGTAGGGGTCAGTGACTACAAACCAGGACATGTTCTTACTCAGCAATCCAGGCCAACAGTATTCAGCTTCTATTTCACTTCTTTTTTTTCCCCTCCAACCTTATATCACATGTCCCTCAGAGCAGAGGCAGTCATGGCTGAGTGTCTGCAAATCTCCTACTGGGATTAGCTATTTGTCAGCAGGTTTTACACTGCTTTCTGGAACAGCAGTAATTAAAATCCAGGTCTTCAAAGGTAGCTGGGTGCCTGACTTGTAATTCCTATTGAAATCAGTGTCCGTGTGGGTTGTTGTCTGACTGCCTTCCATGTAAAATTAGCATACAATACTGAAAGCTTTTAGGGACCTTGTGGGAATTCTGCTTATTTTTCAGAGAAACAATAATCAAGCCCCTCTCTTTTTTGTTTTGCTTGCCTGCTTACTTGTTTTCTATATTACAGAACCTATGACCGCTGTGGCAGAAGGAGTGTTTGTAAATATCTTTCCATCAAGGAAATATCTTGGCTTAATTGATTTGCATCCAGCAGGATGGAAGATTTTCCGGAATTCAGTGCTGCCTGGTCATTGCAGCCTGCCTCACTCCTTCCATGGGAAAAAAGCTGTCCCAGGCTCTCACATGCAAGAGTCAGCATCATCCCAGAGCAGCCTCACGCCTTTGGTGGTTCAGTCCAGGGAGAGCTGATGGCCTCAGTCAAGTCCCAGGTTTGGGTTTGAGCTAGTCATTGTGCTGGGGACCTAAATGATGGGTTTATACTGATTCCTGAGAAAACAGGAGGGGCTGAGTGAGAGGCTAATGAACTGGGGATCTGGAACATGGGCATTGTCTTCCAAATGGATCCTTTCAGTACCACTGAAATACTGTTCTTGCTCTTACTTGTCATCTATGGTATTATAACACTATAGCTAAGTGCCATGAGACAGTTTCAGCCCTAAAGAGCTTGCAGTCTTCACAGCACATGCGTAGAGAAGGAAAAATGTGATTCCTTATAACCTTAGTAAACCCCAGACTTGGGAAACTGTGGGAAACCTGTGCCCTCTCCCCTTCCTACCTCCTGTCTGGAGCAGGAAAGGCTCCCCTGCCATGGAAGCCAACCTGAGGCAGGAGGGAGCTGCTGGCTGCAGATAAGGAGTCAGGCAAGTGCCCAAGGTGGGACTGCTGCAAGAGATATCACTCCAGGGCAGACGCTGAAGCCAAGGGCAGGGAGCACCCTGCCTGTGCACCCATGGAGAAGCAGGACTTGAGGTCATGGCATGAACTTCTGAACTCACCAGCTCATGGGCATAGCCTGGAGGTCATGAACAGGCGAGGGAAATGACCACTACACCCCATTCATCTCCCACGTCACCTCATTCGCAATACAGCGTGCAGTTTGGGGACCCCAATACACCAGCAGACTGAGAGAGGCCAGAGGAAAGTGACAATGGTGGTCTTGTTTCTGGAGCGTGTTAACATAGGAGGAGAGGCTTGGATAGCTGGGTTTGTTCTGCCTGGGAAAGGGAGGAAAAATTGGGATTTAATTGCTGACTTGTGTGACCTAAATGGTGGACCGGGGGGTTAGGGAGAGGGCAGGGCTGGCATGGCAGGTAGTGTGATCTGGTGGGGAAAAGGGCAGCATCAGGAAGGGATGGAAAAAAGAAAGAAATGTCTCTTATATGCTTATGGCAAAGCCTTCAACAGAAACCCTACAAGCCCCCAAGAAGTACTGTATCCAGTTTTGGAGGCTGCAATTAGCAGATATGAAATGATAACATTCAAAGTAGAACAATGAAAATCATGAGAAGTGTAGATGTAAAAAAAGTAGAAAGAGTGGAGCATTTTTGGTTGTTAAAAGGGGAGTGAGAAGCATAATGAAACCTGAACATATTAGACAGTTACCAAGACACAGGGAACAGCCCGTCCTTCCTGTGTGCTCTGAAGAGTGCAAGTCACACAATGAAGCATTGAGCTAAATTGTTGGGAGATTGTGTATGCTTCTGAAAGCAGGTTAGATAAGCATCATCTGGGAATGGTTTAGATCTAGCTGATCATACCTTTGGGCAAAGGGAGGGCTGGATGGCCTCTCATAGCCCTCCTCCCCCCCATTCTAGAGCATGAAGAGCACATATTAAGAATTGATTGAGAATGGTTCTCCTCTCAGTGGATTTTTTCCTGTGTTAAATGTACCTTTAAACCAAATAATCTGAATGAATAACGATGAGTTGCTCTAGTTTCCCACTTCTGTGAGTTCTGCCTCCCTGAACCAGTCATTTGGGTATTGAAAGTTCAGGTGGATCCTCTGAGATCATCAGGTGGATAACACAAACAAGCTGAAATGTGGCACCTGAGTGAGACTTCACCTTTCTGTGTTCCCAGTATATAGCTCTTTGTTTCCTCTGTGCTATCATAGTAAATATATCCACAGATTTCTGCAGGCTTGTGGATTTTTTTATGCCTTTTTGGCCTCTTTGGTATTCAGTTGTTAGTAGTCAGGCAGGTTTGAAGTATCTTTCCTCAGCTGGTGTTAACAGGACTCGTGTATATCTGCTAACAAGCACAGCTCCACCACAGACCTAACCACAGGAGGTGGAAGGTGTGAAGCCACTTGTCTGTCTCTGGCACAGACAGACATTGGACTTCCAAGTCAGGAGGACAAACTTCACCTCGCCCATCACTCCCTGGAGCTGGAGGATCTGCAAAGCATAGGTCAAAGAGGCTGATGTCTCCATAGCAGGTGATAATGGGTGCTGTCTTCACCTCAGGTCGTCAGAGAAACTTGTGTATTGGGATACAAAAGGGTGGAGCAGCCAAGGATTTGGGGGACATGGAGAAGCAATATGGAATGGTCATGTAGGACTGGCAGAGCTGTTAACAGGACAAGGGGAAATAAAAAAAAAGCTATATAGCATTCATGGGTAAAATTCAGCTTTGAATGCAGGGTGGGGGTAAGAAATTGTTATCAAATAGCACTTTTGCTGCTTTTGAAGTTAACTTTATTGCCTTCTAATGAACAACCACACGAGTACTGAAGCTGAGGGAATTCTGGGGTCCAAAAGGCAACTTCCATGTAAGCTGAGCCTTTATGAAGGCTCACTGTCTCTCACTTGAGACAAGTGTATTCAGCTCCAGATTTCTTAACTGCACTTTTTACAGGGTGTTTCTCTTTCCCCAGCCCCCTCTCTTCATGGGGTGAGCAGGAACTTTGACCATCCTGTTAAAGCCTGTTGAGATGGGCCAGTGGGCTCCAGCAGCTGAATTAAAGAATTGTGAAGATGTACAGGCACTGCATAGCCATGTAAGCTACAAGTCTGTTAGCCAAACTGGAATTATCAGGAGTTTTAAATAATGGAAACCCCCATCATCCACTTGATGTCACTGGGGAGAGGGTAAGGAAGAGAAAAGCAAGTTCAAAGAAGTTGTTTCTCAATGCCTCTCTCCTTGAAATACTCGTCTGCGTGTAGCAATGCTTAAAAGAAATAGTGATAAGGCGTTTGTCACATGGCCCAAATTTACTGGGCTTGAAATTGGAAAAGGACTTACTGAGATTTTAGTAAGTGCACAGGGGACCTGGAGCTCATAATACACTATGAAAGGTTTGTTTGTTTTGTCTAATTTCCATCTTTCAACCTTTCATTTTCTGTAGAAGGAGATAGAGTATGAATTACTTTTTTTAACGCGGCAAAGATTCTCTAAAGGGCACTAGAGTCTCTGTAGTCCATTCTGTGCATTCAGAATCCAAATTAGTTCCACATCAGAGACTTTTTGTGAGGCTTTTCATTACAGTGCGACAAGAAAAGCACTCGAATTTCTTTTTTAATTTTAGATAAAGGTGGATCAAAAAGTGGATAGATCTCTTTATTTGTATTTTTAAGAGTCTCCTTAATACTTTTTCCTATCAAACATGAAAAGGAAAATAGTTATATTTCTAGGTATTTGGGGACCCTTTTGAAGCAGTGAGCAAAGGAATGCTGAAGACTTTGAAACTATCTATTATTGAAACTATCCATTATTTTAACAGCTTTTCAAAGGCCAAGCAGGCTCCTCACAAGACCAGCTCTGTGCCTTGTTTTTCTTGTTCAGACAGGTTGTCTATCTGTAGTGCAAGAAGAAGATGGTCAGGCTAACTTCATGTTTAGCACATGGTACTTTTCATCTTCAAAATGCTTTGTGAACATCAAGCAAGCATATCAGCTTATGTTTTTCTGGTGAATACTTGTGCTGAATACAAGCAAGAGATGATGACTTTTTGTCAAATCTTGTGGGAGTCATTATATTCAACTGTTAGCTTTAAAACCTTCCAAATATTAAGTAGGACAAAATTAGACTTCTTTTTTTTTTTTTTTTTTTGGCAAACTAAACTCAGACCTGTTGGATTTCTAGTGATTAGTAACATTGTCTGCTGAAGGATTAGTATTACTGAGGTCTGCTTTTGTAATTTTAACTCAGATTTTTCCTGAAGTCAGAGACTGCAGCACTGAATTCCCACTGAAGCAATTATTTTATTATTTGCAGTGTGTAGGGATTGGATAAAGCTTTTGTGACTCTTCTTGGTCTTGCTTACAATTTACTACCTCTTTCAGGGTGCATCAGCAGAGGTGAAAAAATTGCCTGGAATATATGCTGGGCCCTGACAAGAAAGGCAGGAAATATACCATGAAAACCTTGTATCATAAATGGATAATGCAGATCCTGAAATATTCTGAAGCTGTTGAGTGATTACAAAAGCTCTGTAATTGCATTTATTATTAATAATTTTCATTAGCGAATTCTTCGAATTTACATTGGTCCTTTTGTCCAAAAGGCTTTTGGTACTACATAATAAAACATCCATTGCATCTTCAAACATCACGGGAAGACAAATGAGTTGTCAGTCCTGTCTAGAAGTGTGAGAGTTGAACTGAGGCAAGACAGGAGTGGTGAGCCAGGGGCAGAATGGCTCTCATTAGACCTGGCTTCTCCCCATATGTTTAACCATCTGGATTTTTTGGTGCAATTTTGAAAGAGCTGTATCTACCTCTCACAATGTCAGAAGCATTGTCACAGAAGGAGCAGCCTCTTTCTGCCCAGGGGAGAATGAGGCAGACGGAGAACAAGGGAACTGAGGGTTTCTTTGGTCAGACCCTGAGCAACTGATCCTGGAGTCACAGAGGTTCATGCTTAGCATGTGCATCTACTTTTGCTCGGCTCCTGGTAGACGCAGTTGCCAGAAGCTGGTGGCCAGGTTACTTGAATATGCACCTCAATTTTCTTTCTCCTTTCCTTTCCTTTCCTTTCCTTTCCTTTCCTTTCCTTTCCTTTCCTTTCCTTTCCTTTCCTTTCCTATCCTGGATGACAGCAAGAATTCAGGTACTGACACCCGAACAGAGGATATAAAAGACTTTCTTTGGTACATAGTCAGCTTCTAGACTGGAAGCTTCTGTTTCTTTTTTCAAGTCATCATGTTAGAGCTGCTTGCTTCTGATGTTAGAGTTTAAGCAAAGGAGACAGTACAGCCTTTGAACTGCTTTCCTCCCAGGAATCTCACTTGGCATCTCTTCATGGAGGAGGAGAAATTTCACTGTTAGTAATGGAGTCACTCTGCTTCCAGCAGAGGTGGAGCTACTCACCTGCTATTTCCTCCTGAAAGCAAGATCCTTTCATCAGGTGAAAAAATAGCAACACTTCTCAGGGGTTGTAAGTAATGTTCTACAGGGACTGGACTGTCTTCTCCTGACCCTAACAATTGCTTCACATTCCAGGCTTGCCAATGTCAAACTGCAGCTATGCTACTTAGTAGTTCTCTTACTAGTCAAGGTGGCACTAGGAGCACTACACATGGATTAAAACCCTGCTACTTGTTGCATAAATATCAAACAAAATGCTCCTGCTGCAAAGACCTTGCACTTGCCAGATGTTTGCCTTTTTGTGCCTCATTGTTCATTTTCACTTTTTAATTTCAATCTCAATCCCTCATACCTGCCAGATAATTCTGCCAGAATAATCAGATGAGTATTACAGACTTTTTCCCCCTTTAGGATGACCGTATTCTACCAAAAAGGTGGTATTGGAAACAGGAATTATCTTTTTGTTGAAAACTATGACCTGTTCAGGTATCCATCTCATCTCTGGGCAGCATGAAAAATATTCAGCACCTTTTCAGTTGCTGGAAGGAAGTCCTTCAACTATCCTGACATCCATCCAGTTCTTTGTTTTAATACACATTTTCTGAGGATGCTAAAAATGATGAAGCCTTTATCTGACAGCTCTGTTGGAGGTATTTAAAAGACATGTAGATGTGATGCTCAGTGACATGGCTCAGTGGTGGGCTTGGCAGTGCTGGGTTAATGGTTGGACTCAATGACCTCAAAGGTCTTTTACAATCTAAACAGTTCAGTGCCTGAGCTGCAGGACTCCCTTCTGTAGGTGGGTGGTCTCAGCTTGGCCGTGGTGTTACTGAGCTATAGGAGGTCCTGCTCCCTGCACAGATGTTAGAGTATCTGCATGCATCTTCTGACAGCACCAAAGAGGCCAGTGCATCCGAACAGTGGCAGAACAAAAGGAAAGCTTCATGTTTCCAGAAATGCTCTCCTACCTGCTTTCTGTCTGAGAGCCCAAAGAGGACTTCAAACACAAAAGGATAAAAAAAAAGCCATTGAATTGTACCAATTCATTTAAGTTTGACCTTCCTTTTTTTTTTTCTGAAGGAAAATCATTTGGGTTTAATTGTTCCAAAAGAATAATTTTTTATTAATTCTTTCCTCTCCATTTGTTTCCCTATCCTCCATCCAAAATACAACTCACTCACTAGTTCACGTGGGAAATAAACAATATATGAAATAGAAAATAATCTGTTTGTGCATCATCTGTGACTTGAAACTATAAATAGTTTTCTCTTGGAATCTAGCTTTACCTTTTGGGGATGAAATAATCCAACTTGTCATTCATTCACATTAGAGGGTCACTTGGATACAGGCAAACAGAAGATGAGTAAGTTCAGGAGACTTGAACTGAAACACTTGCATTATACTGAGAGTGATTTCATATGACCATATGAACTGGCTGCAATGTGATGAGGAATTGGGAGAATAACACAGGAGTCCACTTGGCAGAAGAATACCATGAGCTCTGTTTAAACAGAAAAAATCGTGGCATCAACCTACACTCCATCCCCATTTCAAGTGCAAATTGCACTCAAAGAATGCAAAAGGCCAAAAGGTGGATAGAAAATGGAAACACTCCGATCCTGAGAGTGCACATCATGTAAAGGCAACTGATCTTATTCCCACTTTTGCCTTTAATCATATCAGTTTCCAAGGCAAATCATTTATTTTTCAGAATAGTCTATAGTTCTTGTGATTGATAAAACAGACTCCTAAAGTGATGGGAATCACCACGCAACAGAAACACCGTGGGATATTCATCTGAAAAGTCCTCATTCAGGAAGAGATGAAATCATGTGAACTAGACTGACCGTAAGGAAAGCTGAGTCCTGACAGTAAATGTCAGGAAAGACATATTAATGTACAGTAATGGAGTTAGAATAGAACCTTTTTGATGTGTTTTTTTCCTTCCTATTGCAACTTCAATAATTCCTGGCACAAAATATCTACTAAGTGTCTTTTAAAAAGACATAAACCAAGCTAGATTATTTCTTATATAAAAGCTTAAAGTAAACTATTTAAAGACTAATTGGACATGTGTAGGAAGAGAAATCAATACAAGACGTTCCCAGACAGTTTGTAATTGTTGAACACATTTTAATACAGTGATTTTTATTATTTTAAATTTTTATTTATATTTAGGAGAATTAGGCAAAATGTTCAGTGAATTCTTACCATATTTTATTGCAATTTTTTTGAAGGAAAACAAGGAGGAGAACCTGCTTCATGCTACCAGTCACTCTTTCTTGTGGTTAATATGACCAATGTGGTTGACATGAACACACTTACCTAAGTCCCTCTCCTGTGAAGGGTTAGAGCAGAAATGGAGGAAGAATAGCTATTCCATCCCATGGAAAGTTCTCAAGGTTTCTGAAGTCTTTCTGTATCTTTTGTGGGAGCAAAATACAAAGCAGCCCTTTTCAAATGCCTTTGTGAAAGAGAGCTGAATTGAAATGCCTAGTTAGAGATCAAAAAATGCTCAGATACCAAATTGGGAGGTCTCGTTTTGGTCACAAGCAAAACGCTGTTGAAATGTTCATGTTCCTCCAAGATGTTTCATCTTTGATGCAGTGAGATATTTGACTAAATACCACTTTGAAAATGTTCTGACCAGGTCTGGTTTTAATGTCATTGTGCTTGGAGGAGAGGAACTTAAGCGAGGAGAGCTTATAGCAAGGAGTTATGAAAGGCCTGGAAAAGGAACATGAACACTTAATAAAGTGTTAGCTCTGCGCAGGATCCAGCCTGCTTAAGTTGAGACTTAGGTGCCCAAAGCCTAAGGCTCAGACCGCAACCCAGTCTGTCTGCTTCCTGCACTGCCAGGAGCCTCTTCACAGCACTTGAAAATTTCCTGTAGTCACCTATTCGTGCCTAAAAGTACCTGTTAGACAAGAGACAGGTCTCTGTCATTCCTAAAAGTGGTCATGGTTCAGACAGGCAGGCATCTGAACAGTGTGACTGCTCTGGGGTGGCCCAGCCTGGATGTGGCTGGGTCTCTGACTCGCCCCCTCTGATGGGTTAACATGGTGGAGGGACAGGACAACCTGCTCCTGAGGAAGAGTTGGATGTGGTACACAAGTCCTCATGCTGTGTGCACAGTGACCCACGCAGAGAAGGGTGAAGGCTTTCCCCCAAATTCTCTAAGGCCCAGGGTTCAGAGAGCTGTCTTCAGTGCAGGAAGTCTAAATTCAGTCTTTCTTGGGCTAAGCAGGGTTTAGAAATCACGTCTCTTGCCTTGCCAGTGCTCTCATCATGAGGGGATGGAAACAACTGGCACTTCCCATCAGCTCTCTCCACCCACAACAGAAAGAAGCAGCCTCATACACAGCAAGCCTCCCTGCACATCTCCAGTGACCATGCTGGGAATTTTTTGCAATTAGGGCAGGCAAACTGACCAGTGTCCTGCCAAGGGATCTAAAGCACGTGGGACTTCTGCAAGGCAGTGTGTAAAATGAGTGCTGAAGCCAGGTCTGTATTACAGCTCTGATTCTATATTCTCCATCCTTCAGGATCATGGGGGTAGGATCAGGCTTTTCATATGCTGCTGCCTTGCAGCTATATTGGTGCATATTAGTGATTGTAGGTGATGGGATACACCTCATCCTGCTGCAGGTGGTGGATGTGGAAAGCAGTGATTGTTTTAGAAGATATCTGCATTTGTGCAGGTTATATTAGCTTTATATTCTTCAGGTAAGTGGAATTGAGAAAGTACAGTCTGATGAAATGGAGGCAAAAATAAAATTAAATGCTGGATGGGAGAATTTTCATTTTCTGGTCTAGTGCAGTTATCATACCTGCTCAGTATTAGGGAAAAGGAAAAAAAAGCAGGAAATCTGGTAAGGTTTGGAAAGTCATGGCATTGGAAAATCATGGCTTTGTTCTCTCAGGTACAGAAACCTAGATTAAAAAGCATCTCTCTGTGAATCACATTTTCAGGCACCGATGTTAACAGAAAATCAGGAACACAGAAATCAGTTTAAGATGTTGCACCACACCCAAACAAATGGTGCACCTGGATGTGAATGCCTGTGGTGCACCCTCCCTCACAGAGGCTAAAAAATATTGACCTTTCATCACATGGACAGACAGCTATGAAAGCTCAGTTATTCTTGGAGATTCATATGTAGTCAATTGGGAAATTAGAAATTGCTATTGAGAAAGAATTACACATAGACATGGAATTTGTGGATCCTGTACCTCCTCACAAAATATTTCAGTTTTCTCCTAGAGTTTGTCTTAGAAAGATGACTTAATGCCAAAGCTACTGACAAGTATTTATGGTATCTCCGTTCCGGCTCTACCCTACACAGTCTTTACGATGTCTTTGGCTGGACAGTTATTTCTGTATTCCATTCCTCATCTGTAGAGGAGATGTCATCTTTTGCCTTCTAGAAGGTAAGTTTCTCTGTTCTGGTCCTGATTTTATGGTGAGTATGGGGGAGGCAATCTTGTTTAGTGCCTCTGAGCTTCCAACGCCTGCAATTATCAATGTTAATGTCTTCAAATGGAGGGAGTGATTGGATCTAGCAGACTGCTTTGTTGTCTGTGTGTTGTGTAATTCTCAGCATTAATTACAAACAGGTATGTCCAATTTTTCCAGCTCTCAGCAAGCTGACTACAATGATGCTATTATAGGTTGGGTTAAACTGACTGGAACTGGTGAGTGAAATGGCTGCCCTACTGTTATGAATAAATGCAACAAACACAGAGCTAGGCAGATTAGAAAAGAAAAAGGAGGAGAAAAAAAGACCTGCTCAGTGTGAGCTGTGGATGTGAACTGCTCACAGTGGAGCTGAAAGCATGGAGCTTCGGTGGGATTTCCCAGGATATTGCTTAACCAGGTGCACACTGGTTCTTCAGTGAGCAAACAGAAGGTAGGAGAGGGCACAGAAAACAGAAAAATTGCAAATATGGTCCCAGAAAATGTATGCAAGAGAGAAAGCATTTAAGCATCATCCCTAGAAACTGAGAGCAAGGAGCAAGCAAGAAGCATTTGCTGTGCCCAGAGATACTGGGGGTTTGGCCAGGCTGTGTGAATCCACAGGGCTGTATCAGACTCTCCTCAGCTGAAGTGCCCCAGCACTTATATTTCACTAGGAAACATGGTCTGGCTTGAGCACACTGCTGCCTATGGGTTCTGTGCTGCAACGGGGAGGATGAAGCTGCACTGACAGTCTGCCTGTCAAGCTGATTGCAAGTAAGTTTATCATCGATGAGAAGCAATACTTAGTAAGGAACCTTTTATTTTTTTTCCAGAATTTAAACACCCCCAATACCCAGAGATATCTAGGAGTGTTAGTGTTTAGAAGAGAGGAATATCAATATTCAAGAGGATACCTGGTCACTGCTTCTCCTTTTCCTGTTTTGCTTTGGCACGGGTGTTACAACTTGCCAAAGAAACCTGCTGTGCTTGCCAGCACAAACTCACAGCTTGTGTTTTCAGGCATGCAGGCGAATCACCTAGGTGAAGAGCAGCCATACCCCACTGGGCAGCCACCAGTTTATAGAAAAGGCACAGTCAGGGGTTGCTAGGAAGCCCTGGGGGTGCAGAGGGGGAAGGCAGGCATGCGTGTCTTGGGTGCCGGTGTGCTGGTAGCTGGGAGGGACTGGGTGCATTCCCTGGGGGACTGAGGGCTTGCAAACAAACCTTGCTGTTCGGTGCAGGCACAATCGTGCCTTTGTTCAGTGTTGTGGGAAGGAGGGTAGCTCGGTGTGGAGGATGCCATGGGGAGGACTGCCAGGTGGCAGGCAGGGCTGTTGTGATGCCCTGCCCAGCACAGAGTTGCAGCCATTGCTGACTCCAGGGAAGAGAGGAAAAATCAGAATTGAAAAGCTCTTTTGAAAGAGGGTTTCCAGGAAATTGGGCCAAAACAGGCACCAGCACGGTTGGGAAATCAGAGCAATGTTTCACTTGATCTTGATAGAAGAAGGAGAAAGCAGAAAGTGTTAATTCTTCATTCATGCTCTGGGGGTGGTTTGGCTGGTGGGGGAGGCAGAGCCCTGCTCCGTGCAAGTTTATATAGGTTACTGTGTCAAGAGAAATCAGGAGGTGTCGCAGAAGGGCAGTTAGGAGAAATGTAATACTCCTGTTAATAAAGGCAGATGTTACTCGTGTGCCTCTACGGATAATTCTTACATGCCCCCAATTTTGCAGCTCGGAGCAAAATGCAGTTCAGTCAGCTAAAGCATCACCTGGGAATACACAGAAAGGTAATCTTGGTTGTACAGTTACTCAGCTGAAATGGGTTTGAGCACTTCACAGAGACACCAGTCTTGACATTTGCACACGCCGAAGACAGTCTTGTCCACACACTTCCTTAGTTTGATATAAGAAAAATAACATCACAACTATGGATTCTTCATGCAGGCCAAAGTTTGAACTTCAGGAAATAATAACACATTTTCAGATCGACACTGATGATGCAGAGTAGCCATCCAAAAGAGGGAATTAATTTCCAAGGTTCCTTAGCTGCAAACAGAATTAATTGTGGGCTGTTTGAGGAAGTATTTGGTGTTGGACTTAGTTTGGCCCCACTAATGTTTTGTTTGATCACTGCAGTCATTTCAGAAAATGTATCCTAGGCACAGGGCAGATGACACAAAGAAGAATGCCCCAGTTCATCCTATATAAACATTACCAAGGGTGCTGAGACAGATGCTTGTTAGAAAACGTCCAAAGGGGTATTTCCCCTGCAAGTTTCATCCTGCCCTTTATTTGTGTCCTTGCATGCTGTTAGTGCCAAAGAGCACCCATCCTATCAGGGTGTTAGGAATTTCTCCCCCCACTTAACCACAGACAGTGTCTTTAAGTCTGGGTGACATGCTGTGGCCAGCTTCTGATCTCTGTTGCAATGAAGAAACTGCAGGAAGGATTTATTGCACTGCTCAGGGGTTGCTCCTACGCAGAGAGAGGAGCAGGAGGCTAATGGGTAGAGGTGGCCAAAGGAACAGCTAATGGGGAGGGACCGTTGAAGCAAAGGAAAAAAAAGCAAATAAAAACTGTCTTCTTTTATGCATAATTATTTAAGGCTCTTGATGATGTTTTGTGGGTGTTTTCTTTGGTCCTTATTTTTTAGTCTATTATCATAGGAGCAGGTTGTGTAAGGTCTTCAGGTCTCTCTGATACAGGCACTTCTTCCAAAGATGACTATCCTGTCTATTTTGCTTCCCTGCACACACTTTGCTCTGTGGATAGTAGTTAAAATTCTAGTGAGCTGCCCTCCTATTAAAATACCTTTAATGTTTTATTGGGATGCCTCCCACTTGAAAATGGTTTAGCACATAAAGGTGCTTTGCTCATTTGAGAAAAAATTAAGCTATATTTCTGATGCAGAGGCAAGATTGTTTGGGCAGCTCTCCTGAAGATTGCTCTTTATGCAAATGGTGCCTTGGGAACGGGCAGATGAAAGTCTTTCAGGGCGGGATGACAATGCAAATGTTTCATCTACCTGCCTGGGAATGCTCTGCTGCAAGGAGGGAAACAAGCTCTCCTGCACGTTGCTGACTTATCTTTTTCTGTCTGAAAGTTCAACATCTGCTCTAGAAACTAATTACTCATTTCAAGTAGAGAAGGGAAGGCCAATGTGCCTGTTTCTGAGCACTTTGCCATAAGAAGGTAGGTTCAAAAGTTGCAATCACTGTCTCACTGAGGATGGAGAAAGGAATAAAAGAAAAAAAACTGGAAAGGGTGATGAACACTAAAAGCCAAAAAAGTGTGGATGAAATCTGAATGTCAAGAAAATATAAGTCTACATAGGTTAGTTGTCTTGAATGACTAGATCCAGGCTGGGATCAGAGAGGAGCAAAGGGTTCATCTCCAAAGATTCTGACTGCAAATCAGCCTTAGCTGGGTTTGCTCAGTCCTCATTTTAACATGGTTATTGACTGCCTGCTAAATTCCTTCTGTGTCCTGGTTTTGTTTGGGCTTGTTTCGCTTTGTTTTTATTATTATCATTGTTAAAGCCTATGGATACTACAAATAATGCTTTCTGTGTCCAAAGTTCTGCTGTGTGCATCTCTGCACATCTCTGATGCCAGTGTGCAACTGCTGGCAGAATTGTGGTGGGACATTTAGCTGCCTGGGTCATTCCCACCACAACTACGTCCAGCCCTGGGGGTGCTCTCTAGGCTCCTGCCAGGGCTCGGGACACAAACTGGTTTTTGTGGGAGGCAGTGTGACACACTGGTCTTCACCCAGTGTCCTCCTCAAAGGGACAGTGGAGCATGGTCCGTGAATTGCTAAACATCTCAGGAAGAATCAAAGACCCTGGAATCCACCTGAAAAGTCTCTGAAGGAATGGGAAGATTTTTTGGGGTGAGTTAGAGTTATATCCAGCTCTGGTCTCTGCAGTACTCTGAGCATGATTTGGTACCAGACTTCATGCCTCGGTTCAACAGTCTGTTTATGCTCCATGGAGATGCCTGCAAAGGGTTCACTGAGCAAACTCCTCTTTTCATACCAACATTTCAAGATGACAAGGGAGGGAATGGGACCTGGTGAGGGGGGAGGTCTGTGGATAATTTGCACACATGGTTGTGTGTAGAAAAACCTTGTTGTAGCTACCAGTAACCATGGCGTGAGTTTTCTGTTTGCCATCCTTACACAGCATTTTCTTTGTCACTGAATTAGTTTCCAAAGAACTTGCTGTTTTGCTTGTTGCCAGTGTACCCACAGTGTGCAGCTCGAGGTTAAGGGAGGCACCGTGAGAGGCTGAGCCTCCACAGGTATTGCAATGAGCTAATGGGACTTTCTTCATTGGAAAGAAAATCCTGTTCCTGCCCCATAGAAATGTCTAAAACCTTTTACTCAGCCTCTTTACAAGGAACAAGGTGTTGACAGCATCACTTCAGAATGTATCATCCCAAACTGTGTCTGTAAACCAGACCTCTGCCACTAGTATTTTGAAATGCCTGCATAATAAATATCTTTCCAATAACTGAAATAATATTGCTGCTTCTCTCATAACCTCAGATAACAGTCTGCTGCAGAACTGGAGTAAACCTGCAGTTCCAGTGCTAGGGTACAGACCTGCTATGTCTGCCTAATTTAATCAAAAAGTCTGGAAAACAGTCAGCATCTGAAGAACAAAATGCCTTTTACTATTGTGCAATGATTCTTACTGGAATGTCTTTAAGTACTACTGAAAGAGAGCAGACATTCACCTCTTCCATCCGCCTTCCCCGCATCTGTCCAGAGCAGAAGAGTCCATTTCCTCCACTAATTTCATTAAGGACTGAAAACACAATTTGAAACAGTAGAGTGGATTTCCAGATTTATTTTGATATGCAAAAATCTGAGGGTTTGCTTGTGGGTTATTTCTTCTTCAGCTCTGAATGAGGAGGATCCTCTGAGTGGTGATGTCTATTTGGAGGAAGGTTTGTCAGATGTATACTGTCTATCCTCCAGGCAATTGTGTCTAGAATGAAGAGGCCATCAGTCCCAAGCAGCAATAGGTCTCCATATTCTCTGTAAAGCACTATTCAGAAAAGTAAATGGGAAAAATAAGAGAGAAGGGTATAATGCTCATACTTAGATACCCATTTTCTACTTGAATTACATTTTTCAAGGCAGAAAAACAGGAGAAGAGACAAAAATTATAGAAGTAAGGCATATTATATTAGTTACATCAGAATTAATGACTGGTTAGATCTGAGCTGTTGAGGAAAGAGAAAAAGAGAAAATTATTAGGAGAGCACCAAGAGAAGTGTCTTTGAAGGAAAATGCTGAGGCCTTGATGAAAGGTATTATAGAGGGTATTCAGTACGAGTTAATGTGCTCAATAGGAAAATCTCAGGGTAGGAGAATCTAGTGTGAGAACACTCTGGAAGTGGAATGATGATTGTGTTATTCTGTCTTAGACTTCAACATGTCAAAGAGATCATTTTTTTATAAATAAGGACTGAAGGTGGCTGGTAGGTCTCTGCAGTTGTGTGGGGGTGACAGTAATTTTAAGTCAGTTGTAAGGAAGAAGAAGTGATCCAAGTGCCTGGGACGGGTGGATGCACCAGTCAGTCTGCTGTTTTGGTGGCAAGTGAAGTTGCAGCTGTGACTTGCATGCTGCATCTCAAATATTGGCCAAAGCACTGCAGTCCTGGTTCAATCTACTGGAAATGGTGTTTTAAAAGGGCCTTCAGGTGGGAAGGAAAGAATCCTAAACATGAATGCATTGCTCTGGACAGCAGACATCTCCTGATGACTGAAGCCGTTAGTGACTTCTCCAAAGATGAGCTGTTGATAAGCTGAAATAAGGCAGCACCTTCATGGCCACCCTGCTAGCTGTCAGGGTGAGGAAAATCCCCTGCAGCACAGCTGAGGATCAGCATTTCTGGACTGGGAATTTATAAGCCATCTTGGCTGTCATTTTAAAACTAAACTAAATGAAGTTGCAAATAAAAAATGCTTGTTAAATGCTTTGAGGGATTTTTGCTTGGTTGGGTTTTTTTTTGTTGTTTGGTTGGTTTGGGGCTTTTTTGTTGTTGTTGTTTTGTTGTTGGTTGGCTGGGTTTTAGTGTTTTTTTTTGTTTGTTGTTGGTTTTGTTTGGTTTGGTTTTGTTTTCTGGTATTAAACAAGAAAACAATTACAAAAGACAATTTTCAATTTTTTTCTTATTCTACTTCTTAAACTCTCCCTGCTTTCTCTGGCAATGTTCTTGTTAACTGAAAGCCCAGCTTGAACAAGACTTTCCAGAGAAGATGGTTACAAAAGCAACTCCAAAGGTGGCAGTATCCTTTAGGCTGCAGGGATCGAAGGTAATGCTTACACCTCCCTGCGTCTGGCTCGTGTGTCAGCGATCAGGGAAGCCTGGGACAGGGTTTCTTATTAGGTTTCTGTAATGTGATGCACACTCAGATAACTGAACCACTTTTTTTTTTTACATTAGTTGTGAGAAGGAAGGGGAAAGTCTGGATGATTCCTGTGGGGTTTCTGTCTTCTTTTTTTTTGTAAGGTTAGAGGCTGAGAAGGGAAGACTGTGATGGTTACAGGGAGGCAGTGGCCAGGAGCAGTCAAAGGCACTTCTGTAAGCAATAGTTCTGCATGTGTATTACCTTTAATGAATCTCTGACAAGATCTACTTAGGGATAAAATTCAGCCTTCTCATGCCTTGAAAAGGAAGATCAGAGAATTAGGGAGATTATTTATGCTGGAGGCAAGGATGGAGCTCAGATGGAGCTGTATAGATATTCTGAAGAAAAGGGAAGGGTAACTGCATAGGCTGCTCAAAATTTACCCAACAAGAACACCCAGAATATGAACTGTTTAATAAGGAGGGTGACCATCCAAGAAAGAAGAAGATATCATCTAGTGGAGTAGACTGATCTTGAAATACATTCAATCAAAAAAAAAACACCCCAAAAAAACCAACCCCCAAAAAGGGTGTGGTGTTGGGGGAGGAAAGACATGATGCACACAAAGAAGACATGTAATTCCCATCAAAGGTCCAAAGGTATGCAGAATTTGTGAAGAGAAAAATGTTAACCATGAAGATTGCCAGACCAAACTGAGCATCTCTTAAAAAAACACCCCAAACCAAACCCCCAGGCAGAAGGTGGAGAGCTTTTGAAGAATGAAGCAGTGGCTATTCAGCAAAGAGTTCCATGTTGCAAAGGGTAGTGGTGAATAAAGACTTGATGAAAATCAAGCCAAGACTTGCAAAGGATATTAAAAATAAACCATGAAGGATCCTACTGCCATAGAAGTAGAGGGGGGACAGAAGAAGTTAAGATTTCACCTGGACATAAAAATAGGAATGTGCTAATGAGATCTCTTTACCCTGGGAAGTTAAAATTACTGGTGGTGTGAAGGAGAATGAGAATGTCATGAAGAAAACATTAGATGATGGCAAAAACTAAAGAAATAGAAATGCAATAAAATTTAGTAGAATGAGGTCGAATTCATGAACAGTGACTGCTAATAGCAGTTTATGCTATAGGACAGGGCTGAACAAAATGAAAGAAAGAACAAGATAGGTTTTCTGTGTAGAGCAGTTATGAAAGAAAGAGGAAAGCCATCCAAAATTTGTCAGAGGGAGTATATTCCCTTTCATGTAGAAAATATGAATACTACTGTAGAAAATACTTGCAATGCCTCCTTTGCATGATGTCTGAAAATCTGCCTGCTCAGAAGCATGAAATCAAGAGGAACAGTCACTGAAAAAGGGCGAAGAGAACAGCTAGAGAGGGTCTAACATGAAAGAAGACCACATGACTCTGATGAAATCGCAGTGGAAATGACTGTTGTCGCATGCTCCGCACTGTAAAGTTTCCCAGCGTGGTTGAAAGGAGAACCAAGGCAAGGCTGAAGCAGGAATCAGAAAAATAATCATAAGAAACTGGTTATTTATAGTCAGTAAGTCATCATTTTTTATAAGCAATGACAATATTTTTAACACTTATGCTAGAGATGGGATTATAAGTTTCTAACTGCCTGAGGAGGGAGATTCTGGGACAAGTCTCCAACAGGAGCAATGAGGACAGAAATTTTAACTAGCTCTGTGATGGGGCTTGAACATTTTCCAGGAGAGTATTACATGATATCATGCCCTGCAGGACCTGGGAGCTGGAGTTTATAGCCCTTGTAGTCTGCTGTTTCTAGAAAGGAAGATAAAAAAGAGATAGAGGGAAGCAAAATTCTGACATTGAAGCATGACAGAGAACCATTCAGGAAATGGTAATCCTGGAGATTTCTCAAAGTGAGAGTCACATCTGGAGTCCAGACTGAAATGCATGTCTATAAAATGCAGGTAAATGTGTGCTTAGGAACCAGTAATGAGTAGGGTGATAGAGGATTTCTCTGCTTTTCCCTTTTCATTGCCACTTGACTACAGGAAGGCTTTCAGCTTCATAACTATTCCAGCTTTTGGTAGCTTCTTATCTCTAGAGAACAGGAAAAGTTGCATCTTCAAGCAGTCTCTGCAAGACGTAGGCTAATGCATCAGCATGGTAATTCTCCTAAATTCCACACAATTTCAGATTTGACTCTGCTCACTTAATAGCCAGTCGTTTTATTCACAGCAGCACGAGGAATCACTCTTTTTGACTTTGCATACAGGTGTTCTGCTGCAACTGAAATGCGTAACCTTTTCTATTTATCCCAGAGAAATTTAAAATACCATGTGATTTTAGGTGACCAGCTACATATAGCAGATGGTGGAATGAGCTGAGGGCACCTGAACAGTTTATCACATGAGAATGTACAGTAACAATGCCCTCCAATTGGTGCTGATTTACTCGGAGAAGAAATCTCAGCCCCTCAATCTAAGACACACAATTTGTAGTGAACTGGTTAAGGCAGCTGTGACATTTGCCTTGCTGCTTGTGGTTATTTAGCCTACCTCACCAAGCTGAGCACATCCAAGCCAGTCTGGATGGGGTTTGTGTCAGAAGCGAGCTGGGGATGACAACCTTCCCTTTGGCAATACACAGAAAGTAAGTTCTTGTTCTGAAGCAGCTTCCTTGAGATGCTCTGGTGGATGGTATTAGGAAAGCAAAAGTGCTGTTGCTGCCCTTCAGTTTTATTGTTCTTGCAGGTGGAAATAGGTTGAGTTTGAGAGATGATGCAGTGGTGTTTGAGATGTTATCCTGGATTTTCTGGAACTGCTCTCATGAAGCTCACACTTTATTTTCATGTGTGCTCTAGAGAAAAGCAAGGTGAAAACCTGTTGCTTTTGATGCTCCCACTGCTGAGCCAGTGTGGCTTGACATGTGCCAGCACCACCCTGTGCTACCTGCTTGCCCTCAGTTCGGTTAGGGTCACCCCCCTACCCATTGCCAATGGTCTAAGGACCTCTGTGCTGGAAGACCATTTAGCAGACAGCCTCAGAGCCAATAGTGTCAGCACATCAACAGGCAGTGCAAGCTCTCAGCAGTCTCTGTGGCAAAGGACAGCTTGGCAGAGAAGGAAGACGATTTCTAGGGGGTTTTAAGGATCCACTGCCCACATCGTGAAAGCCAGCAGGGTAGCAAAATGTAAGACAGTCTCTGAAATTTTAGAGGTTGATGCGGGTGGCATTGGAAATATAAGCCAAAATCTCAGTAGATGGAATATGAAAATATTCTTGGGCTACTTCACCCGGACTGCTCCAATGGTTCAGATGTTCACGGTTGACCTGAAGGTGACCCTATTGAGAAACGGGGAGACAGAGGGTATGTGTAAGAGTTTTCATGCATAGAAACTCTCCCTGGGTGAGAGTTTTGGCTCCTAGAAAAGAGGGCTGTATCCTGGAGACACTGGGAGAGGCAGCATGGTTGAGTAAAACTTTGATGTGATACGTAGACTTCAGGTGTGGGTGCTGGGCAGCTGGTGGGGTGATCCATGCTGACCAGGAGATGTGGTGACGATGAGGAGCTGGTGGAGTTCAGGAGGCTTGTATTTTGCTACATGCTGAGTATCATCTCTGTGCTATATGCGGTGGTGATCTCGACTGAGGCTGTATGTGCCCTCTGCTTCCTTTAATTCTCTGTCATGAGCAGTCAGCAAGCACTCTGGTTTTTACTTTTGTAAGGGGAAATTCTGTCGCACTTATGGGATCACTTTATTTTTGGTTCCTCCCTGAAAACTGTTCCAAAGATCAACCACCTCTCTTAAAACTGAAAGCTCTTATTCTTTTATAACAGAAATGTTTCCACCTTTATCACATGCCTGTTGACTGCCTAGGGTGGTGTTCTGGTGCTGGCCAGAAATGCTATTCCAGTGCTTGAAATCACGTAGAATGACTGCAAGATTTGCTTGCTCATAAATAACTGGGTTGTTAGTGTAATTTCTTCCTTCTGTCACTTGAAACATGAACTTGAACTCTTCGTGTGTTCATAAAAACACTGTTTTCAAACTTGGGTATGCTAGATTATGTGGGAGACACTGCTGACTCTTCTCAGTTCATCTCAGCCTGTCCCTCTCTGTTATCCCAAGGACCAGACAGATGAGGGAGATAACTTAGGTAAAGCAAAACCAAAGATAACATAAAACTTTTGTATATTAAGATATTTACTTGGCTTCTGCTACCTGTGTTCCTGCTCCTCAGACCTAATTCTGCCTACCTGAACTAGGTGAATAAGGGTTAAAAACTGCTTCTGCTCTGGAGCCACCCGTTGAGGCATCTCAGGGATGTTGGATCTCATTTATATTTGTACCATGCCTGGCCACAGTTTTGTTGTGGTCCAGTTAAAACCTCTAGATGCATGATGGACCCAAGTGCTGGGGTGTGGTACTTACACAGTACCACACAGTACCTTGAGACAGAGGCTGTGTGGAAATGAAGGAAACTATCCCTTCCCATAATGTGTTCTGGTGTTCCTCTGGTATAAATGTAAAATATTTCCATTTAGAAAATGTAAGCTTGCAATTGAAATGAAACCTTAATTTAGAAAAACATTAGTTTCCAAGCTGCCCGTGGGCAACTGCTGGGTAAAACCAGTTGTGAAAGTGGGATCACTTTCCATTTTGCTGTGGATCGTGTGTATGTGCTGGAGCTCTGCTCCCAGGAGGCCCCACGCCCACCATCCTTGATTATTTTGGGATGTGGTGAGAGAGGGCTGGAGACTGGCAAGATCCCACTGAACACAGAGGGGTTCTCTCCTCCCTTCGGTTGGCAGCTGGCAATGCATTCCCACAACAGACTTTTTAATTATAAACCTTTTGCCTCAGGAGTGAGCCTGGCTTCAGTGAAGTTTCGCTTTCTTCCCTAATTATTTGTTATTTTCTTTCTTCAAACAGGTGCTGGATACACTCCCTTTTCATACATCCAGACTGTGTCTCATCAGCATGGGTGAGCTAATTGCCTGTAAGGCACAGTCCGGTGCTACGCTGCCTTTTCAATATGGTAATTGGACTGGTGAAATCTGTGGGAGTTTAGGGGAGGTTTTCTGTACCTGCTTTTGTATGAAACAGTACATTCTTCTCAGATTAAACATTTACTGGAGACAAGTTGTGTTACTGTTGTACGGATCAGTGTACCTGCTTCTCTGAGCAACCTGCAGTCTGGAGGGGGCTGGAAAGTGTCACCTCTTGATGAGAAATGGGAGCCACAAAACCATGTTCAAGCCCTTGGGTAAGTGTCACCTGGCCACAGCTTCTTCACACTTTTTCAGAGCTTTAATTTGATTTTTGCTGTTGGCTTTAGTGTGGTGATAAAGTTCAGGGGTTCCTCTGTCATGTAGATCTAATTAGGCAGAAATGTGGAAAAGTCAGAAATCTTTCCCCTGAAAGCCAATATGCCAGTGAGGGCCATATAATCAAGCACGCCTCAGATGGAAAGGAGAAGCAATCTGTATTTCAGGCCACATGAAAGAGAAATTTGGGGAAAAAAAAAAATCTGGACTGTGCACATTTGGTTTCTTCCTTTTGATAAAAAATTTGCAGGTACCAACCAGCCTTTTACATAGACAATGGCAACATTATGGATACACACTGAGACTGGAACACTAACTATGCTAATTTTTTTCTATAAAACCTAGTAGTTTTGAGGATTAGCTGCAACATGTATTGAATAATTAGCTCATAAATAATCAGAATTGTCCATTCAAGTATTACCAAGCATCTGCATACAGACAGAAACAACAGCTAATTGACTACTGTCCCTTCCCGAACAATGGAACTGCTTCATACAATAAAGAAGGAAAATTAAATCTGCTGTCTAGCAAAAACAGGTTTTTTTTTGTTAAAATTACAAGAGAGAAAATTAGCGATCCAGACATTGTCTCATTTCTGAACATACAAATATTTCTGGCAGTTTAGTAAGTAATGCAATGTTTTTTCTTTCAATAAACTATTTTAAGTTGGTTATTAGGCCATAGTTGTAATTCACATGAACTACAGGGAAAATCAGAACAGCTGCAGCACCTCTTCAGTACCAGGGCTTTGAATTGTGCCTGCTGCTTTGCACAGCACGCAGCTCACACGAGTGCTGATGCTGGGCTTGGATGCTGCCCAACACAGGCAGGAAAAGGATATGATATTTTTCAGATCACAGCAACGCTTAATTTTGAGTGATTTGTAACTCTGTCTGCTGAAACCCACAAATGCCATGCCCCTCAAGATGCTGTGAGCCAAACCATGAGGGTGATGTGGGTATCCAAATGGTATCAGCATGGCTCCCTGGCTCACCGTGCTGATGGCAGTGGCCCACTCAGCCACAGTTCTGAACACAGACCTGTTGCTCTGCTTTACAGGGCCTCTTCACAAGCTGTTTCTCAATTGTAGAGCCTGGAGAGCTATCCCAGACAACCTCTAAACAAGGCACGCTAGCATCAAATAGGAGTGACTTGATTTTTTAATCAGAAAAATTAACTGCTCTTCAGGAAATATTTTAGTAATTTATACCAATTAATTTGGAGAAAATCAGTGAATATTTTCTTCCAGAATCTTCCACCCACCCAGAGAAATCCTCATCTCTGTGCTGTCAGCATCAGCTAGTGCCCCCTGGTCTCCTTTGCTAATCATCTCTCCTCCACACTGGTCACTCTGTGCCATTCAAGGGACCCCTTGTCACCTGGCAGGTCCTCGTGCTGCAGCTCCCATGGCACAGCCACAGCACTGTGCTCCAGCTGTGTCGAGACTGTGCCCTCTCTGCTGGCTTTCCTCCACTGCTTTATTCTTGTGCAGAGGGGTAAGCTTATTTTATTGCTTGTGCAAAATGTAAGAGCCCATGCGTGGGCTGCTGAGTATGTGATGGTGGAGCAGCTGGCAGGTGGAAACGTGTTTCTCTGCAAGAAAGAGAGCTGTTCCTGAGCCTTTCCTGCATACCCAGCTGCTCCTAGGCTGGATCTTGCCTGTGGAAACAGGGCAGGCATCAGAGGGTTGGGAGTTGGAGGCTGCCAGGGGAGATAGGTAGAGTGGGCAAGGAGGAGTCTGGGCTGTGGTCAGGCATATGGGGTGTGCAGGACTGTGAGCATTTGTGGGAGAGATTAAAATGGGGATTTCAGACAGGGTATATTGGTTTGGATAAACCTGTGTAGAGCGACTGAAGAGAAGCAGAGGACTGGCAAACTCATTGTTCTTCAAAATTATTTACAGTCCTGCCTCTGGCTGACCCTGCTCCTACAGCTCCTCTGCGTTTGGAAGAAGACACAAACAGCACTGCAACTGCCACCCCCTCTCCTGCACATCCCTCCAGGCTGCTGCTACTGCCTGGTCACCTCTGTGGTGAACAAGTGGTGAGTTACACAAGTCTTCAGCACCCTTTTGTTTCCCATTCAGGTGTGGGGCAGATCAAGACCCGTCACGTTCTCCTAGAGAGGGACATGTGTTTATACCCGGTGTGTGGCTGTCTATCACAGTGGAAGTTTCCCAGGGTAGAAGAGGTATCCCCACTACCCCGTGGTCTGCTTGGGGAAATAATGTCCCAACTTTTTCTGAGGTCTTTATCAGAGTGTAATGTTTTTCTTACTGTTAGTAGTGGCTGGGAAATTGTAGCAGCCATTATAATCATCAGGAGTTGGAGATACTCAGCACTTCTCTGGGTTGACCCTGAGTGGTGGGACACCTAACTAGAGCCTTAATTTACACCTTAGATAAAACTCTCACTTCACATGTTTTCCAGTGTTTCAGACCAGCATGTTTCACCTACTAAGTGATGTAAACTGCAGGTACCAGGGAGTCAAAATCTTTCAGAGATGATGAGTTTGGCAAAATTTACTTCTGATCTTTCATCAGTCTGATTGATAAATTACCTTTGCAAGGAAGGCCAACCTCACAGTCAGATGCTCAGGAGGACGCAGCATTAAATTGTTACCACTCTTTACTGCACTGCTAATGGCAGAGTGGTGACCTCTGCTTTGGCTTCCCCAGTTGTACAACATCCTGCTAGTTCTTTTAGATTACAGGAGAGGAGTTTCTTGATGTTGCGACTCGAGGATATTGTGGGTTTGGTTTGCTCTAGGTTTTTAACTCTTCTGGAAGGCTCCAGTGAGTTTCCACCTACAAGAGCCAGGATTTCCTCAGCAGCCCTCCTCTCAGGAAAGACAATGGGTTTGCTTGGCAGTGCCTAATGTTTATCAGGTATTCTAAGTTCATTAAATGAAATGGAATGGAGCTTTTAGAAGTATTATTAGCAAGATTAATATAATTTAAGAGAGTAGGAGAGTGCTTCATTTCCTACCTCCAGCAATAAACTGAAAATAAAATGTAAATGTCAAGTGGTAATGTAGCAGTGTGCTTAGCAACCAGATGATCAAATGTTATGAAAATGCCAAGAGCAGTAAGTCAGAGCTGCATGCTTGTGTGGTTGTGTACGTGTAAATAATCTTCCTTCCCTTCCTAAGACCTAAATATTGGCAAAGGTTATTTTGTTCCTTTCCACTTCTCCATTTGAGTGATAATTAGCTTAACGAGATTAAAAGATAACAGAGAGCCAATATAACGCTGATAGAAAGGGAGACCCGACATCTCCAGACACAGTAATATATTAGCATGGCAATCAAAGTGGTATTAGGCTGGATAGAAATGTGACAGACTTTTCAGAAGCTTCAGAAGGCTGAGGTTGGTATGAAGGGTGGGTATCTGATAAGCATGACATTATAAGAGGGGCCCTCAGGCTTTGAGATAAAGGTCAGATATGATTATGGAGATTTAGATAAAAAAGGTATGTAAAGGGACAGCCTCTCACCTTAGGATGTTTGTGAGCCCTTTGTGTCCTTTGGAAAATTTTGAGAGCCAAAGAGGAGGCACTCCCAGGCTTTGGGAAAAACTCGTTTGACCCATTGTGAGGAACCAAGGGAATTATTTCACAGGCTGTTCAAGCTTTTGTGCTAGGCATTAATATCACCATTTCCCTGCCTTAATTTTTTCCTGAGTATACTGCATGCATTTCTTCCCTTGCTCACGTCTGTAGAGTGTTACCAGACCTCGCTCATATACTTTGAAGGCTTTTTCTTGCCTTTTCTGTTAAATCAGCCCCTCTAGGGCATTCCACATTTTTTTGGTAGCTTTCCCTTGAACTACCTGTATTTTATCAATACCTTTTTGACAGTGAGTTACCAGGTCTCACTGTATTATCTGAGGAGCTATCTCATGAGAGCAGTAACTGTTGCTCCCAGCTCTGGAACGGCTGCATTTTTTAAAGCAAACTTATGGTTTTTTTTCCTTCAAGCCATTTTAGGCAGCCTGCAAACGCCAAAGGACTGAGCTACTCCAAAAGAAAGCTCTTCCTATGGCATCAGGGATGTGTAAGCTTTGCCCACGACCACGCAGCTAGGTGTGGTGCTAGGAAGTGGTGAACATCCATGGATGTCCCTAGCAGAAAGGGCCCTGATCTTTTTCCCAGGTAGCATGGAGATTTTTGGAAACCAGTTCTAACTGTAATGCAGATGGATTGCCTGCTACTGCACTTCTTCCCAGTCCAACCACCTAACTGCTTGTAAGGTTTATAGGCTGAAAGACATGTCCTGGATAAATGCAGTGCCTTGTTTAGTTCTTTGCAACTGTTGGACTGATGAAATTTTCCTCAGCATGCTCTGCTTTGCCCTACCCCTCCTTCTGCATCGATTTGCTTCGTGTGGGGTCTGAAAGCTTTGTTCACCTGCGAGCAATATCCCTGGCCTCCTGCCATCCTGCCTGCCTTGGATCTCCTGCCCTGTCTCCTTCCCATTTCAGCCCTTTCCTCAAAAGGAACGCCACAGATCCGAGCAGTGTTTTTTGTTGTTATTCATCAGCAAAATCAAAACCAAAGCTCTCACCAACTTCACCGAGCACAGAAATTCATGGTGCTTTAGGGCTGCTATTTTTCTCATAAGAGGAAATATAGGATAGGATGTATTGTGTCATCTGTATTGTCTACACGGCCATTTGGATTCAAATGAAGGTTTGTGTCCCAAAAGTCCAAGTATCATCAGTTAACCCCAAAGGGAGGCTGAGATCATGAATATCTAACATCTTTTTCAATCTTTCACCCCCCCTGTGCCTATGCTGAAGGTCTGTACTGTTTGGTACTGACTAGATCTAGGCAGGAGCTTGATTATTTCTCTTATTAGAAATTCCAGGCATTCCCAAAACTTTTCTTTGTTATGAAATTGTCTAGAATTAAAAAAAAAAAAATTTCTTTTTCCATGGGGGAAAAAAAAAAGTCTGAAAGCAATCAACAGGAAACAAAAATGAAACTGTTCAGATTTTGATGGTTGTATTAAAAATTGTGAACACTTGAATTTTAAAAGCTTGGAAAAGTTTTGAGTCTTTTTGCAATGGTAAAGAGCATGTGTTTAAAAAAAAAAAAAAAAAAAAAAAAGACA
>VWZY01011204.1:444966-507369 GCA_013399075.1 Chloroceryle aenea
AAAAAGGATTGTTAAAAAAAAAAAAAAAAAAAAAAGAGCAGATGCTACTTCTAAAGACAGCATTTGTATTCCAATTTCCTCTCAAAACAAATCTGCCTTTCCCCTTAAAAAACATTTTCCTAAGACAGATCTCTTGCAAAGTGAGCTGCTGATGTCCAGTGGCTCACTTTTCCTACCTGTGTTTTCATAGAATCATAGAATCATAGAATAGATTGGGTTGGAAAAGACCTCCAAGATCATCGAGTCCAACCCCTGATCCAACTCCAATTACTATATCATGGCACTAAGGGCCATGTCCAATCTCTTTTTAAAAACCTCCAGGGATGGTGAATCCACCACCTCTCTGGGCAGGCCGTTCCAATNCCCCTCATCTATCAGGTGGGTCACGTGATTGTAAAAGGAGATCAGGTTGGTCAAACAGGATCTGCCTCTCCTAAACCCGTGCTGGCTGGGTCGGATCCCTTGTCCATCCTGTAGCTGCTGTGTGATTGCACACAGGATGATCTGCTCCATAACTCTGCCAGGCACCGAGGTCAGGCTGACAGGCCTGTAGTTATCAGGGTCAGCCTTGCAGCCTTTTTTATGGATTGGGGTGATATTTGGTTTGCTTAGCTCTTCTACAGCCTTCTGGTGTGCAAAATCCTCTAGAAATATCATGCACAACTACATGGCATATGTGGACTTTTCGAAGCCACTGCCATGAAACCAGCAGGAGGGATTTTGCAGGCTGAAGGCCACTGGTGCAGCTGGCTGCAGGCTGTGTGAATGCTGTGCTTGCAGCACGGGCAGCAATCACCTTGGCGTGCTCCTCTCTGAAGCAGCAGCACGTTGGCTTGCTTGCTAGAAGCTAGAGAGGGATTGTTTTTTAATGAACATTATTACCAAAAATACCAGACCTTTAGAGAAAAGGTAGGGTTTGAAATCTAATTAACTTCTTCCACTGAGTTAATGAAGGGAAAATAAATGTAGCCTTCTTTTGCTGTCACTGCTCTTTAGTACCAGATTATCAGCAGTGGAGAGCTCTGGTGAAATTCTGCTTTCCTGGATTGACTTCTATTTAATTTTTCATATCAACAAAAGGACTGATTTAAGTTACAGAGATCTGAAGATATCAAACGTAGCCGATGAACAGAATTAGTGTCTGAGCAAAAGGAGACCTGTTGGCAGTGCTCTGAAACTCCCCTAAGGACTTTGACTTTGGCTGTGTAGCTATAAATTGTCATTAGCATCCTGTTAGGGTGTCCCTACGTGTAAGGGTTGGTAACTAGTGCAGTGCACATACAGCTCTGTGGAACAGAAGGGTGTTTGGCTGCTTTATCTTAAGTGAATTTTGGACCCTGTCAGTACTGATCCACATCTGGGCTGAACTATAATGCTGAAATTCCCTCGCCTTCAAAAAGTTGCTCTGAGCTCAGTCCTGAGGGTTTTCTTTTGTGTAATTCCCTCGTTAAACACCATCAGGGCACAGATCACTGGATGCTCTCCAGTTGTCTAAGAACTTGGACCCAAGGAGGAAAAGTGATTTAGACTGGGAGTTTGGAAATTTTGTCCAGACATCAAAGCTGGGAAGAAATTAAAGCATTAAAATATCTGGACAGCTGATACAAGATAAATTCCTGGAGGCCTGAACACAGCTGCTTTCTGCAGCAAGGCTGGCATTTTTGCCTCTTAATGCCACTTGCACTCAATTAATAGTGCCTATGTGCATAATATAAGTAAAATTGCAGTAGGCAAGAACATAATAACGAGCCCGCTTGCTCTCTCCACTCCCAGCAAAGAAATAATGCAAGCCATTAGTTTCTCCTTGATGATTTGAAAGCCTTTGTACACTTTGTGTGTGGTTTTGTGTATTAAATTATAAAATTTGTACTAGGTGGATGTTTATGAAATTGTATTTTAAGGATTCATGACTAATTTTGTCATTTTTTCCAAAATCTCTGTAGCTTTTATTTCCTTTTTGAATATTGGAAGACTTTTTAGGGATTAGTTTCAGCATCACAGCCTGGGGAAATTTTTTAATGTGCTTGCTGGCTCCCATTTCACAACCCTGGGGTGTGGGTTTTTTTTCAGAAGATTGAAAGTGAATACAACTACTACCATACTTCTGAGCAGCAATAAATGAGTTCAGTGCAGTTGTTTTCTGTCATTAATTTTAGCCAGTAATATTTTTACCAAGACCTCTATTCGCTGCTCTCTAAATGGCAATTACTCTCCTGATCAGGAATAAATGTTGCCTACCCAAATAATTTTGTACGGTTTTATGTAGGCTTATTTTAACATATTGATCTCATCTCTCTCCAGGCTAGAAGCAGAGCATCTCACGTGTTCTCACACTTTAAAATTAGTTCTACCCTATTCCCCATGATTAATTTTTCAAGAGAATTTAACTTTGAGAAATAGGGGAACTATCAGAGGGTTTGTCTTAATGAAGTTGTTTCCATTCTGCTGCTTCATGACTGATAGGTTTTATCTCAACTAGTTAAACAAAAACCCTGTGATGAAATAGGAACTTTAGAAAGAAATAATCTCTTAAGATATTCAGGGTACCAGAATTAGCTCTCTTCTTTAGAAGGCTGAGTATATTTTTATATACATAAAATATTTTTTCAGAGGATTTTTTGGTGTGTTTTTGTGGTTTTGTTTTTTGTTTTGTCTTATTACAATGGTTTGCATAGAACACTTCAGCTGTCATTTAATCAGCTTGATATTCTTTCTTAGGAAGACTATTAGATTAACAAAGTTCCTAAGAGGATTTAGATGCATTACTAATCCCAAAGCTAGGAGACTGGCCATAGCTGGTTTTTAAAAACCCAATGTAACAATTTAACGAGACTGCAAACAGAGCTCTGGACGGTTTGATCACTTTTATGTGTGTGAGGAGAGAAAGGAAATATCTTCTGCCAAAATTTCTGTGAAACACTGCTTGCTGTGCACCTGGGACATGGGCTGCATCTAGGGTGTCAAGTCCAGTGTCTGTCCCTAGGTGTTTTTAAATGGGATGGGGTACATCCATCAGATGGGTGCTGTGAACCAAGGACCAGCAATGGGTAAATCACAGTGAGAGCCCACAGCAAGCTGCAGAATGTTTTCCAATATGTTTGGTCAACCCTTTGGGAGAAAAAAAAAATAAAACAACAACATTAAGAGATAGAAGAGACATACAATTAAAAGTCAAAAGTGTCACTCTTTTCTGTTGGTTCCTTTGCTTACACTGACACAGGCAGACATGTTGGAACACAGCCTTAAGGGGGTCCTCTGCTGGCACCCACTTCAAAGGCATGGAGGTTTATAGGGAAGGAGTGAGAAGAAAGGAAGCTTTTAGGATTACTTTTAGGATTACTTTTAGGATGATTTTTAGGATTTAGGAGGCCCTTCTAGAGCTAGTGGTTTAAAAAGAGGTGGAATCATCTACAGAAAGTGAAATATTTATCAGACTCCAAAAAGCTTTTGCATTCACCTGCTATGATATTCTAAATAACATCAGCTCTGGATTTTCCTTAATTCCTGTTTGGAGTCAAGAAGATTGTTAGAGAGAAATAATTACAGCTTGATATTTTTAAAAACCTTTGAGTGATAGAAAGGCTATTGGAAAACCTGAAAGCCTACTCCAGTATCTGACACATGTACAGTGAAAACCTTGCACCTTTATATTTTGGCTGCTTTTGGACTCCTGCCTGTTACACTGAATGGCTCTGTATCTCTAGGGTTTTTCCTATGTCTGGTATTTACAGACAAATATACATTATATAGATATGTGGCAATCAAGATGCAGAACTCTAGCTATCTGTGTTTAATGTATATTTTCCATTTCTTCAGTTGTTCTTACAGCTTTCCTGTAAATCTTGTCTTGTCTATTAACCTCCAATAACCTCTTTCCACAACTGTGGGCACTAAAATTAGCCAAAGTTCTCTAACAGCACTCACATCCCATTAAAAATATTGAGGCAAAATAGCATCTTTGATGCTGCCCTGTACTCCTTTGTTGATCAGCAATGGGTTGTGCTGTCTCTTTCAGCTGCTGCGTCAGAGATCTGGCTCAGCTGATGGTCCCCAGTGATACCCAATTTCTTACCAAAGCTGCTTGTTCCTGGAAGAGAGGCTCCCAGACTGCAAGTCTGGCCTGCAGACTTTGTTTCTAGAGTGTAGAATCATACAATCATAGAATCATTCCATCTGGAAAAGACCTTTAGGATCATTCAGTCCAACCATTAACCAAACACTACCATGCCCACCACTAAGACATGTCCCTAAGCACCTCATCGAGGTGGCTTTTAAATACTTCCACGGATGGGGACTCCACCACTTCCCTGGGCAGCCTGTTTCAGTGCTTGACAACCCTTTGAGTGAAGAAGTTTATCCTAATGTCCATCTGAAACCCTCCCTGGCACAACTTGAGGCCATTTCCTCTTGTTCTATCTCTCTTGGGAGAAGAAACCGACCCCCACCTCACTTCAAGCTCCTTTCAGGTAGTTGTAGAGAATAATTAAGTTTCATCTGAGCCTTCTCTTCTCCAGGCTTAACAACCCCAGATGTATGACTTCATGTGCTTGGTATCTTTATATTCAGTTTTCCAAATATCTTTACCATCAGAATGGGACAACTTTCTGTGGCCAGCTTTTCACAACCAACACTATGCAGCCAGTGCTTCACTGGATAATTCTGCATGGCCAGTTCCATGTGGAGACATCTCTATGCTGGTCTCTCACAGGAGGTGGAGGAGGGACCATCTGAAAGCTCACTCCTGCTGTGCCTTGGGATTGTTTAATCATTTTTTTTTTTTCTTTTTGAGGAGTGTTGTTGTTTTTTAGATCAAAGGACTTACAGACAAGGTATCCCACCCCTTCAGCATCATCCTCAGCCCCAGGATACTGGGAATGCTGGAAGCCAGCAGTTTCTGCTGCTGTGGTGCTTCTTCCCTGTGCACAATTCTCATGGCAGCACCAGCACCAAAGCAACTGCGGTGGCTTGATGGGCAGCAGGAGGCAGTGGGGCAGCTGCCTGCTCCCCAGCTTCCCCAGCAAAACCTTCCTATAGTTCTCCCTTCTCACCTTGCATCCCACCTGTGCATTGGCTGGCTGCACTTACGTTGGTCAAAACTTCAATTTTTATATATCACATTTGATTTAGGTGCCTTTCTCTCACATTTAGTTGCCTTTATCTCATGGTTAATTTGAATATTACTTTATTAATGAGCTACTGAAAACAGTTGCAGAGCAAGGAGGACAACTGTGATGACTGAGCACGATGAAGGCGTGTGGTCCGTTGGCTAGCACGTGTTACAGATTGTATAGCTCTTTATTTCTTTTACTTTAACTCCCTTATATATGCACAGTTTCCTTACAAAAATCATTCTGCTTGGCTGCTACTTGTGAGATGGCTGTGGCAGTTCGAAGCCAGAGAGGGAAACGTTCATGTGTGATGGATACCTTTAGGTATTCAACAGGGTCAGCAAAGGTGATGATGCTGTTAAATCTGGGTGTTGTGAACAGATTGGATGATGCAAGGCCAGAGTTCACATCAGGGACAGAGATGATCAAGAAGATCAATCAACATTCACTCTTTCCTTCTACGCAGAATATTGAAGTGGCAACATTTGTTACAGGGATTAAGTGTCAAGCCGAAGAAATGGTGGAGAGTACAATGGAAGATTTTTTCTTTTTGCATGTCCAGCTTGAGCTCAACAGTTCAGGCTGTAATTATGAGAACAGAACTTTGTGAAAAACAACGTGGAGTAGGCAAAATCCATTAAACACAGCACCTTTGGACCCAGTGCAGGAGTACCTGCCCAAAGAACTTTTTCCCAACTGATTTGAGAACACCATCAGTCATGCAGGTGGAAGAGGACATGGTAGACGAGTTGCTGTTTCCACCACCCCTATGGAATCTGTTTGACAGGACACGGAGCACCGATGGTTGCGCTCACAACCGTGCTGAAGCTGCTCATTGTTGCTTCTGAGCCGAACTGGGAATGTGCCATCCAACCCTGATGGCCTCTGAAAGGTGCAGAAGGGCAGAGCTGCCTCTTATCAACAGCTCATTTCAGTCCTCCAGTCAAACTGAAGCAATACTGCAAAGCAGATGAGTGTATTTCAAACATTCTGTCTGATGATGGCAACACAAACCCCACAGGATACTTGTGTGCCATAGCTCACAGTTCTCAGTTAACATAATGAAGTGGGTTTTGATGCTTTACTATTGCATTTTTTTACCATTTCCAAGTTTGACCACATATCCATGAGCGGAAACAGGTCACCCAGTGTGTTGGGTTGGCAGCAATGAATTGTCCTAGACCCCATAAAAAGAGAAAAAAAGCCAAGCTGAGGCCAACAAAACAGCAGGCTGTCCCACGAGACAGTGCTCAGGTGGACAGCTTCTCCACAGTGCCCAGAGCTGCACCCACAGCTGCTCCCCCACCTTCTTCCCTGCTGCCTCCACTGCCACTCACCCCCCTGCCTGTGTGCCTCCTCCTCCTCCTTCCCTACTGCAATGTATATTGCAGGCACGGTAGGAACAAGCTCGTGGGTGGTCCCCCTAACACCTCCCATGAGAACCTGCTCAGTGCCAGGTACTCAGGGTTCCCTGTGATGTTCAAAGGCTTTGTGGAGCTCACTGTATGGGGAGAAAGACACAGAGTTAGCCACATGTAGAGGTGTGCATCTGGAGTTGTCCCACAAGGAGCTGGGCATGAAGAGTTGTCCTAGCATTGTGACCAGTCCTCCCCATTGTTCCCCTTCTCTGTTCTTCACATTATTTGCAGATTTGGGGCAGTATGAGCTTTTATACTTCCAATGCACTAGTAAAAAATGTTGCAGAATGAATACCCACGTGAACCCACTAGGAACCCACCTCTTTGGTTATGATTTATGTCCTACAGGACTTGTGCTTGTAATTCTGAATCTGGTGATAAGTGGTGGTTCTTCTTTCCTCTATTTTTTTTTCCTCTGTTAAAATACCTTATATATACCTGAAGTTATTATATATGTGCTGTTACAGTAACAACCAAACTTGTACTATCACAAAAATATCAGCAAATTTATTGGGAAAAATTGATTTTCTGTAAATCTCTATTACTGGCATTAGTTGTCTCATCTACTTTTAACTACTATTAATAGTCTCTTCTTTCAGGTATTCAGTTATATTGAGTACAACTGTTGCTCAGCTGAATATCCAGTATTTATTTATTTTGACTTCTTTTAGAAAGCCTTGGCACAATATTAGGTCTTTTTCCAAGCTTTGGAACTTCTCTAATATAATAAGTGGAATTACAAAATATACACCTTGCTTAATGACAACTGTGGATTAAGGCAGAGAGATTCTTTGCTCCAAGGCGGTGTTTCCAGAGATAGAGAGAAGGGGGGGTGGGGGGTGGGGGGGGGGTGTCTGCCAGCAGATGGGAAGGGTGGAAAAGGTTGCACTTTATTGTAGAGCCTTGGGAGTCCTCTGCCTCCCAGGCAGGCAACAGTGCAGGCTGGAAAGGAGTTTGGGAAATGCTCCAACCTCGTGGCCAACTTCCCACCAAGAAGTGGGTGACATGAACAGCCAGGCTTGCAAGGAGAGGTGAATGGCAGTGTCACGAGCACCAAGAAGCCCTCAGGGAGCATTGCAGCCCGATTCTTTGGATCAGCAGGGTGGGAACAGTGCTACTTGCCACGTAGTCGTTGTGGAAAAGAAGCATATCTAAAAATTAAATCATGCAGCTCTTGGAGGGTGTGTGCTGCATGTCTCTTTCCTGAGCCCTTGGATGTGGTTGTTGCAGGTCAGATCTATAGTGTAATAAAATAAATAGGTGGTAAGGCAGAAAGATAGAAAGATAGAGCATCTTTTACAGCTCACTCACTTCTCCATGTGGTATTTTTCATCTTCTTCACTCAGACCAAGTAACAAAGGAGAGAATTTAATAAAAGCCTTGTTTCCAGAGTAGTTTTGTGTGTTCTGCCTAGTAACAGCACACTAGTGCAATAAAATTTCTACAGGCTAAGGTAAATCTTCTTTTGTAATAGAAATAATTTGGCAGAGAAATTCAGAAATCAGGTAATTAGACTCCTCCTGTCAATCAGCCCTTTCCTCCTCTCACCCTGGTTAATTTTTGTTTGTAATACATCTCAACAAAGCAGTTACAGAAGTCCTTTGAACAAGCACGAGCCACCCTTTGTCCGGGGACCTCCTTAAAATGACAGCAGGGTGGCCTAACCACCTTTTTAGAGGCAGTGAATTGGTGTAAAACAAGATACCCCATGCACGCCTTCTCTCTCCAGCTGTGGAGAAGAGAGGAGAAAAGAGGGGGCAGAAGGGGTCCTCCACAAGTGCTGTGCCCCTCTCAGGGCAAAGCTCAAGCCCTCTGAGATCCTGTGCCAGCTACAGACAGTGTTGTGTTGGAATAACATCTTCTTCCCTCACACTGCAGTTATTGCACCTCGAGTGCTACAGAAGTCTGCATGCAAATGGCTAAGTTAGTTAACCAAGAGCCCCATTAGAAGTATTTTCCTACTGTCTGTATAACTTATTTAAGGGAAAGTGACATTTCTTTTTATTTTGCTATAACAATTTTGCCTAAACCCTTGGGTACCTTGCTCCCAGTTTACTAAACCTTCTGCATATGCCAAATGTATTCTTTCAAGGTTAACTTTTTCTAACTGTAGAAGTCAGCTTAGTTAGCAGTAAAATCCAGTATTTCTATTTTCCTGTTAAGGCTTTATTAAGTCATGAATTGTGCTAGTGCCAGCAGGGTATCCTTGCAAATTTAAAGAACAAAGGCAGTTATTTTATAATACGCACATTCCAGGACATTTAAATTATTGACCAGGTATGTAAATAATTGATGACTCACAAACGTATCAGTGTAAGAGCCCTGGAAAGCATTGCATTCATTTGCCAGGGAGATGGTGGGGTCAAGACTTCTGTAGTGAAAAATGATTCATTCTTTCCTTCCTGACTCCAGTACCATTATCCTGCTCAGCTCCGTGAACAATAGGCTTAGGCTCAAACCAAGGAATAAACCCTTGACGCATGCACTAAGTACAAGGAACATTGTGTAAAGGTGGCTTTTAGTGATAAACACGTGAGTCTGTTTTCATTGCTGTCCTGGCCTCAAGCTAAAGTGGCCTGGGAAATGAGGAAGCCCTGTGAACTTCTCAGAGATCAAGCTGGCAAAAAGAAAACAGCTGTGTCTGTCCAGGAAAAGTGACTCCTCCATGTGCACATCTCTGTGCCGTGCCTCCCAGGGACCAAGCAGCTCTGCCCTGGTGCAGCTGGCATGGACAGGACCCCTCTGTGGGCAATGCCATGGCTGTTCAGGATGATACAGAGATATCAGCTCTAGGGGGAGGGTGTGGGAAGATGCCCCAAATCCAGCCTGTGTGGGCTACAGGAACAGAGGTGTTTGGGGCTGTGGATTACAAACAACAGTGTGGTCACTGTTGGCCAGCTGTAATGCCAGGGTCTCTCTGTTGAGAGACACCAAGCCGTTAGTGGCATGGGAGCAAGTGGCAGTCCATAGGCATCGTCCTACACAGGAAGGCTGAATTCCCACCCCCACAACATGTCCTTGTCACAGGGCATGCCAGGGCTGCATGCATGTCTCCTGTTGGGTCTCCTTTGGAGCCATCACCAGGGGTGGTTCCCCTTGAGGTGTGGAGGGATGTGGTGTGGGATACTCTGTCAATCAGCTACAGATCCACTACAACATAGATGAGCACAATCCATGCCATGCAATTCAGAAACATACAAATATTTATGAAGTTGACCAGCAGGATATAATATCCAAAAGCATATAGGTCACTTTAGATGCAAAAGCCCTCTGTCCAGCATGTGAAGTGGGAAATTCATCCCCTCTCCTAACACCCCACAGTTGCTGTTGAATCCATACCCACATAAATATTGAGACTTATTTTAAATTCAGTTTAAGTTATCAGTCTTTGATGCTTTTCCTGATCCAGCTTTTGCCACAAGCTTGCTGACCCTTTTTTCATATATCAGGTTTAGCCCAATGTCCAAGACAGAAGAAGGGGGGCATGGAAACTTGAGAGGTGATGGGTGACCTAGAAGGAGAAGTGCAGGAGTGTGACGAAAGGTGACCTGAGCTCACTCTGGGCAGTGGAGTGCTCCAGCAAAGAGGGAGAAAAATAAGGAAAGGACAGCAGGAAGCCCAGAGGAGAGAACATCAAATGAGGTTAGAAAGTCTTCATTATGAGCAAGATACAGTGTGTCCTTCCTCGCCAAACGAGAAAAAGGAACAACTTACAAGCCTGAGACTGATGGAAGGAGACCATACCGGAGGAGACCAGCAGCTGCAGCAGCCTGGGTCAGTGTTTGCCCAGGGCAAAGAAGCCTCATGGGTCAGGTTTTCTCAGCACTAGTTATTCCCTTCTTAAATCTCTCCATATTGGCCTCCCCTATGTTTTTTTTTAAGTGCAACACCCCAAAAGGGACTTAATATAGCTCCTTAGGGCTGAAAAGAGTGAAACTGTACCTCCTGTCTCTCACAAGTGACGTCCCTCTTATTGTGCCCCAGGCTTACACATCTTCATGCTGATAGGTAAGAAAGTTCGGACCCATTTTACTCTCCAGGTGTCTTGCCAGTCAGATGCTCCTTGTTTTATAGTTTATTTTTTATTTTACTTTTACCCTTCTGCATTGTAGGATCAGCACCTGTCTTTGCTGAATTTCTTTACAGCAATGTCATAACCCACCCCCCCAAATTACTATAGATCATTTTTAGATCTAACTCTGTCCTCCAAAGCATTTACAACTTACAGTTTGATGTCACCCACTCTGTGTACCACCTTTTAGTTGTTAATGAAAATAATTAACGAAAGAGAGCAGATATCACCAGGTCAGCACCTGACAGTCTCTCTCTCCACCTGAGAGTGACTCATCAATAACCCCCATGCTAAATTCAACTTTTCAACTTCTTGTGCTCATACCTAAAGCTGGTTATAGCTGGACTGTGTTGCTGCAGCTTGTTTATGAGAATGTCATGTGAGATGATCAGAAGTCATGTGCATAGCTTCCTCCTTAGCCCACAGGGCTGCTTACCTTGTCAGAAAAGACAGTAGTTGTGTCTGGCATAGGTTTTTGGCAAAACCAAACTGTCTGGGCCACTTGCTTAATTCCTTTGTCATCTTTTGAGTACAGCACAGCAGCTGTAATGTACTGTCCCTTTTTCATAGGGCATTTTCTGAATGAATTCACTCTTTTCAGTTAGTTTTCAAAATGATTTGGACTTGGCTATGAATCTCAGGGATCATTAATGACAGTAGAATGTTTTTGACAAGCTGACAATAGCATGGTGTATAGGAAACCTGTCTGAAAACCCTACTCCTGGGAGAAGATGTGTATTTCTGGTAGTCTTTTGCTGTTTGCAGGCAAAAATAAGAGGTATGCTTTAAACTTTCCTTTACAGAGGTTTTTTTATTGTGGAGAGTCCTGAGTCTCTCTCTACTGCAGGGGGTGATTTTCTCTGTTCTGGTTATACATGATGCCCAGAAATTCCTCAAAATAAGGAAATATGATGTTGTTTGTATTCACTGATGTTGTTGCGATTCCTCCTCGACCTAGGGATTCATCTGAGGGCAGAAGTGGCTGCAGGAGTATCAGGAGGGAAGACAATAATATACTTAAAATATTTAAAGAGACTGAGGTAATAAGGAAATTTGAAGCTAGCTAACTCTCTTACTCTTCTGAAGAACTTCTCTTAATCTAAAGTGCTCTAATAGATATCCTATAGATTTCCAGAAAAGCAGAAAATAGATGTCAGCTAATGTGCATCTGAACATCACCTTGTTAAGTCTAAGCTAGTCACTCTAAGCTTTATTTACATCAGTGGAGAGAAATAGGCCCCTCAAGAAGGTAATTAATTAGATGCACTTTGTTTACATCTCTTTAGCTCTTCATTGAGTATAAGTAGAGCCCAGGATGACATGGACAATAACTTCAAGATGTCCATGTTAGATAAGACAGCTGTTCCTCAAGCATGCCTAAACTTGTGGTAAGAAATACTAGGAGGTTTGGGGTTATTTCAGTCTTTGATTTAAATAAAAAATACTGTCCCAGCACTAATAGAAGAGCCATAGAAAGCAGGCTAATACACATTAAGTGGAGGCTGTTGAGCCCAGGAGAATTGAGAAATATTCAAACTTCATTCTTCTGAAAGGCAAACTAATTATTGTCATCAATTTTTATGTTATAAAGCTTCAAGCAAATGCAAAAACATTCAAAGATCAGCTATTTATGCTTTGCATTCAGTAGAGAAGTAGCTGAACATTTGTTTTCCTAATCTTTTATGCCTAGCTTATTGTCATATGTTGTTTGACATTCAGGAAATTACACAATGTTTTAATCACAGTGTAAGACTGCATTAAAACTTGATGGCCCATGGCTTAATGGCAGGAGTAATTAAAGCTGTGGCGTAAGTAATCATTGGACACAAGTTCTAGTAAGGTTCCTTCTGCAAACAAGGGAATGTCCAGGACTTACCCACCCATGTTCATGGACACAGAGATGGAGGAGCCACTTGTATTGCTTTCCTCTGTCTTGAGCTTTCTAGTGAGCCCACCAGTAACTAGACCTCCAAATAGTCCTGCATAATATGATACATCTCATTTTCTGAGGTGCAGCCCTTGGTGATGGTAGCAGTGAGACCACTGCCAGACACGCTACCTGTTGGGCTGGTAGTCCTCTAATTGGAATAAACAGCAGTGAGAATACCATTATTGCTAAACATCTAAGCTGCTTCTGGTGCAAGCAGGGGAGGAAAACTCTGCTCTGACCACCCTCACATAGGTATCATGTGTCTCTGACAAGTTAACAGAAGGATTTTGATTACATCCAAGAAGAAAATCCATACTGAAACAGCCTGGTATGAGATAGGTTTCCTGCTGTGTCCTGAAGCCATCTTTCCCTTCTCTCACTGTCACAGGTCACCTAATATGTCAGGTGTGAAAGATGCCTTAATCTTCAGCTTTGCTGTCATGTCTGATATAAAGGATGCTTTAAAACTCGTGTCTAGGGTGTCTTGCTTGTAATATCTTCTAGACATATGTAATAAAGGAAAAAACCATTCTGGTAGCTTAGAAGAACATTGCCTTCCTGGAAGTGTTTGTCATCCACACATTTGCTCTTGGGTTTGCCCATGGTACATATTGTTAGAAAAGAGAGGGTCATGGGAAGGAAGAGGCTCACATCATTTTCTCTCTGATGGCTCTGCTTTTCATGCTATCATCTCCTAGGTATGGAAGGGTTTAAAAATGAGTTTTGAAACAAATGCCATGTGGCAATGCCCTTTGGAAGATTTAGGGAGTGTGATGACATCAGCATGAATCTCTGAGGACAGTGTGTCACACAGCCCTGAAATACGGCTGGATCTTAGGAAGAACTGGGAGAAGCAAGGGCACACTGTCGATGTGCTGCACAATGCATCATCTCATATCTCCAGGGATGCACTTCCACCAGCAGATTGAACAGAACGCTTAAAGCTCTTCCTTGGGGAAATGTAATCATATTATGTAATAGAAAAGCCTATAGAATTCTTTATACAATACTTTTTTTCCTGAAAAAATGGCTTGTTAAAACCTTAAAGGCATCATTTGTAGCACAGTGGCTGTAACATCCTGTGGGTTCTATCCCTTTTCCATAGGGCATTTCCTCAGGGCATTTTCTGAATGAGTTCACTCTTTTCAGTTAGTTTGCAAAATGATTTGGGCTTGGGTATGAATCTTAGGGATCATTAAGGAAAAAAAAATATAAGTAGTAAAAATAATGTGCTCCCTCTTCTTACCACTTCTTTTTTTCGTTTGTGGGGTGTAGCTTTGCCCTCTATCTGCCTGGCTGCTTCTGCTGGTTAACAAATAGGGAAGGAAGAATCACACCGCTGACCTCTGAGGCCCTTCTCTTAGAGTCTCAGCCCTGAACTTGGGGTCTTAGTATCCCTCAGAAAAGGGGCTTAATTCTTTCTCTCTTCACATATGCACTAGAGAAACTGCACAGTCAGTCTTCAATTCCTGTAGTTCATGTGAGATGGACAGAAGAGATAATTATGCACTGACATTTAAAGCCCAGCTCACCCCATCAGTCTGCAGCAGCTGAGATGAGAAGAAGCCCACACTCACCTGAACAAAAAGATTGCCCTGACTGTAATAACATTCATTTGTTCATTTGTGTTGCCCCTGGAACAGAAAGATCATACAGGAAAGAAAAAGCTGATTCAGAAGGCAAAATAAATACGTTTACCTAGCAACTAACTGGATGTATTCCAGTACTTGCTGAACCCCCTGTGGAGCAGTTCTTATTGATTTGTAATGGAACTTATCAAAAGACCTTTTTCAACTATAGGTGTACCATCTGTGAGAGTGAAACTGGTGAACCATATGGTGCTCAGTTCCTGCAAACCTTTCTGCTCCTGAGATCAAAAGAAAAATTAAAGTGGTTTATTATTTTCCTGTCCTTTTCATATGCTGGTATCTCTTAGCTCAAATAATTCAGACGCTTCTCAAGTGAAGCTGGCAAAGGCTTCAGAGTGAGAGAAATTATTTACTTATGTGTGCAGGTTTGCTACCAGGCAGTATTCCAAAAAAAAACCCCATGCTAATTATGGGCTGAGATAAGGTCTACATAATCTGGCTTCAGTTAATCATAAACTGCATTCTACTGGGTTGATTTCTGCCTTTCACAATACCATTTAAAAAAAACACAAACAAAACTGACATAAAAGCCCCAACCTCTTTTGTCATTCAGACAAAAGTTTTAGCAAGAAAGGTTTAAAGGTCCTTGTGCTGAGAACGGCTGTACCACCAGCTACTTCTGAGCAAGCAGAACTGTGGTCAGGCTTTGCCCAATGATCTCAGAAGGCTGTCTTGTACCGGCCTGATAGCATCCATTTTTGCTCTGAGACCATTTAGATGTCCCTACTGATAAGTAAGCAGATTCCAGGAAAGGCTACTCCTCCTCCCCCACCAAGGTAGTGTTTGGAGAGTTATTCAACCAAGAATGGGAAAAACACAGAGAGCATTGCTAGAAGAATATTGAATGATCTCATTGAGAGACAGTGAGCGGTAAAGCTGATGTAACAGAAATGATGGGAACAGACATGTCTGAAAACACTTGAAATTTATGGTGTTCTCACTTATTTTTTTTTATACTCTAGAGCATCACAATTTACATTCAAACAGCCTGGTAGGTTTAAATTTTAAATGAAGCTGGCTTCAAATTATGAATAAGGCCATTAAGTATTGCCTTAATAACCTTTTATTGCACAGAACAACTTCTATAATTGCAGAGGGGAAAAGAACTTCAAGCATTTGCATTTGAGTAATTGATGGGCAATTTACAATGTTTGTTTTCTATTTTCTGGGGAGAAATGAAAGGGCCCTAATTCTGTTGTTGACATTTGTTTTTCTCTAATGGGATTTTCAGAATTCAGTCCCATTGATCTGGAGTAGTGTGCAGAGCTTGTAAAACTAACCAGGCAGTTTGAACTGTGCAAGAGGGGGAGCACAGAATTCTGTGTGGCTCTAGTTTGGGCAAAGTAGTCTGACTGCTGCTCTGTAGTGTTGTCAGCTCCACCAGTCTTTGCATCTTACACTTGATTCTAAGGCTGCAAAAACACAGCCTCAAACCATGGACACCAGATATTTCCTGGGAATTAGGAGATGAGAAATAGGGCGGAGAAAGTGTTCCTTAGAAAAACATGCTGTGATATTTGTCCTTTATATGGGGAAATACACAGTCCCACTAGGAAGTGTGGCTGCTGAATCGGAACAAGTATTACATAGAGTAGGGTCAAGCTGATTTGCATCCTCCTGTCATTGCAAAGTGGCATTCAAACGTGGCAACGAAGATTAAAACATTGCAGTGAATCAGAACCTTGACAGACATAACTTACACTAGAAGTTTGACTTCAACATTATAATACTAGCTTTAAAAATCTCTTGATGATTTTCACTTTCTACTCTGGGTTCCTTCAGGTCAAGGCTAAGTTCTGTTTTACTGGTGCTCCCCATTCTGTCTTTGTTTATGGATAAATGTTATGAGTGTTCTTAGCCTGGCAGTTTTCACAAGCACCAAATAGTTCTTAATGTTTTAACTGATTTTGGTCAACAAATGAGGAAAGCAGTAAAGAAACTAGAAGCATGAGGCAGGACAAGATGGAAGTACCAGTATTCAGACTCTCCTAATGCAGACAAATTTATTTGCAAAAATACTCTGGTTGAATAGAAGCATGAAATAGTCCAATGTAGAAGTGGCAGAAGGTGAAGAACACCTAATGAAAGGCATCTACAGTGATCAAAATTATATTTGCTAAGGCACCAAGCAGAAACTTCAAATTCCTCTGAAATGTCCAAGTGTCAAGATCTTGGGAGCTTACTTTTCTTAATAATACCTTGTGCTGCCTAAAGGTGCTCAGAAGTGAACTGTGATGCATGACCTCTTGTTTGTTTATTCGAAGAAGTGAAGGGTTTAATTATGCCACCAATTTTTGAAGGTGTTTCAGAGGAGATCTGGGAAACTACAGACAAATATATCTGCTGTGTCTATACCATGTAAATCACGAGCAACTGCACATGCAAATGCTGTGGACATTAATCCTTGAGGATATATAACTAGTTAATTGAGGAGGGAAGAGAAGTTAGGAGTCTTGGGTAGTTTTCACACTGAATGTCAGCCAGTGGAGGTTTATACAGCTTTATGTAGGCACAGAGTGGGGTTCAAGGTCAGTGAAGGGTCTGAACAGGCAAAGTGACCAAAATAGCAGTAAGATATTCAGGACAGGAAAGGTAAGGGCTAAACCTAAAGGTTCTCTTGACACTGTGTGATAAAACAGCAGGTGAAATTCAATGTAGATAAATATAAAGGGAGGGCAAAACCCACTCCTAATTTTACAGCGTTGGAATCTGAGCTGCCTTTTTTTCATGCAGAAATGAGGCATAAGGGTTATTGCAGACATTATTAGGAAACTTTGGAAGAGGGAAATTAACAGATGCAGTAAAAAAAAAATTCTTTTGTCATTATGTTGTTGCATACTCCTGTTGTGCTCCAGCAACCCTGTTCCAGATCCCAGAAAAGGTGTAATAGAACTGGGAAAGGCAGAGAAGAGGGAGTGAGGGCTGAAAGAAAAACAAATAAAATACTAGATAGCCATGGAGTTTTCAGCCTGGAATCTAGATGACCGAGGGAGGGTCTGGCAGATGTCTGTAATGTTGCTACCAGGTGTGAGAAAGAAGGCTGAGAGAAAACTGCTTGTTGTATTTTGCAGCACAATAGCTAGGAGTCCTCAGGCAAAACTTTCATGGGGCAAGTTCCAAACAAAGAAAACGGGGAATTTTAGGAAAACATGCAAATAAACTGGGGAACTTCTGACACAGGACATTGTGGAAGTCAGACCTTTATACTTTTTCAAAATGTAACTGGATAATTTCTGAAGAAAAAAAATAAAAGAAAGAAAAGATGCTAGCTTTAACCCAAGCGTTGATGGTTCTGCTCCTGTATCAACATTCTTCTGCTCTTCAGATAATGAAAAACACAAAACCAATTAATGTGTTTTGCCCCTGGTTCTCACTGGAGATTAGACCTGATGGAAAACTAACTTGGGACACAAGAGTGAATCCAGACCATGTAACCTTTAGTTATGACTTGCTGTGACTTTATACATCAGACATTATAGAGTATGCTGTTAAAAAGATAATTTCCTCGTGACTGCTGAGGCATTCTATCTGGCAAATACTGCTCAGCCTATCTCTGGCACTGAAATTTTAATATATTCACTTTTGACGTCCACTGGTTTTCACAGACTGAACCTGAGAAAGCTCAGCACTTTTGTTTTTCTCCCTGCTAAAGCCAAGAGTTATAGCTTATTGACTCAGCTGATAAATAGCTTCTGGGAAAGTTTATAAGAAGGTAAGATATGAAGCTGAGTAAGAAAACAGAGTTTTAAATGGCTTTTGTTTTATTTCTTACAAAGCTGTGTTGAGTTGCCTTTTTATACGTGGAAGAACAAAAAAATTCAGTGCTCCTTTAAAAAGACAACCTCAGACCTGTGTTTTACACTAAACCAGTTATGAGCTACAGCAACCAATAGTCGAGCTGGATGTATAATTTACATGTCACCATATACATATCGGAGAGCTTTCAGTGGAGTGCCCTGCTACAGCTCAGGTCATTATTTCTGAGTTTCAGTCCTCAAAGTCCATTTCCTTTTCAGGAGATGCTATCTGGGTGCAACAGCGTGAAGTTCAGCCTGCACCGACTGCAGCCTGTGCTTGCTGGTGACTCCCTGTACACACAAGCTACACCAAGTAGAAATCTGATGCATAAGCCAGCTTATTTAAAGCTACCCTGGGCATCTCTGTTTCTTGAAAGCCTTAAATGCAGGTGTAATGTCAATGGAAAAAGTATAACTGGAAAGGAAAGGCATATTCTGGGGAAAACTGCCAGCTGTCTGCTTTAGTGTCCTCATACACAGCCAAGCTTTGCTGTGGGAATAGAGCCCTGGGAAGAAAGTCCTGGTTCATGGGTAGGGCCACAATTTTCACTGTTGCATGGGCCATTATTGTAGAGGGAAAGAGGAGGATGCTTGGTGCTCAGTACAGGAGGACTGAAGGTTGAGAAGGTGCTCACTGTCCTGTTGGAGTGACAAAAAAAGTGGCAATTAAGTGCAGTTTTCCTTGTAAAAGCAAAAAGGTTTTCATTATTAATGTCTGCCTAACTTCCAGCAATCCAGGATGATTGCAGAAAGCAATTAAGAATGGAAGTTTTGAAGCTGATACAGAGCTGTCATCTGCAAATGAGAGCCACAGACTTGTGCTGGAACAGCATCTCATGTTACAGATCAACTTGTGACAGGTTTTTCCCTTTTTTAATTATGTTTCTTTCTTCTTTTTCAGTGTTTTATGTGAGATTGTTGTTACTCTGAGATGCCTGCTAAGATCTACATAAGATGTCATTCTTCCATAAAGGAGCATAAAGTAAGATTTTTTTTTCTCATTTGTTGTTGTTTTTCGTTGGTTTGTGGGTTTTTTTTGTGTTGTGTTTGTTGTCTGTTTTTGTTGTTGTTGTTGTTGTGTTTTTGTTTGTTTGTTTGTCTTTCCCTCATTTTTATATAAAAAGAAACCGTGGCACGAAAGCGGATGAACTTGCACAAAGAAATAAATGGGAACAGGTCCAGTTCTGCTCATTTCCCCCTACCTTGTCATCTTACCTGCTGTCTTGCATTTCCTCTCACCCAGTAAACAGCACAGCTAACAGCAAATTTAGCTCTGTGCACAAAGGCTTACTGGGGACTCTGGTGCTCTTCATACCTCTTAGCCACTTCATTTGAAGCTCTTACTCATCTGGCATTTCCTAGAGGTCAGTTCTTGTGTTTACCATACAAAGGCTGACACGTAGCCTTTGTTATTCACTTTTCAAGCTGGATATTCATGGATCTGACAAGTTATTACAGTCACTTTTTGTTTACCTGTTCAAGTGGAGTGAAGGAGTCTTCTTCACTGTCATGCCATCATCAGGACCTGCAAAGACACTAGGTGGGGAGAGGCACTATGTCTTTTTGGTTTTTTCCTTAACAGTGCAGAAACACTCAGTACAATTTTTTTCTTCCACGTTGAAAAATTTTTCTTCCATGTTGGAAAATTTCTATCCAGAAATCTCTTTGGTGTAACAGTAAATGCTCACTTAGGGAGTATGGGCCATGTTGCAGGTCATCAGAAGTACGGCTTGGTATGCAGTGTACATGACTGCAGATGTCTTATGATGTCTCCCCTTATTCCTCTACTCATTTTAGTAATAAATATGTCACAAACTTAGCACAGAATTTTTTTCCTGTTATTTGCAGTGCTATTCTCTGTGCCTCACTCCATGCCCTCCCATGGCTGCAGAAGGATTTTTTCAGTAAAATATGCTCAAGCTAAACCAAAGTCAATACCTCATGAGTCTTAAAAAAATAATTAGGAATATTAATGGAAGTAAATTGCTTCCACCACTTACCATCACTTCCTACATTCCCAATCCCATCTTAAGAACACACCACGGATGCTGGTCTTTTCTCAGTTCTGCGTTGGCAGATGTCAATGGTATAAATGTCTTGACAAGCAGTTGTCATCACTTTTTTCCTCCCCCTTTAGATAGTAACTGACTACAGAACTGCCAGTTTTCCCACAGACTGTGTCATATGTTTAGAATGCATTAGATATTAAATGACTCTGAAATAGTACAAACTAGCTGGCATCTCTCTGATAACTCCCAAGGAAGCCAAACATGATATGCATGCACTTTTAAATTATCTATAAGCAGTTCTGTTCAGTTTTCAAGGATGAATGCTCAGTTGTGTTTCATTTCCAATATATTTTTGTTTAAAGCTTGTATTTAAATGTGGATGTAGTAGTATGTGGGGGAAAAAAGGTAAACTAATGTATATTGTGAGTGTTTCTGCAAATTTTGATAGTTCTGGGTATTATGCTTCAAGTAAGAGGATGGAGCATAGAGCTAGTTAAAATAGCAACCACAAATTTTGAAGTGGTTCTAAAATAGGATCTAAAAATACATAGTTTTAAAACTATATTCTCTTGAAAGTGAATGTGAATTCTAACCTTTAAGGGCACTTTGCCACTTAGCTTTAAACACTTCTTTTTCTCTATCAATGTCCAAATAACTTTGGTAAAAAAAAAAAAAAGGGAAATGGAGAAACTGTCTCTGCAACCAGAGCTCTGCTGTCTAATCATGAATTGCCTCTGGGTCCAGGGACACAAGTTGATAAGACTTTCTTGCATTTGCAAATGACACTACTTACCGAGTTGGGGTTTTTTTTTGTATTAAAATGAGACTTAAAAAGACCTAGATGAATAGCTATGATAATGCTCATAGTCATTGTGGAAATACTTTTACACGAAAAAAAGGATCTTTCTAACATGACTGCATAGGCCAAAGTAAAATATGTATAAAGGACCCAGAGCATGGCCCTGCAGAAGTGGTCCCCACTGATGCAAAGAGAGTGATTCTTGAGTTTATCCAAACACCTGCCAATGAAGACATTGCAGGGGAAGTAGTTAGGAAATTCTCCAGTAATGATGTCCCCTGGTATGACTGCCCCAATATGTCTTTAAAAACGTTGTAGATGGCTGTTTCTCTGATTATCAGCCAAACAAGGGTTTGGGAGACGCATTACCAAAGCCACCCCTTGAATAAGCTGCAGGTTAGTATGATTCAAGGGCAAGGGGAAGACTTGCAAATAGAATTTCAGAGGAACCCCAAGAAGGAACCTGGAAATTGAAAAGAAACAACAGGCTCAGGAAGATGAGACTTTCCTGAGCTCATATCTTGAGGGATGCAAGAAAATGACAAATACTCAGGTACAGCTCATCTGAGGGATATGTAGAGATCAGTTAAGAAAGTTAAATGTGTCTTTCTTTCATTTATATCTTTAGAAAACCTTTGAACTGCCTTATTGGTTTTGGCTTCTCCAAATAAACATAAAAGCAAATGAAAGTATTTATCCTGGCTTGTGTTATGAGTGATCTTGGGATATTAGTTAACATCGAGTTATTCCATGGTTATCATAATGCTCTCCAAACAGCACAAGGACCCTGGCATTTCAGTGCTTTTCCCCACATCTGGGAAACTGAGTCGGAGTGCATGCACTGCAGATGTTGCCAAGCCTGTTTGAAAGTTGATTGCACAGAGTTTTAGGACAATATGTCTTCAGATGGCAACGTGAAACAAAGAGGAATGGCTGAACCGCAGGTAAATCTGTAACCAGAACGTGCCTTAAAACTTAGAATCAATATGTTGTAAATAAATGTTTGTGAAATTCTGTCTTGGAGAAAATCCTAACCTGCTACCTCAGTACTACTACTCAGTACAGTTCTAAATCAAAATGTTTGCTATCATGACCTGATTATGGTAATTTAACTTCCATCATACACAGAATAAAATGGGCAAGTTTGGGTCTTGGGCACAAAGAAAAACCCCTTTTTACATAATTAGTGTAACATCTTAGTGGACCTAACTCTCAGGATATCTCACAGCCTATATAGTATGGTAGATGATCTGGAGGACACTTCACATCAGTTCTGTCTGAGGACTACTTTGCAGAGTATGTTCAGTCTCCATTTATAGACAGGAAGCAGGATTTCCCTCTGCAGACCAGATCTTTGTCAGTCGCATGTGTTCAAGGTATATTCCTCTCCTTGCTTCTACTTCACCATTCTCTGATCCTTAGAAAAAATGCCCCAGACCCTCCTCACCCATCAATTGCTGCCATGCAGTTCTAAGGAGGACCTGGCATCCTTAAGCATCACCCAAACCCTAGGGAGAAATATACATCTTTTTTCTTCCTTTTTATTCCTGTATCTTTGCTCCTACAAACTGCTCACTTGTATTGTTTGTTTGGGTTTTATAAACAAAACCCTTTGTTTGTTTTTAGTTTAACTTTGCTTGCCTTAAAATGACTTTAAAGTAATTATCTGAACTCTTATAATCCCTCTGACAGTCTTAAAAAAAAAAGATAGTGGCTGCTTTTCAGGTTCACAAGCTCCATACTATATTCCACAGATTATCTACATTCAAAGCAGCTATGTTTCCACCTGTCTACTGAGGGTGCTTTGAGAGTTAAAAAGGTTAAAAAGAATTTGGGAAGAAGTAATGTTTCCCACTTACCATTGCCAGCCAGGAAAGGTCTCCTGCATGTATCAAACAAGAAGAAGCAAACCTCATCTCCAAGGGCATTTTAAATTTCTCCTTAAAAGATTAATCTCTTTTCTGAAGGGAATATAATATATATTTTGAGAATAGGGAAATAGTTCCTTAATAAGTACTGGCCATGAATGGCATGAACAGTTACTCTTGTTTTGTTCCTCTTTTCTTCATTTAATCCGTTTAATCTAGGGAGAAAAAAAGAAAAAAAAAAATGAGATGAGAAGGGTGTCCAGTGACAGGCAATCACTCACCTCCCCTTTGCATAGTAAGATAGTTTGGCTTGGAGTATGTATGTGGCAATTGTAATACAGTGTTTGGCAGGGGCATGGATTTTTGATTGGTAGAAAAGTAGGCAAAAAACTGTGGTAGGGCACTAAAGACTAAGGAAAAATACAGTTGGCTACCTTAATTGTCATTCACAGAGAAACTACATGCCTTTGGTACCATGACAGAATTGAAATGTCACTACATTTTATATACTTATGAAGCAGCCTTCTAGCATTCCCAAAGGTGACTTTATGAAATGTGGTAATCTTCCAGTCTGCATCCTCTGGTTCTCATGAGGTAGGAGGAAAGAGATCCCAGGCTAAATGTTTATAATCTTTAGAATAACTACAAGAAATTCCACGTTGTGCTATACCCTTGAAAGTCCTTTTCATGAAGCTATAAATCATAATGCCATAAAGGCAGAATGTATGGAAATTTGCTGTTTATTCTGGATCCTGATCTTGCAGGTTAGTAAACAAGTTTGAAAGATTTATCTGACTAAATGTAGATGTTTACATCTCAGCTTCTCACCTTCAGCTGTCTTCGTAGCGACAGAGATGTAGTTGAAGAAGAAAAAATTCATGATGAAAACGATTCGTGTCACCTGAGAGCAGATTCCTAATTTAGCTCAGAAGAACTGCTCTTTCAAAGTACCTATTTCCCTCCATAAGATATAAAGGAGTTCCAGAGTGTCTAGACATCTGCAGTGTAATTATCTACATCTGACCTAAAGTAAAATGTCCCCCATCATTAGTGACGTCAAGTTTTTGCCTGCAATCACAGTAACACTGTAATCCCTACTGGGAATCCATATGGGTGCAAAACCAAAGCTACAGGAACTGTGATATTTCTGAGGTGTCCTGTGATTCTCATTGCAAACTCAAGCGAAGCAAAACTAGTTTGTGAAACCCTGAAACACCCCTTTTCCCTCAAATGCCAAGTCAACATCAACCACATATATGAGTGCAAAAGATGCCTCTAGTAGGTAGTGGCATTGAGTTTTGTTTGTTTGGGCATGACTTCCATTTCCTCACCACCTCCCACAAGAAACCAAAGTTATTTTCCAGGAAGCCTCTGACTACATTAATGTCATATTGCATTTGAGTTCTTTTAAATACAAAGTGCCAAACCTTCAGCTTTATTGCTCACCCTGGAAAAAAACACAGGCCTGCTGCTGAGGGTGATGCTGAGACACAAGCACAGACTTATGCTTTGTTTTCATGCGGGTTGGAATCTGTTGGTTTCCACAATCTAATTTATAGTACCTTCATAATCTGTCCGTTTATGGTTCTGGGTGTCCTGGACAGAATAGTTTATTTCTACTGGTAGACTTTGCTGGGCCTGCAGTGATGTACCTAGGGCTGGTTCTAGGAGGCAGCAGATAGGAAAATCACTTCTGAAGGCATTAGCAGTCACTGAGTTTTATTTGGTGCTGGGGTTGGAACTGAGAACAGGATCTGAGTTTGGAAGATGAGTGTTGAAGAGGTAACTTTATCACTAGGTCTGGCCAAATACTCATATTTAGAACAGAGGAACGGTGCCTGACAAGAGAGATCAATAGTGCAGAGTGTCCTGCAGGATAGGGTTCACTTGGTGTGTAGCTAAGGCTATGCTCTGGCTTTGTTTACTATTCTCATCAGTCAAAGTTAAAAACACTAGATATTTCTGGATGACAAAAAAGACTTGAAGGAAGGCTGATGTGGGGCTCCAATGACATTTTCCGTGGATATAGTTAAGTTTGGGGTCAATGCTTGGTCTCTCCCGGTGATGGACAGCTTGGTTGGATAACTAGGCTTTTAGTAGTAGAATGAGTATCACTCTGGCCAAGGTTATGTGCTACTTTCAGAAGAGGAGACTATTTTATGTCTTTCTGTGACCTGCAGCTAAGGCAGAGGTTATGGTTAGCAGGGTCTGATGGAAAGTAGATATCTGTGTGGCAGTGTAGGGTTGAGACTGGTAGCCAAGGGGGAAGAGTTCATTCTTTTCTCAAGCTGTGCTAAGTATTGTGGGACTCTAACTATGTCCAGGCATCAGGTGTAATAGACAGCAGGGCCAGGAGTGATGTTTAAAGGTGCAATACAGAAGGCACCGTGAGTTAATATACGGTCTTGTGCCAGGAGGCAAGGATATTTTATGCTTCTTTACAGCCTGCTTAAGGGTTCAAAAGATACAATCAATTTTAAGTTTGGAAACAGCAGAGCCCGAAATACTAGTTTGACTCTTTGGATCCTTCAAGGTGCCATGTCTAGGAATCAGGCAGCTGTAAATTTTATAGACTCATAATCCAGTCTATAAATATACCAACTGGAGTTCAGATTTTTGAGTACCAGGCCCATATAAGTTTGGCTTAAACCAAGAACATACAGACTCTGTCTAGGATGAAGGGCATGCAAGAGGTAGAGAATGGTTTTCATATTACTTCAGCCTCCTCCAGAAGACTATACACCCATAAATAATTGAGGGGTGTGTGTGTACTTTATTTATTTATTTTTTGTGTTTGGGTAAAGGGATAATAATACGCCTTGTGCTGGGGCTGATAGAGTTATTGATAGCAGGACCTGAAGATATATATTCATGACTACGAGCTTCAAGACTTGACCTCTGCCAGTGAGGAGCATTACTAGAGGGCAAGAATGGCTTACCATGTGTTTTCTTCCAGCTAAGCCTCTCTCTCTTAAGAGTAAAGCCTAACTTATGGGTTGAAATAAAAGTGAAGTTTATATATGTAGAAATATATACATTTAGTATGTAGGACTAGCCTAAGACAAAGTCTTGTTGATGAGTCTTGTAAAACACTCGAGTTTAGAATGAATAGTAGAGAGGAACTGTTTTACCACTGATGTTGCCCAGTAGACACATGCTCACCACACTCCTATGCTAGTTTCACCAAGAGACATGTCCCAGTAGCAGATGTATTCATAAGCAGTCTGCTTGCTTTTGGTACCAGTCTTCATCTTGACAAGATTTAAGTCCTTCAGTCTCTGCTCTCTATAACCCAGATGTAAGCATAAACATAACCACGACCCAAGCCACAGGCTTAATAATAACAAACAATTTATCCAAACAAGAAGAAAGATCGTGCTTTCCTATTGGGAGCAGTCCAGTCCACAGGCATTTCAGTATCTGTAAATCAAACGAGCTCTTCAGTTGAATCTTGGCTTAATTATATAGCCCAGAGCTGCTGCTTCTCTTTAGTGTGTCCTTAAACTGAGTGTCCTTAAACTTAGAGTAACAAAGAAACTGTTCTTGAATGTGGCCCCACAACTCATTCTCTGTCATTGAACTTTGCATCACTAAATTAAGATCTTCAGCCCTGTTTCCATAACTTTCATTCCCTCTCCAGTCTTCATCTTAGGTATAAATAATTGTTCAAGAGAAAAAAATCCTTGTTTGGTTTTTGAGATGGACTTACCATGACTAGCATCAACCCAGTTTCTCTTTTCAGAGTAAATCTCCATTCCACTCCTCTGCACATGACAGATCCATGACAAAACTGTTCCTGATGTCAGTAATTGTAACCCTAAGGAGTATTCTTCACAAGTATTCCAGAAATCTGAAAGCAAAGGAAAAACAAGCAGTGAATATTCTAGCAATTCAATACTTCCAGTCCAGAGCTTCACACTTAAGCTCCTCCTGAACTTGCTTAGGGCTGGAGAGATCCCTGCAAGAGCAAGAACAATTTAAGCATTGGTCCTTACCTTGAGTCAGAGTGCCTTCTATTTTACTTTGACTTTCAGATGCCTGCTATTTGCAACCCTTTATCCAGAACCAGTTCTAGCTGTAAACCTAACAATAGCCTGGAAATATCTACCTGGACAAGAAAAGAAAAAACAAAACCAAACCACAAAAATATAAGCGAGTCTGTCCTTCTCTTGATGACATTTGCTTTCCATTCAGTGGCCCATGCAGAAATGACTCTGCCTCTACTGCTGCATATGTTCATGCTTTATCTCTTTCTGACTCATTCTTTTCCTGCCCTACAAGTGACACCATGGTTGCTGCCCCACCTTTGAATTTGGTCTTTGGCCACTGTGTGGGAAAATGGTGGGGTAAGTCTTACAAATACAGCAGCTGCTGTTACAGGAAAGCTCCTCAGATTAACTGCTTGCAGACCTCCTGGACATCCTTGTTTCAGGAAGAAGACATGGACAATGAGTTCCTGGGGACTCTTTCTGTTAAAGTTGTATTAAAAGTCTCTGAAACTATTGTCCAAATTCTCTGCTTCTGGGTAATGAGAGTGGGAAATGAAGATGAACTAATCCAGGCGCTTGTTTTCCTTGAGTTCCTGGAAAACAGTGGTGCTTTTCATGGGATCCAGTCCAGCTGGTGCCTGGCTGGGGGCAAGCAGAGCTGCAGTAACCTCCACAGGCACTGCAGGCTCCGTGGCTCACCTGCTGGGCCAGCCAGATGAGGAGAGAGCTCTTCAGGGAGGGGACAAGAGAATCCCTAGAGTAAAGGAATAGCTGTTGTGTTCTACAATCACACTTCAAAGTGCAAACACAGTGACACGGTCACTACTCAGCTAGGGTGTAACTTCATTATCAGCAACTATGGGACATGTCAGATTAACTTCGTATCTGTTACGAATAAGCAAAACTATAGTTAAATGAGAGCAGCTTCAATTTTACACATCACATGGGAAGCTCACCACAGAACGTCCCAGGTTCTTGCTTTTTTTCTCAGGTCCTGGCAATGCCCCTTGATGTTGGATATTGAGCTCTCTTTAGTTTCCTTCTCCGTCCATCTCTTCTCATCAGCCACACTTTACAAGCTCCTATGTGCTAGGCAAAACTGTTTCTTATATCAAGTCAGAGGTTTTATCACATCTACTATGGATATCTAACTCTGACTTTGCATTTCTTTTAACTTGCTGCAGTCTCTGAACAGCCTCTGTCCAGCTGATGTTCTTACTGAGCTGGATTAAATATAAACAAGCTCTTTTCTTTTACAAGGTCAGTTTTTTCTCAGGTCCTTGGGTAACAGTTTATCTGGCCAGGTTGTTTTGGGACCCACAATATTATCTGAAAAACAATGCCTCTCACTGCAGCTTGTGACATGCTGCTAGAACCTGTTTAGGTATCTCCAAGAATAGACTGTCCTGCAGACCTTGGTGCGCTAGAAAGGTAGAATTACAGATCCACATGTCTGCTTTAAAGGTGGGAGTGAACTTGGAGGGGGCCTTTCAGGTTTGTTTTGTGTGCAAGGAATCTATTTACATGCACCAAAGCTGCGTGCGGTACTGCACAATGCATAGTAAGTGGGACTGATTAGAGGATTAACTTTAAAAGCACGTTGTAACTCTGAAAAAGCTGGTGTAGACTCACACAGTAGTATCCTTAAACCCACTCCAGTAAGCCCTACCATGTCCCTGCTGTTCAGCCCCTGGCCCTTCACACCAACACATAAGCAAATGAGCCCTGCTTACACTTGAGCTAAGCCTGAGTCCTCACACACAGATCTTTATCCTTGCAGTTTTCAGATGTGACTGCAAACTTTGGAACCTACTACCAGTAACCCTAGACCTGAATGCTAAAGTTAAACCTTGCAACCCACACACTATTTATACTTACAAGTATTATTATATATCCATACTTATATATGCATATACATTCTCCTTACCATGAATCAAAATCTTACCTTTCTGCTTTCATAAATATGAAGTCTTAACCTAGCCCTGATCCCAGTGCAAGCAGTAATCCTGTTACCCTAATATGGTCTGGTGCTGACTTTATGCCAAATGACTGTGAATCTTTTGGGAGCCTGTTTCTTCTTCTTCTTTTTTTAATGCCCTTTAAGTCATTGTATTCAGTGTCATTTCTTTTCTTCTTTGTTGCAAATTCTCTTATTGATGCTAATGAGCAAATGAAAAGCATATGTGGTCTGGGCTAGCAGTCAGTCTATGGTCGTGGCAAGGATGAAGGGCTGGGGTATTTTATCATTCAAGGCCAACAGAATTAGAATTGGGCCAGAATTAGGTAAGACAGAGAGGTTTCTTTTTAACACTTGTTATACAGGCATCTCTGGGCATCACTGAGGGTGTTGGGAAGCTCAGATTTGAAGTTAGACTGTTATGAAGAGGTTGGTTTGCTGCTGGATCCCGCAGACCCTACACAACTGATCCAGAAAGGGCTCTCCCTGCAAAGAAACCGCCCACACCAGCACCCAGTGCTCTTTTGCAGGTAAAGATGGGACCTTGTGTTTCCTTTCTTTGGTCTGGCTTGGGGGGTTAGTCTGGTCAGAGACCTGCTCTGCCTGGCATACCCTGGGACACCTGGGTGGACTGGTGGCAGTGAGCAGTTTATGGACTGAGAACCTGCTGCAAACCCCAGTGCAGGGTTTTTATTGCAGGAGCTTGTCTGAGAGCAGATGAGGTGAACACCTCCTTTGAGAGACACAGTAACCAAGATTTTAACTCACAGAGAATTAATGTTTATGCCATGGTCGTGTCACTAGCGAAATGCAGGCTCTAATGGTCTTATTCCCACAAGGGCTGGAGAGAGTTAAGCTACAAGTGCCTCCTTCATCATCCCTGTTAATTTAAGTGAGCACCTGAAACTCACCATGCCCGAAGACCTAAGCCAGCATAACAGGTTCTACTTAGAGTTGCTGTATCATCTTGTTTACCCTAAAAAACAACAGAACCTGAAATTGTCTCGATGTGGCAAGACACTAATTTTACTGAAACAAAGGGCCTGCAGATAAGCAGGTGTTCCATGATGAGGATAAAGCAGCAATTGCTAAGATAAAGGTCCTTAAGAATGGTCCCCGTCCCTGCTAGGATTTGTGTAAGAAAAAAATGATACAAACATATTAACATGATCCCTTTAAAAACTGAATGTAAGCCTTGTTGAAACAGGTCATACTGGCAAACCTCTGTAGGGCTAACAGCAATTTATTTAGCACAGTTTACAACACAGGCCTGTGTGAAGGCTGAATTCATCGTGGTGGGCTTAAAGGGAGCCTGCGTACATCTGAAAAGCAGTTGGATTTTTCTAAGTGATGACAAAATCAAGGATTTAAAAGGCAACTTCCATCCACCTTTTTTTCTCTTTTTACTTTTTTTCTAATATTTGTATTTCCTCCTCTCTCAGCTGCTGCTGGACAGAGGGTAGAAGGGCTGTGCTGTGTGGCTGGGTTTCAGCCACGCACGAGTGTGTGGCTGGGTCTCTGCCGGAGACATTACATAGAGTCTCTAATCCCGTAAACCATAAAATCCCACCTGAATGGTGCCATTGATGAAGCTTGCAGGTAAGGGCTGCTTGTGTGTGAATGACTGCTTGAAAGACCCAGCCCTCTAATTTCAGTCAGTAGGAAACTTTCCTAGCTGTGTTTTGTGTAAAAACACCTCAAAATCAGGTCCTAATAACATTCCTGGCAGGCTTGCTGCTGTGGTGTAGAAGGTATTGCTGATATTTAGCTGACTGCTATGCCTGTGAAAAATGATGAATGGATAAGAGTCCCTGGCCAGTCTCCCAGCAGAGTCAATCAGTTGTCGCAGGAGCAGAAGCTGCTCCTAATGTTTTTGAGGCTGAATCCTTAGACTGGTGATAGGAGACAGGAACAATCCCTGGAAACCCTGTGAAATGCAGGGAAGCTGACCTTCCAGTCTTAGACCCAAAGGAGAAAAAGGTGGGAGGTGGAAAGGAGGAAAGACTGTAGTTAATTAACTTGTGTTAATGATGTGAGTCATTCCTCCGGTGTCTGCAAAGAAGCAGCCAATTTATCTGCCAGGAATAAATTAACACTCGAAGTGCTTTGCCAGTCTAATGACCTCGCAAGCTGAAAGGAAACCAGGGCTTGTTGGTTCTTAATAGCTTTTCTTCAATGAACTGCTCCAAACGTTTACACTAAAAATGATGGAGATGAGGAGGTATGTGTGGGGCAAGATTTGTGTTTTGCTCTAAGTAGCAGGGATTGTTTATTCTCAGAGAAACTGAAGGGTGGAAAGTTTTATGCCTGAAACTAAAGAGTTACACTGTCTCAGGTTAAGATACTTGGAGAGCAAGTCTTCTTTGTTGCCAAGACTGCTCTGCTCCATACAAGGAGTTAATTCTCCTAAATATTTTACATGAATATGGACTATGGATCAATCAAGTCAACAAATGCATAGATTGGGATTTTTGTTGTTGTTGTTTTGCTTTTTTTAACCATTCAATATCTTCTTCTGTTCTTGGCATAAGTGGAGAGGCAATTCACTTCACATAATCATTTGGACTTTTATTCCAATACAGTGATGCATTTCTTTTTTTTTTTTTTAATGAACACTTTTTTCTAGTGTGCCTAAAGAAAGGAATATTAAAACCAATATTCCCCTAGGAGAGTAAATTTGAAGGTTTCAGATTCAAATTCTGTGTCTATTTGCTCTACTTGGGAAGTTTCAAATGATGCCATAAATGTGGTGGTGGACACTTGGCTGTGGAAGGTGTCACTGTCTATAGCAGATGCAACCCTATTTGAGGAAAGTTGATAGTCATCACACAATAGCCTTATTCCTAGACGTTGCTTTGGGCAGAATCAAGCACTTTAGTATGATTGTAAAGACTGATGAATGATTATAAAGACCTCTGCAGGTAAGTGGGGGTTTTAATATTTTACGCTGAAAATCTCACAGGATGAAAATGTCACAGAACTAAAATGTTGTAATGTACGTAAAGGAGAGATGAGCTTATTTGGAGGCTATAGATGAAGAAGAAAGAATAAAGAAACTCACACTGGGAATATTTGTACCTGCAACTCCCCACTCAAACCCAGTATTTACTGTGAACAGGCTTGCAGAGACTGCCTAATGTGACAGTTAGTTGGATTAAGTGCCGATTATTCATTACTTAGTCACTGAAATGTCTGACACTGCATCAGTTTCTTAGCAATTGTACAGCTGGTTAGGAAGAAAAAAATCAATAGAACACCTACTCAGCAGAATTTATTGGGTTTTGTCAAAATTAAAATGTTATGTGGAGATTGTTCTGATTCAGTGGAAGTCGTAAAGAGAGATTTTCTTCCAGTACCACTGTGCTTGATGAAAGGGGTTGTCACAGTTTCTTTGCCATAGGCTGCCCCCTGAGGTGAGCTCCTGGCCAATTGCTCCCTAATACTCATCCTGCAAAATCAATCCTGGTAAATCAAAGGGTTGGATGGGGAATAATGGGCTTGATAGTTTGAATTTGGTTTAAAAGAGTGAGGGAGTGCTTAGGTAGGAAGATCCTGGAAAACCTCTTGCACTGGTATGGCTGGGTCTGGAAAGGATGAACAGAATCCTGAGTGCCTCTGACACTTGAGTCCCCGTAAACCAGGTTTCCTTTTGTCCCACTTATGACTCCAAGCAGCTTATTTTCCTGTTTCCTCTGGCAGGTACCCAGTAGTAGGGCTTGAGGGTTTTCAAGCCCCACAGCTCTGGGGCACTTGGCCAAGCAGAGACTGTTTGGTGGTGTTTTATGGGGGAAAAAAAAAAAAAGTTATTATTTTTCTGTACTGATAGAGGGTTTTGAATTCTGCTGGGGACAAAACTATTTTGAAAGGCTGAAGTCTTCTGCATAGAGGAGTTTCATCTCTTAAGATGTCTCTGACCATTTCAAAATTAAAATGACATTTTGACTGAATGTACATGAAAAGGCAGGCAGAAGATTATTCTCAAGTCTTTTATTGGTGGCACTAATTCAGAAGATTAGGTATACAAATGCTGAAATACAGATTTGGGTGGATGAAAAATTTATGATTTTGGGGGTAAAATTGCTTGAATCTTGTAAAGAATTGCAGAAAGATCTATGTAACTGAATCTTTACTTAAGACTGCTTTCAATCTGTGTTTAAAACCATTAAATGATGTCACCTAAGAAAACACTTTAGTCTCATAAATGTATATTTTCAGTAAAAGAGAGTTTTTACTTAATATGCTTTGTTTTCATTAAATTGCCTTTCCAATTCTTGATTTATGTTCCTGTGAAGTAGGTTTTTATATGCTTTCTGAGAAAATGTTTGTTGATTTTGAATCAGTTGGCCAAAAGGTAATAAGGAGTCACAGGTAGAGGGTTTTTTTGATGGAGATGAAATTAATCTGCTGGGGTTTTTTTCTATTGGAGAACTAAAATTGCCCCAGAAAGCAAGGAATTTTGCTTTGTAGTTAGAATTTCAACATCAATGTTCTTATGTGTTGGTTTTATTTCCTGGCAAATCCTACATTGGTCAGATGGGACCTAAAGCATCTCCTGCTGATTCTGAATTTGCTCGAGATGTTTATAGTCATCCCTACGCTGGGGGAGAGGGGCAGAAGAAGTTGGAGCACTGCAGAATTAAATTAGAACTGAGTATGATTTATTATATCTGTATTTTTTTTCCCTCTTTCTTTATAATGTATTTTTCTCTTAGAATAATTTGTCTTGTGTGAAGATGTCAGGAAGATGTTTGCGTAGTAGCTATAAATCTTATTTTAAGCCTAGAAAAAGGAGATTAATAAATAATACTAAGTCTGTCTTAACTTTTTATCTACCTTCTCAGTTACTGAGGACTTCCATGCAAGGTGAGATCTTTTCATACCTCCAGGATACACTGGTGTGTGATACTTTTAACCTCATTATCTGTCTCTAGTACAGGAGTAAGTGCTTAGTAGTTCCCATGCACAAACGTTGTTAAGATTGCTTGGCAATCATTAGACCATTCTACTCTCCTGTGGAGCTGCTTTTGTGTATATTCAGTACCTTGTTTCTCAAAAAACAGGAGGAGTCACAAACTCCAAAGTATACTAGGAGAGGCACTGATTTCCCTGCTTAGTGTCCTGAAATCCAGGGTTTCTTGGTCTAAGGTTTTGCCTCCAGATGCAAGCAGGAATGAAGATACATCTGCATGCCTGTGTGGATATTCTTTTTTTAATTGCTAGGATCTGAAGATCTCTGGATAGATAAAATGGCTTTATAAAGTGGTGTATTTAAGGGATGAATTGTTGAATTTTGGATGCAGGAAAAGAATTGTTCCCTCAGCTGCAGCATCCTGTAAGTTAGAATTAATATATAGGCTTGAATGAGAGCAGAGGCTGACATGGAGGTCTCTTATTAGGCATGACATCGAAGCAATAAGCCCAGGGTGAGTTTCTATAACTCCATTGTCATGACCTCCAAGGGTTATCACTGTTGCATGCAAGCAGAATTCTACTACCAAGATCCATTTGCCACTAAACCAGGGAAAGGAAGCTCTGGAGAACCCCATCTGAGAGATATCTCCTCCTCCTTCTTGAATGAGGAGGCTGTCCTCCAAGTGACAGACAGAAAGGCTTCTCCATGGGGTCCTTTACAGTGGTTCCATTCCATCGGGAGATACTACACAGGGACACCTTTGTATCCACTCGTAATACAATGGCCAAGATATGCATCAGCTGATTAGCACTTTGGGGAGCATGAGAGAGTAAAGCAAAAATTAAATGAACCAGAAGATAATGTTAGTAAAGTTGGTCAAAACTCAGTAATTTATTATAACTGTCTACAGAACCAGTGGCATCACACCTGGCACACTGGTTTTAGAAAGTGTGCTGTCCAGAAACTTGGATTACCTTGTGAATTTTGTTATAATAGAGATTTCTTCAGCCTAGAGTGTGGTCGTAAGAAAGGTTAGTGCTGAAACTAGGAGAATTATACCAGAAATAAAATGCATAAGGCCGTTGAAAATGCTTATGTAAGCATGAGTGGCTATTCAGTTATAAAAAGTCTTTAATTTTGTAAAATATCTGCTGTTTAGGAGAGGCTGGAAATTATATAAAGGTTGCTCTGGGATTTTAAATCTATTAAAAAGACTTGTGAATAATTACCTGCTGTAAATGTTACTGACCTCAACTCATAAGTTCCGATGTACATGGGTTTAATGTTCCTAATAACAGGTCTTAAAATCCATTTTCTTCTATTTTCAAATGTTCATAATAGCCTGAGAAACAGAGTCTTAGATTAAGACTTTGTTGGATTAAGATAATCCAATACATCCTTTAGAATCTGCATGACTCACTTAACAAGATGTCAGCTATATTTTTTTCCAGGAAAGTACTAAAGAAATAATTTTTAAATGTTGACTTTAATAATGTGCTTTGGAAGACAGCAATAATGTGGAGTCTCAATTTCTCATGACCTCTGAAAAACAGATTAGTTTGGGTTTGGGGCTTTCCTTTCTTCTTTTAGCATCATTCCCTCTTTGCTCCCAGAATCAATATTGCTGTGCAAAGATGGATGCAGGGTATTTCCTCTTCTCCCAGGCAACCAACAACAGGACAAGGGGACATGGGCTCAAGCTCTGCCAGGGGAAGTTTAGGTTAGATGTTAGGAAGAAATTCTTTACAGAGAGGGTAATCAGACATTGGAACGGCCTGCCCAGAGAGGTGGTGGATTCACCATCCCTGGAGGTTTTTAAAAAGAGATTGGACATGGCCCTTAGTGCCATGATATAGTAATTGGAGTTGGATCAGGGGTTGGACTCGATGATTTTGGAGGTCTTTTCCAACCCAATCTATTCTATGATTCTATGATTTGTGTGCCTTTAGCTCAGGACACAGACAGCAGTTGCTGCAGTGCATGGAGAGGGCAGAGCAGGAGAACCTGGCTTGGAAGGGCTCAGACATACCCCGGGATGGAGGCTGCCACTGCCAGCCAGGCTTTATGAGTGTGTGGCACTTTCTCTGCAACAGAGAGAGAGTGAAAGTTAAACCATGTAGAAAAAGAGGTTGTGGTGCTGAGTGACAATGTTATTCTGCACGAGGAGTAGTGTGTTACACAGAGGTCCTCAGCACAGCGAGCGTGGGAAAGGTTCTTCATATGCAAATGGCAGGTGACAGGGGAACGAAGAGGCTTTATTTTCACCTCATAGGCAAGGAGGTTGACCAGTTCTTGTACTCACAACTGGACAAAAGCTAGAGCTGCACGACAGGAGGGCTTGCAGCCTGTTAGGGCTAACCTGAGCTCAATGGGAGAAGGTACTGCCATGTGCTGAGGGTGTGGGATCAGCCATTGCTTATTTTCAGGAGCATCCCTTGCTTCCCTTCCTTGTGGTGTGAGAGTGGTAGTTATGAGTTAAGGCTCTATCTTCAGTATGATCTGTCTTCTCTGAAGGCACTTGTCTGTAGTGCAAGGAGCCCCAGTCTTTGGATAAACTCAGGAATATCTGTTTCTACAGAAAAAGCTATTAAACCATTTCTGAGAATGACCAACTTTAGTCAGGAAATTGCTGTATTACACTGTGCACGAAGTGTTGCACCTGTACCCCTGGTACAGAAATCTTCTGTGAGGAGGAGAACTTCTGAAAACTTCATGTTAGTGACTATGTAAATATAATATGCTTTATTGCAAAAGTAAATCCAGCATTCCACGAAGTGTGTCGTGCTAGTGTCATACGTGCCAATTCTCTCAGGCATGGCATGGAAACTTCTGCACAAGGGCCTCTGGAAATGTTCATCCTGCAGCCTGTAAATAGGTGAGGCCCCCAGCCCATAAAGAGTTACTACGTTACTGGCACTTAGTGAGCAGGGAGGGAAATTGTAAAATGAGGGTTTCGTGACTTGGTCATGGAACTGGAACAACATGGCTTTTATAGCTGGAGACAAGAACGGAGTGAGAGTTCAGAGAAGACATGAGTAGGAGGGTGCTCTCAGATGACCTGGAGTGGAGAGGACATTGTCTGAAGGCTGAAGAGCCTGGCTGGGCAAAAACCAGAGAAGGGTCTTGCTTCTCTGGAAAGGTTCTTTGACTTTCTGTCACACGCAGTGCCAGAAGGCTAGGTGCCCGTCACTTGTTGAAACACACTTTGAGTTGGATCTAACAACAGTTTACAGTGCAAAAGATCAGAAACGTTATTAATTCCATACTAAAATATCCTTAAAATTTACTTTAATCTCTAAAATAGCTGTAGACTATATAAATAACTAAACCCTATGATTTTTCTTAAATGCTTGAGCTTCCAGGATTATGGGGTGACTTTAATCCCATTTTTCATGACTTACTGACTAAATAGAGTACCTGTGAAATAAGACCAGTTTGAAATACTAGTGGTGTGTTTGTCTGGTCTCCATGGGTAATGACCATGAGTGCAATGGCAGTGTTTGCCCAGCATGTCTGCTCCTGCCCATGTAGGAAGCAATGTTCTTCATTGTCTTCCTGAGTGCAGGAATGACTTGACATGGATCATTTGAGGTGCATGGGCATAATAAGGCTTAGCAGCACATGCAGAAAATATTTCTTTATGACTGATGGGGTACTGTCAGATGGAAGAGAGCTGGAAAACAGAATAGATTAGAAAAACTAACTGTAATAGAGCTTCTGCAATAAAAACCTCAATAGGTTTTTAGAGAGAACAACAGAAATTAGCATTGTAAAAGCAGCAAACCACAATTGTACTGTGCAGTCATTCAGATAAATCTCTTGACTATGACAGTAAATGCAGTAACATTTTCTACCCATTTCTGAAGCAGTCCAACTTTTTAGAGTGAGAGCTTCATTTACTGTGAATAACATGATCTTCCTTCTGTTTGAAAAACAACTAAAGATTGTGGTCACTGATGCCTTAAAACCCTGGAAACATCCAAATGTTTTTTATTGTTGGGTAGGTAGAGAGGAAGAGTGTGCTCTCTGAATGAATATTGTCAAGACCTCAGTAAACCAGCATTATGCAGATCTAAAAATGCAACAAATGCACTCTAAAGAGATGATTTGGGCTTTACTGATGTACCCCTGCTTGCAGTTGCTACAGCTAACGTTACTACTTAGAAAACACCATTTTTGTCTGCAAATAAGTAGACAAGAAGCAGCAATACTTGCTTCCAGCTACTTTTTTAGCTGATAGACAGCTTCAATCAGGGAAGAAGTGTACTCCTGAAGCTGATATACCCAAACCTTTTGATGGCTCTTCTGCAGATCTTAAGAAAAAATTTGGGAATTAGTCTGTCAGCTCCCAAAGCATGGAAATGTTGAGGTATGCTCTAGCAAGATGTTTATCTCTCTAACCTGCAGTGAACAGGATCTTAAAATATTTTGCAGCTCCTATAAATTATTTCTGCACATTAGGTAAGGCTACAATAATTAAATTTCATTAAGGATGATGAAAAGAGTCTTTCAGTAACTGCATAATGCTTCTCTTTAACAGCATACCAAGTGTTTTCTGATAGCCTTAAAATCAAAATAGTCCCATCTTGACTGATGTGTTGGAAGAGCTGCTATAAATACATTGGCTCTTTAAAAAACAGATGATAAATATTTTGCTTATAAGTGTACCCATGCAAAATACATCATTGCTCCGAAAGATACAAACACATTTTATGTGCTAGTCTGCACCAGCTCTGCAATACCTGACTTCCTTCTGATTTCAGAAAACAGTTGTCTTAATTCAATCCCTTTCTCCCAAAATATAGTGTAGCTTTCAGGGAATTCTACTGTTTACTAGTGTTTACAGACTTGATGGAAGGTTGGATGTTGTGTTTGTGTGAGGGGTGTTATGTAGTGAGAGACCAGGGAGCATGTGTTTACATGCCATGTGAGTAATGATTTTGGAAGTGGTATAATTCTCTATTTATCTGTAAATCTCATTTTCCTGGTTACTCAATAAAGTCTAAAAATACTTCATTCATATCTGCTCCTAATGTAACAGCTGAAAGACTGTTTCCCTTGGGTAAACTGTCTTGGATATACTCTGGAAAGCTGATGAATGATGATTGTACTGAGGCTAACTTTGAACTTATTTATATTGCATGGATTTTTAAAAAATCTAAATAGCATAAATGTTCCTTTAAGTAACAGATAATTGTATCTGAGTGCATAAAATGTGCACTTGCCAGAGAAGTACCTGACCTGTTGAGAAACATTTTCCTAAACTCACTCTTAAATTAAACTTTGTCAATGAAAAACTTGTGCAAAGAGGAATGAATAGTTTATTCTGTCTGGATATGACAGAGACATCTCCCCTTACAGCAAGGTTAGGCAATAGGAAAGCTTTCCAGTGGTACACCCTGTGAAATATTGGAGCAGATTACCTGAGAAGTTCATGAAAGTTTCTAGACTTCCAGCTGTGTAGAGTGTATTATCAGAGCAAGTATCAGGATTAAATGCATGTAACTGGGTTTAACTCTGAAGGAGAGCTGGTAAATTATTTCCTGGGATCTTTTTAGCTTTGTTTTCTTTCCCCCCACCCCCACCAACAGGTTGATCTTTAGTTCTTTTCCAATAAAGGAGTGAGCCTTCAGACTTCCCTAAAAAAATCAGTGCCACTTGGGTTTGAGACCTGAGGTTTCTGCATCACTAGCAATGAGTCAGCTATTAAACCACGTGCTGGGGCACCTCATGGAGTTTGTGAAGGCTTTTGTTTATGGGCATGCTTTCCTCTTGAGCTCAGACTAAGTGTGGAAATCCCCAGATGTGGGCTTTCCTCTGCAGCCTAGCTGTAGAGACAAAGCAACTCTACCTCCAGAGCAACCCCCTCCATGCACTTGGGGCAATAGCTACAGGCTTTGTCCTGGGGAAAGCAGATTCATAAAACCAGCCTTAAATGGCCATCTGGATTAGAGACTAACCAAAATTAACTTATCTACCTCTTAAATATCAACAGAAATGTGTATGCCACAGAGCTATGCGGAGCCTGACGTGCCCTTCTTAGAATCATAGAATTGTTTTGGTTGGAAGAGACCTTCAGGATTATCAAATCCAACTGGTAACACAGCACTGCCAGGTCAGCACTGGACCATGTCCCTAAGCACCACATCTACATGGGTTTTAAATACCTGTGGGGTGGTGGCTCCGCCGCTCCCCTGGGCAGCCTGTTCCAGTGCTTGACAACCCTTTCGGTGAAGAAATTTGTCCTAATATCCAATCTAAACTCCCCCGGCACAACTTGAGGCCATTTCCCCTTGTCCTATCACTTGTTACTTGGGAGTACAGTAACAGATACAAATAGTGGGTACAAGTTACTCCTGGGGAGATTCCAATTGGACTTTAGAAGAAAACTTTTCACCATTAGAACAATTAATATATTGGAATAAACTCCAAGGGAAGTAGTGGATTCCCCTACACTGGACAGGTTTAAGACTCAACTTGAAGGGTGCTGGGCCATCTCATTTATACTATATATAAATATATATAGTCTACCTAAAAGGTTGGACTAGATGATCTGTGAGGTCCCTTCCAACCTGGAATTCTGGAGGTATCAAACAATGATACCTCTATGACTTTGTTTTAGTGCTTGGTGTAATTTATGTGGCATATAACCAGTAACAGCTGCAAGATTGTCTTTGTTCCTTTACACTGTATGTTAATTCCCAGTAACACTACTTATAGATAATAGATAGTTTGTAAAGACAGAAGAAGAGCAATCGCTCTGAAAACACCAGAATAAGTGAGAATAAATGAAAGTTTACCTAATGATTTATAAATGGGGAAATGAAAGTTAATTTATAATGCTTTATTTAATCTCTAATTGAATGTAGGCAGTAACTTTCCAATGAGAACAAGTAGGCATATTACTATAAAAGTTTAAAAATAGATATTTAGGGATTTGTTGGTCAACAGTTTGGCTTTTTTAACCAGGGGCTCAAAACTAATAACAAAATACACGTGTTGGGCAGTGTTACAGAGGTAGGACTTCTAATGCTGACAGGGGAGGCTTTAAAGAGATGAAGAAGTTGCTTTTGCCTTCAGAGTGGCTGCAGGCTCTGGTGGGGGTAACACAAGGACTTCAGCAGCTGCTGCCAGAGCAGTCATAATGGGAGGCTGCGCTGAAGCAGAAATTCAATTCTGTTTGGATTTATATTGTATTGTCTCTCCCTCCTGAACACTCACCCTGGAATTTGGCACTGTGTCTGAGAGGACAGTGTCTGTCTGAAGGACTCAAGATATGTATAAGGATCAATCAGATGAAATGCAGGATGCAGAAACAATTCACTGGAAATTACTTATTTGAACCACATCCACATCAAGCCTTTCCCCTGCTTATAGGCAACCATAAATCTATCAAGATTAAACTATCCTTCCCTTCTTGAGTTTTGCCAAGAAGTTACACTAAACTTCCTGATCAGCATTTTTCTTGATGCTTTTCACAAAGCTTGGTGTTATAACTCATCTTTATTTAAGCCTGGAATAGTGCCAGAAGAAACTGTACCTCGGTCATTTCAGGAGGCAATGTCTGACTCTTGTCCAGTGCAAAAGAAAAACTCCCCCCCCCACCNCTGCATAGCTCCTTGTGACTGCAGCTCTCCCCCTGGAGCCTATGGAAACTGACTCCTCCTGGTGCCTTCTGGAGGGCACACCATCCCAAAGGTGCAGGGAAGGGATGGAGATGAGGTGGCACTCTCTCGATGTTAACCCAGGGTGTTGGGCGGGCCTTCAAGGGAGGGGATAAAGCATGACCAAGGCCCAGTTTCTCCTGCTCCACTCCCCTACACCTCCTGCAGGTCTACCTGCATCCTTTAAAATCCTTAGAATCAAATGGAGCTGCTGAAAAGCCTGCCTAGGACTTTCTAAAATCCTCATCAGCAGTCCTTGCAGGTCAGGTAAGATTGATAGCTGGCTATGCCACCAGTTTCATCTTTTTTTGATCAATACAATTGCATCAGATGCTGCTGGTGCCTGGAGGTGGGGAGCTGGGTGCAGTACAACACACGCTCACGCATCTAAATGAGCTGTGTGACCAGAATACAACAGCATCGGGTGTGTGGGATACACAAACCCTTAGAAACAAAGACTAATAGTGTTGGAAGGGATCTAATTATTGAGTAGTAGAAGCCAAACAGCTCTGCAGCTTTTTGGAAGTTACATTTTCAAGCCTATCTATTTTATGAGTGATGCTTAGGCACGGTAGAAGTGGCCAGGATGTGAAAAGAACAGAGAGTTCAATGTCAAAAACAAATCATGTGGCTGCAAGTCAGATTGCTCGCTCTCCGCGCTAAAAGCTCAGCCAAGTTACAGCTGGAAATTCCCACCTGGGACATTAAATTGGGAACTGGTTTGTGCTGAAAATAGCAGGAGCATGAGAGGAGACAGCCATCCACTACAGCAGGGAAAGTCCTGCATTCTTGAGAGGATTTCAAGAAGGCAGAAAATCAGATTTTGAGGTGAAGGTGAAGCAAAGGTACCTCGAGCCTTCACTGCAAGCCACTGAAAACATTTGGTTTGCAGCCAGCTATTGACCACGAGGCTCTGCTGTGCTGCCCGTGCCCGCTGCCTCCAGAAGCAGCTGCTCTTCTGTTTGGGCAACCCAGTGCCACCCGCTGTGTCTGCTGCCCACCATGTCTGTGCAGCTGCCAGCACACAGGGCCCTGTCACAGCAGCTCGCAGAGGCACACGCTAGCAGAAGAAAGCCAAAAAGGCCTAAGAAAGTTTTGGGTTTTTTTCCTTCTTTTTACTCTTGCCATTCTTCTTGCTTATTTTTGGCACAGATATCCCCTAATGTGCACGTTAGTAGAGGGTTGATGATACATAGCAGTCCCTTTTTGACGTTAGGCTGGTCTCAGGGCAGCAGGACTCACTTCTGTTTTCTCTCCCTGTTTAACAGTTAATGATCTGGAAAAAGAAACGGGGGTTAAGGTGACATTGGCAGCACTGCAGCTACCAGAGGAGATGGGCTCTCTCTGGGAGCTCATGCCCTGTCTCGATGTCAGTGGCCAGTTGTCTTACACAGTGCATGTGCCAGGGAGGCATGTCTCTCCCTAGGGCCACTTAACCCAGGTCCCACAGTGCCCTGGCAGCTTGGCTGGGACAGCTAAGGGATGGTGGGGTGCTGGACTGATGCACAACCCAGCTGGTGGGGCATAATCTGGCCGTGCTGGACAAAAGGGGTTGCAGCCGGGGAAGATGACAGAGGGACCTCTAGGAGTGGGTAGCAAATTTGGAACAGAGTTCAGGTGGTGGCAAATATTGGGAGAGATGCAAAGTGAACTTGAACCACGTGTGTTGCAAATGTGTGCCTGTACAAGCAGCCACTCCAAGAGATAATCGTTGCCTCAGGTGGTCCCAAACCAGGGTTGCCATTTTTGTATTAGCTGTGGCTGAATTTGTCTTCCAGGACCACATCCCATTGCAGTAATGGGCTGTGCACCATTAGGAGCTCTTGTGAGGCTATGTTGCATGTTGAGGGAAGACAAGGGCTGTTAAGATGCCACAGCTGCTGTCTGAGCAGGTCCTGCAAACATTCCAACCATCCCGTTGGCAGCACTGTGTGCTTCTGACATAGCCCAGCCTGCCAGCCCATTTAATGGCAGGGGTTGTTGTGCCAAGGAGGTGTCTGCCCTTCAGCAGGGCTCTGAGTGTGGGGCTTGTCCAGGAGCCTCCCAGGAAAAAGCTCCAGCCCAAAGAGGGCCGAGCTCTGGTGTTTTATTCCCTCATGAAAAATTACAGCAACAGCAGGGAGAAAAAGGGAGCTGCACAAGCTGCTTTGGGCAGGAGCTACCTCTGCACATTCCCAACCTTTGCTATGTGAGTTTTGTCACCTCTCGCCTCCCAGAGTGGCCCCGTTGCTTGCTATGGAGACGTGACCGTGCACAAGCAGCACGTTTGGATGTGCCAGCCTGGACTTGAGGCGTTAGGCCAGCAGACAAAGATTTTGAAGGCTGAAACAGTAGAGGCTGGTGATGGAGAGAGCAGCCCACACGCGGAACACAGGCAGAGGCAGCACTGCCATGAAACAGCCTCATTCTACCAATGGTGCAGCAGCAACTGTGGCAATGGGTGTGTGGAGGACTGCAAAAAGCAGCAGATGGTGACTGCTGAACTTGCTGCAGCAGCTAATAATTACCAATGAAGTGCTAATTAAGATGAAATTAAGTTGTGCTTGATGTAGTTGCTAGGTGAAGTTGCTATCTGTATCATGGAGAGTCAAAGCTGCAACAGCACCTGCAGCAAGAGCTGTCAGAAGCACTCTGGGTTTTGCAGTGAAACTCAAAGCTGGATGGGTCCTGGGATGTGAAAGGAAAAGTCTTAGCAGTGCAGTAACACAGGCTCAAGACGATCTCTCTTGCCCAGATGTCAAAACTTTCAAACTCAGGAGGTTAAACCTGAGGTGCTACACTGAAGCTTTAGCACGTGAAAAAGGATCTGGCTGAGTTTTTAGGTAATGCTGAGTAGTTAGTAGCTCCTAATGAATTTATTTAATTACTAATTTGTCACTTTTCTGTATCTGTGCTGTCACTATCAAGCAGCTGCTGGTATTCCCAAAAAGCAGCCAGTTCTCATTACATCTCTTATCTTTGAGACTGGACTGGGAAGGCAGTACTGGGAAATGCAGAAGGTCTCTGAAAATCATTGCCAGACCAGGGCTGACTTTATTTGCCATCCTGACTTTCAGAAGGTGCATTTTCAGAGAAAAAAAACAACATAAATGTTTGTGAGATATAAAAGCAGGCTGCTGGTTTAGGATTGGCAACATCACAGCTGCTCAGATATCAGTAATGTCAGAGATACAGTAGGGTGATGGGAACAAGGGACTTTACCTCCTGCTCTGGATAAAAATACCACCATCACAGTCATAATAGATTCTTCAGTTTATGGCTGAAAACAGAGTTAGAGGTAACAAGGAGGTATATTTTGGTTTCACACTCTTTGAAATATTTACAGGATATTTCCATTTTTTTTAGTTGGGTGAGCTGCTGGAACATTAACAGCTTTATCCAAGTAAATGTGAAGCATCAACTTAATAATAATTGAAAGTATTAATCCCTTTAGTCATTGTCACTTTAAAACTCCTAGTGGCAGTGCTACTTTGAGATGGTGAAGGATGTATTTTGTTGGCTTTTCAGTTGCACAGTAGAGAAAAAGATTTCTTGCTCAAATTTGTGATGGTGCCCTGCAAAATGATATGATAATTACATTACATCCCATCAAGTGCATGTTCACAAAGTCAGCAGCTCAGTTTTGCTTAGCCTGAAGCATGCAGTGGGTGCTTAAGGATGCTTTTCCATTCACTGGTGGGATGGGATGTTTTGCAGAGCAGTGTGGCTTTGGGACTTCAGCCTGGAGCTAATCAGAAGCTATCTGTGTGGTATTTTCAGTTAGCCCTTCTCCTGCTCCTTCAGCCAAATCATACACGTATGCTCTCAATACTAATATTTCTGTTTTGGTGTCAGTCTTCTTTTGTTCTCAGTTTGTTTCTGCAAAGAACAGTTTTACTGCATTTTTTTTTGGAGGGATGATGAAAAAATGTGGTCTCCTAGGCTTCAGAACCATAAAAATGTTGTTGGTTCAGGTGCTTCACTTTAGAAAGTTGAAACCATAGCAATTCAGACTTCTCAATTTCCCTCTGTCCCATCATGTGAGACACTTTAGGTCAGGTTACTTGACCTGGAAGGGCAAAATGCTTGCACAACTGATCACGTGCAGGAGAATGGGATGAGGGCTGCCCAGGCACAAGAGCTCACGGGGTGGTTTGTCTGCCTTCTGTGCCCCAGGGAAGGACCTGAGGCTCGGTGACTAGTGATGCTGCACCAGGGCAAAGAGAGGCTGTGGTACTGCCACAGCCATGCTGCTTGGAGGTACCAGCAGCACTGAACAAGGAGTACAGAGCTGCAGCCACTGGGCAGGTCTGGTCTCTGAAAGAGTGAGACCCTGGTAACACTGGTAAAGGATGTTGGCAAGGCAGGCTGATCGGGGCAGCTCTTTAGAAACTGTTCAAAGCTTTAGGAAAGAAACTGAGCTATGAGCTGGCCTTGGAGGAGGCAGGGAGTAACTGTTGCTTAAAATGCAGCTCCAAAATAAAGGAACCTGTTCTAGTTTCACCTTTCATGCTCCTTAGGACATGCCTACAGAGCATGGCTTATTCTGTTATGGTCTGTCAGGGTAGTTAGAGTGGTACACGCTCATTGATGTGGGTAAAGTATAAACCAAGGAAGGTTTGGTAAGAAAAGTAATAGTCCCTGTTAGAGAAACAGGTGCACTGGAAAATAAACAGAAAATACTTCAGGTACTCGGGTTTTTTTTACGGATTGTCTGCTCCTTACACACCCAGAGATACAGACATGGTTACTACAGCACTGTATAGCTAAGACAACTGAACCCTTTGCAGCTCAGTTTGGCTTGGGCTTTAAATCAGCCTTTAAAACCTTTACATTCATCCTGCCACATGTTACTAACACGTGACTTTGCAGGCCCAGGTTCTCTCCCTCCACTCCTACACAGCAGACAAAAGCTTTTTCACTGAAATGCAAAGCTGATCATTTCTTTTGCTGACAGAGCAGTTTACCCAAGGCAGGTCCACCTGCATGCTTGGTCACCTGAAGGTTGCTTCAAGGCTCCTGGCTGCCAAGACGTGAGGTCAGAGCAGTTGGGAAAGTCCAGGCAGCCGCTCTGAAAAGTGATGAGTTTCTGCACAGTTGTGAACAATATTTTAATGCGTTTGCTACCTGATGCTACTTGTCTGTTCAGTGGTATATGTCATGTCTGGATTTCAGGCTTTTTAAGAGGTCCATATTGGCAGTTCGTCAATATGCCATAGGCACTGAGAAGGCTGAACCTGAAAGGCTTTGACCACCAGCTGGCATACAGAGAGGCGTGTGTTTTCTCAGTGGTTCGGGTAGCACAACCAGTGATGAAATAGCTAAAAAACTCGTTTACCCAAATGGTTGTCCACAGTTTGGTGACCAAGCAACCCATTGAAATGCGTGAGGCAATTCACGCTTTCCCAACACCATTGATTTAGTCTGGCTGCCAGCTTTTGGAATTAACGCTGTAGCAATTTGCACTTGTTTCACATTTTCATTGCCGTCGACCTGGAGACATAGACAAAAACAAGCCCTTAAGATTTGGATGATTGGGGGATCCTGAGCTCCATGAAGTATTGCTGAAAGAGTATAAAATCATGGACGTCAGTCAGCCATGCTTGTCAATGCAGCCTGTACCTTTGTCTTTAGTGGCTATTTTCTAGACTTTAAAAATTATTTCTTTTTCTTTCTTCCAACAGACTTGCAGGGAGATCTTTGAGACTTACAATAGCCTTGCAGTGGTATTGGCTTTGAATTCAAACAAGTTTCTCCAGGCATTTGAAATAACAAGGAGGTCGTTAAACATGAGTTTTGTATTGGGCTAAGCAAACTGAGGAAGAAATGGTTACAGAGAATGCAATAAACATCTCCTAAGTAAGAAAATGCTTCAGATGTGGGAGGAAAAAAAGGTGCTGGCTTTAAAAGTGGCTATAGAGACAATAGTTCCTTTAGGACACTCAACTGAAAAGTTGCTTATTTGATCTCCCAAGATGTAAGATCTCCCAGATCAAAATGCTGAGCCATTAGGTGGTTTGGATTAGGAAAGAATCATTTCTGTCCTGAGAGTAAGGAAATACTGCAGCTGAGATTTTTAGTCTACAAAGACATATAAAGGGCTAGCAGCAGAACACTGTGTTCCTGTATTGGCAAGATGACAAGATTTGAAAGTGGCAAATGTTAAATAAATAGATGGAAATGCAATTACTTTGAATAAATTGCTTTTTCTCTCTTTTTCTTTCACTATTTTTCTCTCTTTCATTGTTGCTGTTAAGTACTAATTACACCACAATTTGTATTGCAATCTGCAAGAACCATTGGTTCTGTTTTAAAGCACATGCTGCAGAAGGCCCATTTTCCAAGGTGTTGACAGGAGGTTGTAAAGCCCTTCTCGTTCAGCATCCAGTACATCTCTGATAAGACACAGCACTGATTTCAAGAATGGGCTTCTGTGGTTTTGATTATTTGTGCAGGATAACAATCCTGATTAGATTTTGTATCATACTAGAAGTCAAAGGACAAGACTGCATCACTAATGCCTACATTTATGCACAATAAACCAACTTCAACCTTTAACTGACCTCTGATATTTTTAACGCCACCTTTTTTACTATAAATCATTGAAAGCTAAGAGCAAGGATATGGATACGTACAAAGAATGATTTTTGCTTTCAAAGTTCATTCCTGTCTACCCTCCTCTGAGGTGCAAAACTACTTAGGGAGCAATGTTTTGAGGGGTTTTCTTTTTAAGGAGAGAGGGAGAGAAAAAGCAACACATGGTCAAGCATTAACCAGAGCAGGGACAGAAACCAGTTGTGCATGCCAAAGAAAGGCTGCAGGCATAAATTTGTTTAATGTCTTCTGCCTTTGGCTGTGGGAGAGAAGAGAGGCTTCTCTTCTTGGGGGGTTTCTGGTCGGCAGGCAGCTCCTGAGTCACCTGGGGGAAGCTCCACTGCTTTTGCCCTGTGTCAGAAAGGGAGAGCAGAGGGACCTCCAGCAGCCTCAGCATTAGAGGAAAGTGAAAAGGGAAAACAAACGAGCATACCTTTAACCCCAAGGGATGCCATGGTGAATAAAACCAACTCAAATGCCCAAGGACATAATAAGGAGAAATTATTTAGCTACTTAAACCAATGCAAGGGTCCTAGATAATAAACAGAGGTACTGGAATTGCTCATTTATGAGCATAAATTCAATAGAGATGGCATTGCTGGAACTTGATGGGAAATTTCTGGTGACTGAAATCTTTAAATCATTGGTTATAATATCTTAAGAAAGGTTTAGTGGGCAGAAGGGGATGAGAAATGGCACACTATAACCAAAAAAATAAAACAGGCAGGATTTATTTACTAGTGACAAATGACAAAGAAATGATCTCATGGATTGATTTCCCACTGTGAAAGTGCAAAATGGGGTACGAGCTGCTCTCTGTGAGAGAGCAGAGGTTTTTATAGAGGAACAGATTACTATCTTCAGTTACTATCTACAATGTATAGGAGGGGAAAAAAATGCATTTTTGTGGGAGACGTTAATCCAAATGACATATGCTGGCAGTCTCATCCAGCCAACATTGAAGCATCTTCAGAACCACTAAATAATATTCTTAATTTTTTTGCTTTAAAAAGGATTGCACCAGATACCAGGGAAACTCTAGGCTGGAATTTTGCCTCAGCAGAGAGGAGGACCCACAGTACAAAAAATTAACAGTAATATATCTATAAAAAAAAGTTCATAACTTGATTACAGTTGTTGAAGGCAAACAAAATGCATATCAATAGCTTGAGCTGATACAGATTCACAAAGTGGAAAACAATTCTGAAATAAGTATTCTGGGGGGGAAATGTAAATGGTAATTGGAAAACGTCTACGAGTATTTTACAGGTCACCTAATAAGCCATAACTGGAAAAAAATAGGGGTACATTATTTTCAAGAATAAAACCAAGGTCCTGTCTTTGAGGGAGCTGTTAAAACAATAATCTTTCTCTCCATGATTATATCATATGTAGCAGAATGGGGAAGCTGAGAGTGACAAATAGAAGTCAGCAACTTCTAACTGAACCCGAGAACTTTGTAATGTCATTGTAAGAGGTTGCTGATCAAAATTGTGTTGCTATCATATGCTTAGAGTTGTAGTGTGTTTTTTTTCTTGGATGGTACTTGACCCTTGTGTAGAAAGTGGGGGTGATACAAAACCAGCATAACACACTAAAGTAAATATGGCCTGTTTCAGCAGAAGAGTGAGAAAAGAATTTCTCGCAAAGCGATGCAAGTTTCTGAGTATTTGCCTTGTCCTTATAATGTTTCCTCAGGCTCCTGGAAGACAACCTCAAGTCTCACGGCAGATCAAGTTTTCAGAAGGGGTTTCATGAGTACGGAGCTAAGTCACTTCTGAAAAGGTTTGACCATGCTATCTGCAGTTACTCTGTGCAGCTTCTCTTCCTCGGTGAAGCAGGGAAAACCAGTGCCTCCTACCTACTGGTAAATACTAAGGTATTGAAAACCAGTAAAATACAACAGTTGTTATAAAAGTGGCATATGGGAAGGGACCTGACAATGTCAGCCTTGAAGAAATAGATATCTCCAAAAGCTATTCGTGAATAATGAAACTAATTTTCAGGTTTTGCCTTCATGTTTGGAGAGTTCATAGTTTTCTAAGACTGGTTTGGTTTTTTTTCCAGTATTCTTTAATGGTAATTACAGATGAAGCTTAGTGCTTGCAGCAGCTCATAGAAAAAGACTTAAAAATTGAGAAGAGCAGCAGAATAATACAGCAGTATTTAGTTTTCCTGTCCGCCACCCATCCCCTGTGCTAATACTTGAAGCAATGGCAGCAATTTCTGACTGTGAGAGCTGGAGTTTGAGATGTGTTACATTCTCATAGCTTAAATAAGATTGCAATATGCTCTAAAATGGCATCCCAGTGTTGTTAATTCGACAGCACGTTCACTGGTAATATGAGGCTGCATGTAAATGTGACATTTGTTTAGCGAGTTGGCACATGAAAGCCACAGGCAATGGTTTAGGGAATGTCTGTGCTTTCAGAGTGAAGAGTGGCAGGAGAAGGAAGTTTGGAGCACCTTTGTTAGGCAAGCGTGTACATTACTATGTTTAATGATGTTTCTTCTTGACAGCAGCACATCCTTTCCATTTACAGGAAATAGAAGCAGTTTTCTTCTCACTTGTGAAATGTTTCCTCCAGCATCTCCAGTCTAACAATGAATTCCATGTATATTGGCCAAATTCATTAGGAAATTTTGGTTTTAAATGGATGAAATTAAGTGGAAATGAAGTACCAGACTGGAAGAGCAGGAGTCGGAGATCTTCTCCACAAAAAGCACAAAGGTTTCACAGAGAGAAGCAATAGTTCCCTAAAGTGCCTTTGTGTGATAATTTGTCTTAGGGTTTCAGTTTTAAATACAAAATAGGAAAAATCATAGAATCATAGAATGGTTTGGGCTGGAAGGGACCTCTAAAGGTCATCTAGTCCAACTCCCCTGCAGTAAACAGGGCCATTTTTAACTAGAGCAGGCTGCTCAGAGCCCCATCAAGCCTGACCTTGAATGTCTCCAAGGATGGGACCTCCACCAACCCTCTAGACAACCTGTTCCAGTGCTCCACCACCCTCAGAGTAAAGAGCTTCTTCCTAATGTCCAATCTAAATCCACCCTGCTCTAGTTTAAAACCGTCGCCCCTCACCCTATCACAATCTTTATTTTCAGGATGCTAATTCAGTGCAGGTTCAGCTAAATGCTGAAATACGTTCAGTGTCTTGTTGTGTGAACAAGCTGACAAAACACCAGCACCTTCCCACCACTGCTCGTCTACTCAGCAGACAAGCTGGTGTCCCTAGGAGCAGGTAGATTGACTCAAAGCCGATGCCTCCCTCTGAAAGATCATCAGCGTGGACATCTCCCTGCCTGCCACATTCCTGACTAGGGCTGCAATAGAGAATGTTGTTGCTTTTCTGTTTAAACTCTGTGAGGTTAGATGGCTTTTTTCAATGAAATAAATGATACTGGTTTACGTGCTGTAGGAGAAAAAAGCACAGCACAAACTTTGCAACACAACTGGGCCTTTTTCCCCTGTTTTTTGAGTTAATAACTGCCAAAGTGCTACGACTACATTATCTCTTTAAAGTAGCAACACCTCCCCTATTTGATGCCATTTTCCTTCGTGGTTTATGCTGTCCACTCCTCTGGGGGTAAGTCTTAATTTTCAACACTAAATGAGATTCTACACTTTGTGTACGAACAAGGAAGTAACCTAACAGCCCCTCCTTCTAGCCCCAGTTGCAGTGACCATCCGCAGGCTTCTTCATTCAACTTTGGATGAACTTCAGCTGAAGTCTGAGCGCCGGTTCGACTCCATACAAGCAGTCCCAAGCCTCATTGTTGCTATGAGCAGTTTGTCTTAGTGACAAGGCTGCCTTTTGCCTATTGAAGGTTTGGTTTTAGTGATTCAGCATGTTTCCATTGTTTGCAATTGAGAGCAGCTCATTCAGGCTCTTATGTTTCCAGTGGTGTGGATATGAAAGCGAAAAGGCAGCTCTCGTTCACAATAGCTGATTATCCTGGGGTGGGTTTTTTGTTATTGTTTTTAGGGGGGGGTTGGTTAGATGCACACCAGATGCAAGTTCTTTTCAGGGACAGGTTCTTTTCTTGATATTCTTGCACAGTGTTTATCACAATGGGGCTCTGTTTGCTTGAAGCCTTCAAAGCAAGCCCGTTATGGAGCAAGGACCAAACCCCAAGTTTTTGTTAAGGGTGGCCACAACTCTTCAGCCTGTCTCTAACTGTTGTCAACAGGTGGTGCCTCATCGGGATTCATCAGGGCAGAGGTGAAACTCAGAGAGGCCACACATGAGAAGCTGGATTTTACTGTCCTCTAAGTCCATTGGAAACAACAGCTTGGAAAATGATCGCAGTGAGGGTAAGGTTATGGTGATAAGTACAATTACAGGAAGGACACATTCTTTGTTTCTGAAGACATGAAGCTGGGAATTTCTGTCAAAACAGCAGAGGGTGGAACCCTACAGGAAAAACTAGAAAACACCAATAATTGGAATAGCAGTAATGAGAAGGAGTGCAAGGTCAGGAACATAGAGGCTTAGTAATGAGCTCTCAGCTCATACCAGAAATGCTTATCCATTGAAAGCAGTGGAGACAGAGAAAGCCCCGAGTGCATTAGTTAATCATAAATTGGCTTTGAGCTACTGGTGCGGGGTAACGTGGCTGAGTAAAAGACAACTGTGATTCCAGAGTGTGCTGGGGAGGAATTTTCTGGGAGTGGTGGGGAAATAGCATGCTGTCACACTTGTAAAACTGCACCTGGAATTGTCTTTATAACACTCATCACCCATGTTGGGAGACGGATGGATTCAGCTGGAGCAGGTGCAGTGAATGGCTACGGGGATTAGCCCAGGGCACTCTCCTATACAGGAGTAAACTGGAAGAGCTTGACTTGTTTGTCCTAGCAGCATAAAGGCTGAGGAAGAATGCAACTGTGCTTTATAAATACAAGAATGAATTAAACACGAGGAACAAGAAGGCATATTTAAACAAAAGAACAATATTGCCTCAAGCAAATAGGTATGTGTGGCTTGGCTGTGATTAAAGTTTCTAACAAAAGGTTCTGGAATACTAATAGGAGAGAGAAACCAAAATAATCTTTAGATAGATTTCATTGTTACCTATGAAGAGAAACCGAGACCATGAGGTCCCTTTTGCAGTGTGTTCCGATGCTTCCTGAAGTATATTGCTAATAACACGTTTTCCTTTGATCTTTGTTAAGCACATATTAAGTGTGCCTGTGCCAGGCATTGCCTGCCTGAATAGCAATCGCTGTGGGGCTAAAAGTCTTAAACACTCCCACCTTGGGCTAAATCAACAGAGTCTCTTCAGAGAGGTACAATTTGCAAAGGCACCCACCTTCAAAGATTTCAACTCAGGAACGTGAGGTTGGGCCCCCTGCTTCACCAGAATACTTCAGCTTCCTCATCCCCCTGTCCTTTATCTCTTCAATCTTCCTCTCCTAACTCTGTGGCTTCTTGAATAAGTTACCAGTTTCTATGACACTTAATCCTTCCCCTCTTCCCTGTGTTTTCTACCTCCTGGTGTTTCACAGCCTGCCTAGGCAACCTTTCTGTGCTTCTCTGTGTCTCTTAAGCCAAAATCTCCCTTCTTGGGTGGAACAGTGAAGTACCTGGTGCTTTCACTCCATACACTGCAGTGCAGGGGCTTGTTTCCCTGTTGGGATTAGTGTTGGCAAACAGCAGTTGCAACCCAGCAACTGTCCCACTTCACAGTACAGTGCAGGTGGGTGCCCAGTTGCTGCCAGCCAGCACTAACCACCTCCCACCTCTGCTCCTGCTCCCTTATTCCTGCATCTTTTAGACCCACCTCAGGCAGCCTTTCAGCCAGCCTTTCCTCTGCCCTGCAACTCTGAGCCCTTTTCCCTTACTCCTGAAAAGCGACATCTAACCCAGGAAACCCTGTTGCCACCCTGGGTGTCTGAGCCAACATGTGTGACAACAACCTGTCCACTACATGCCATGATGAGTGCAGCAAGGCAGGTCACACAAATCCATTCACCAATCAACACAGTGACATGCAGCAACAATTCCTCTAGCTAAACCAATAAAAACATCAGTTCCCAGCACCTCGAAGTCCATTTCACCACATACTGCCCCAAAGCATTTGCTTGCAACTCTCAGCAGCACTTGCACTCTGTTTGCACAGGTATCAGACCATAGCCCAGGCTATAAAACTGCACCCAGGGCCAGGCAGGGTCACCTGTCTGGGTTCCTGCTGCTGAGCTAAAGAGCCCCTTCTATTGCTGTTCAGCAGCGAGCACCAGAGGATGCCCACGCTGGGTGGGAAAAACCTTTCTTCTGTTTACCAAAACCAGGGTTAGTTTGGAATTGCTTAATTGCATCTGGACATTAGTCAAGCAAAAGTGTGATAAGCTAATCAAGATGACCGTGAGTGGTTTTAATTTCCTGCCTCTTTGTAACAGTCCTGTAACAGGATACCTTCTGCAGTTGAGAGATATACTGAGAAATAACAAACTTATATCAACCTTTTTTTTCTCCTGATGCTTTTGCTTACTTCCCTGCCCTCTCTGGTGGTATTGTGGGCACCAGTTTAACATGAAGTATGACTGCCATATAACCCTAGTAGTGATTTTTAGACACACCAAACAAATCTTTTCATCTTTTTTTCAGGCACACATCTGTGAGTTCAGGTGTACTGCTTTCAGCTCTGCTCCCCCAGAATACTGAAGTGTGGACCCCTGGGACACCTCAGGTAGGCTGCAAAGCCCATTCCCCATTGCAGCTCTCCAGACAGAGCAGCTCCTATGTGAATCAAAAAAGTGATGGAGAAGTGGTTAGCGCTATGTAAGGAGAAGCTACAAGGAGGTTGTGGTTAACTATTAAGTGCCCAACGCCTGAAAACTGAGAAACAGCAAGAACAGAGAAGTAGCAGAAGTCAGGTTAAATTTTACTTTGAATTTCTCCTCATTCTGAGTCTGTTAAGGAGGGTAAGGGGAAAGAGACCTACGTGGAAACTGCATAAACTGCAACATCGTATTGCAGTTGTATTTAAAAGCATCTTAAGCAAAAGCTCTTAACAGTATTTTTCTCAAAAATTACTTTTCCACAATACAATGTCCTTACAGTTTCTCATGACCTGGAGAAACAATTTTGCACCCCCAAACATTTAAGCAGATTGCTTGTTTGCTCAAGCTCTAGCTTTTCTTTCAGGAAACACTGGAATTACCTGGGTTCACTGCGTGCTAAAGTTACACCTACCCCCTGCTGTGGCTATCCTGCAATGCCATAAAACTTTCAACTCTATTACACAGAATTGTTTTTCAAGGCACCTGTACAAAATGTTTGCATAGGCAGGGTTTTTTTAGATTTTTTTTTTTCTTTACCCCCTAGACCTTCCCACTCCCTGGAATTCCTCTGCTTCTGTGACAAGGGGTTTTGAGAATCTAATTATCCATTGCAGAAACTCTATAACCCTGGAACTGTGACTTGGCACGGGTACAGCTGCACAGAGCCATGCTCAGAGGTACCCCTCACAATCTCTATCTATATGTAAGCTGGGGTGTTAAGTTACTTCAGGAACTGCTGAGGGGCCCAGAGTCAGCCACCTCTAAATGGGTTTCTCATCTGAAGACAGCAAAAGTCTCTTAAATATCCTCTTGCACAAGCTGAAGGACATCCTGAAGCTGCTTGACCACACTTGTTCCCAGGCTCTCCCCTCTGGCTTGGTGAAATTCCAGCATCAGACAGGGGAGGGCAGAAAAAGCACCAGGTGTATAGACACCAGAAGTGCAGAACAGCTCAGAGTGGGAGCATGACAGAAGCCTAGCTGGGACTGCCTTGAATCTAACAGCTCAGCTATGTAAGCATCTACCCAGTTTTATTTTCAAGTCTTTACAACCTTTAATTCAAAGGTGGGGTTCAACCACTAATATAAAGTGGCTGAAGGCAAACCTGATGCAAAAATAAATCTAGAGATTTAATCCTTTAAACTTTTTCAGTTTCTGAAAAATGGATCTCTAACATTTTAAACGGGTTATTAGCTCCTTAGTAGGTCTTCCAGTTTACTAACAGTACAGTCTGGAAAGAATTTGTTTCAAATTACTATTGTGTTGAGTGACTGTCCATGAAGAAACAGGCAATACTTCTCTTAGGGAGAGTTAAACTGAAGGTCATTTCTTGCTTAGTAAGGATTCATTCTGAGTGCTGATTGCCAGCAGGATTAGGGCAGTGATCATCCCCCCATACTCAGCACGGGTGAGGCTGCACCTCAAATACTGGGTTCAGTTTTGGGGCCCTCCCAAGGTGGCCATCGAGGTGCTGGAGCGTGTCCAGAGAAGGGCAGTGAAGGCAGTGAGGGGTGTAGAGAAAAAGCCTCAGGAGGAGCAGCTGATGGAACTGGGGTTGTTTAGCCTGGAGAGAAGGAGGTTCTGGAGATACCTGATGATCTCGAAGGTCTCTTCCAACCAGAAGAATTCCATGATTCTACAAAGAACAGTGAGGAAGGAAAAAGAACTATTCCAAGACTAGTAGGCATTTTTTTCCTGGAAGAAATCTGGAATTCAGCATCCTTACAATGGAGTAACCAGAGTCATCTGCATCATTTGTAAACCTGGAGGTTATTTCACCTCTTGCATGAGTTTGCTAGAAGCAGGATTTATTTATTTAAATGAACCATCTCCATGTTTTTTCCCTTGTTTCCCATTGTACTTACCTGCTGGTGAACAGATCATTGATACCTTTGTTCCACTACAGCTTGTCTGGTTGTTGCCATTACAGAAGTCACACCCCAGAAGGAAACCAAGCCCTTTGGCAACCATGCAATTTGCACACAGAAGTTCAGGTTAGCTCTTTAATGGGCCTCACACACCCTCTGGGGATGGAAATAAAGAAACTCCACAGGCAGAAGATACATAATTTCAACTTGATGTTTTTAATATCAGTTAAAAATGGTTCTTAATAACAGAGACGTGTTTACTTAATGATTCACTTTGCCTTAATTACACAGTAACAAGTTGTTGTGATTCCATCATGTGTTACTGTGTCTGGTCTTCTTAAAATGCATTATTATTTCCACAAAAGAGAATTAACCACAGGAATACATTTTCAGACCATCCTCACAGCTTTCTTGCTTTAGCTGACTAGCAAGTCCCATGTTATGAAAAAGAAGCAGATTTCTGATGATGGATTACACTACGGTCGTGCCTCTTCACTTCTTCTAGCTGGATCACTGGGAATTTTACTTGTTTTTCAAACCATTTGGCTACAGTGAGAAGCTGCTTCTCCTGGAATGAACGTCCAATGAACTGAAGTCCAACTGGCAAGCCTCTCTCTGAAAGAGCTGTAGGAACATTTATGGCTGGCAGGCCTGACAACAGATAGACATGCAGAGACTTACTATTAAACAAATACAGTTAGAGTCATTTTCCTAATGATTTCAAGAGAAAGAAACAAAAAATTAGAGGAAAAAGACTAGTTAAAGTAATTTCTTTCAATGAACTAAGGATACTGATAGGTGACCAGAAGAAATTAATTGGAGTAATTTCAGGAGTCAGCTTCCTCCAAAAAGAGAACCACCTCTCCTAAGAAATAGATTTCACTCTGGAATTGGAACGGATTCGTTGTATCTGCAGCCCCTACCCAGCTCCAAGGCACCTCATTTTAAAATCTTGTCTTGTATTTTAAATGATTTAATAAATAAGCTGTGATTATACGTGGTCATCACTGTAAGAGTTACAACACAGGAGGTGAAATATCTTCATTTTAAAGAAGAGGTTCTATAGCTGAAGGGAATGGATGATAAAAACAACTAGGCAGAGGAAAGCACAGCTGAATTCCTGTCCCTACTCACCAGCCATGTTTGCAGCCTGTGTTAGGATGTCATCTTGTGCGCTGCGGGTTCTGTTGTCTTCCTTGATGAATTCTGTATAAGGTACTGCATCACTCAGAGTGGTAGGAGTGAGCAAAATATCAACACCACTCCTGAACACCTTCAGAAAATCATTGGCAATGAGCCGCCTGACTTTCTGTGCCTTGACAAAGTATTTCTCATAGTTCCTAGAAAGAAATATGGACACGAGGGCTTGACACTGAATCCAAAAATACAGACCTTCATTTCTTAGCTCCTGTAAAAAGACAAGGCCAGCATTCCTTCTGCTTAAAAAGCTAACACTGCTCCTGGAGTTTTTGATCTATCAGATGCTTAGTCATCAGACATGGTGTTTAGGCTTTCATAGTAATGAAGCCATCTGAGAAGGAAGAGAGGTGAAGGGGAAAAAAAAACAACAAAAAAATAGTTTACAATAATTAACTGAAAATTAACACTTTGATGACCTCTCTGAAACTAAATGGTGTATTGATTTTCACTCCAGGGCAGCATAGCAAAGCCTAGAACCATTACAGAACTAAGGCAGCCTGAAAGACAGGCATTAATCACTTAGGATTGAATCCAGCAAAACACTTAAAAATGTGAAAAAGTCCCAGCATTTGTGGAAGACTTAATGTGGTCTACGGATTTCTAGCTGTCTCTACACTGAAGCAGGAACAAATTAGTCAGCTTTATGCCCACTGTTCCTTTTAACTTCATATGCAGAACTGGTAAATGTGGATTCCTTAAATTCAGAGAAGTTCAGTTTCAAAAGCAGTTGCCATCTAAACCTAGAGATATTCTAAAACAAAACAAAAAAGAAGGGAGGGTATTAACAACTGCTACCTGCCAGAGTGTTTACAGATAAAACTGACATGTTGTTAGGATAATGTAAAGATTTATGATTCTGAAAAACTGCAGTGAAAATCATTATTATCAATACACATTCTAAGAATGCTTTGTAACCCCTGTTTTCTGTTCTTCCAAAGTTATTTACTGTGTCCAGAACAGGACTCTCCTGTTCAGTCTCGATGGAAGCCAACTGTATACTCCTTCACAGCAGAGGGAACTACATGAATTCTAAAGCAGTCTTAGGAAAGCTGATCTGGACAGTTGTAACCAGAAGGAGCACACTTGGCAGGAGTACTGACGTTCCATAAAAGCTGGTTGTTACATACAGACAGCATTCCTGTCCCAGAGCAGTTGGATGTCACATCTGATGAGTACTCCTGCTGACAGAGCTCTTTCAGCAGTGCCTTTTCTTTGAGCCTGATTACAGGACTGATATTTCTGTTACCATCTGAACGAATTAAGACAGAAAATGAGCAGTTTTACTAACATAAATTAGGACGACTGTTGGATAAAGAGTGGAAACTAAGGGGAAAAAAAAAAGGTGAAACTGATCCATGCAGCAGCTTCTCTACATGAGCTAGATAAAAACCCATCCTCTCTAAAGAGATCAGTACCTTTGCCAGGAAAAGGCACTGGCTGTCCTCTCCCTGTATACTGAGGCAAAGAACTATAGTTAATTTAATTGCTGTATCTTCTGACTTTCTCTAGAAGACCTCAGTAGAATGTACCAGCAGGTTTTTTATGCAGTTTTAATGAGTTTAACGACAAAATTTTTAATGCTATGACAGTAATGGCTTCAGTATGATTTCAAAGTGATACTGTAGGATAGATTTCTGCTTTATTTAACTAATGGGTGCCAAGAATACTCTGGTAGGGGAAATAAACAAATTAAAAAAAGATCTCCAAGTTGTTTTCCATATTTAATTCAGTGGGCTCACTGGTAAGACTAAGGGAAAACATTTTCCCTCATTATTGACAGTTCACTAGATACTAGAGCTATATTATATAGAGCTAAAGCAGTAATAATAACACAAGGAACTACTAATAAAAGGATGCAATTCTTTTCATGTCACGATGAACAATTTATCACCATTTGCTTAAAAAAAACAGCTGATAACCTGGCAAACTTGAGTTTCAATATTTTCTGCTTACTGTTTCAACAGGAAGTAGTTTCCTGATAGAATTCTTCCTCTTACAACATCATTAAAGCCTTCTCGTCGTGTTGCAGCATACATACTTTCTGTGGACTCGTTCACCTCAGAACGGTGTCCTGAAAAGAAAAAGCAATTTGGAAATTAATACTTTCTGTAATCCTTAAGATTTAACCACCTAAGGAAAGAGTAGATGTAGTAATACAATAAATCACTGTCTACTGTAGTTTGACATGCTACTGCTCTGGGAAAAACAACAAAGCATGGTCCTGTTTTATTACAGAAATGCTAAACAGATTTTAACCCCAGACCCTTAGAAGACTCTAAGTGAAATGTATTAAAATATGTATGTATTTAGTGATTTTTCTTTGGACAGGATTTTAACTACTCCATCTTGGAGAAAGAACACCAAACATTCAACCATGAAATGCATATCTATTAAAACTAGTAATTTTTTAATGGCATCCAGCAACATTTCTATTGAGAAAGAAGTTTTTTCTGAGGCCTTACCATATTCCAGTCCATCAAACCTGGCCATATTCGATGCCACTTCTGCTGTGCACAGCACATGATAGCAGACAATTGAGTAACGAGTATGTGGCAGACTCACTTCAGTTACTTTAGCACCTGCATTCTTAAAGAGATCAGCAGCCTTTGACCAGAGAGACAGAATTTCACTGGAAAGCCCTGGTGCATGGTATTCCTTAGAGAAAAACAAGAAGGGAAGTGATTTTACATACTGGTTTACTTCTAATAGCAACTGAAATGCAAATACACCTTGCTAAAAATATATTGAAGCTATTACCTCACCACTGTATGATTTAAAGTGCTTATTATAGCTTCTTGCATCTACTAAATATTATAGAATCAAGTGGTATTAAACTAACAGGATTTGGTCTTCTTAGGAATATTACATTCCTCTCAGTAGGATCAACCCACATACCACAGATGATGGAATTTCAGCAGTTTCTTCTGAGGAGAGATCACTCTCTTATCCACTTACTAGCCTGTTAATGGAGGCTATACTGCACTGCCCTGCAATTCATGGGTAGCAACTCTTCAGGTTTAAATCCTAATACCAGGGCTACTGTGAGTAGGAAAGGTAGAAAGAAATGATGGCCACAGACTATCAGTGGCAACTGGCACGAAACAAACAGAACAACCCACCAAAGAACTACGATCACAGAGCTGGGAGAAGACCTAGAAGACCTGTGTTCCTGTTCAGGAGTCAAGCTAAAGATACTCTATTAAAATTCTCTATTGTTGGAGATAGGTGCTTGAGTTCTAATGCAAAATATCGGGGTCATAATACTGTCTGATTTCTGAGTAACTATCACCCATGGTTAATATATGCATGGATCTGTTTAGGATAATCTGTAGCTGTAGAAAACAACTGCCCAAAGGATATGAATAATTAAACACCACCACTATTATAGAGTTATCAAACAGTATGCAGCCAATTAATTTTCTAGGCATACGTTTTTTGCATTTCACAGATCCTGAATAATTAAATGGTAAGCAGCAACCTGTTTCCCAAATTAAATCTTCTTGTATGGCTGTACTAGCACAGGTTCAAATACTTTGAATCAAACTAATAAATGTCATTCACATTGTCTCTTTGAAGGCAGAGCCTTTACTGAGTTATAACAGCCAATTAAAAAAGGCTGAAGTCCCAAGTGTTGTGCCTAAACTACAAGTATTCTTATAGTTAAAAACATGACTGAACTGCATGCATCAGAAACCAGATTACAGCTGTCTTTTAATCTCTATTAGAGCTCTGCAGATCACAGCTTCTTGTGCCACTCAACTGCCTTTAATATTCTGCTTCATATTAACACAGTGCTGTTCAGACAAGTCTCATAAACCAGCACCAACCTCAGTGCACAAGAAGGCACTAAGAGCAACCTGTCTGAGGCTGTATGGGTGACTGATGAAAAAAGCAACAGAGGGAACCAAGAACTGAAGATCCACATTTCCCCTGGAACTTCCCAACACTGCTTCCCACCACAACAACAAACTGTTTTAGATGAAGCATTGGCCTATGCTCACTCTGAGTCACCTGCACAGGCAACAGAGCACATACTGCTCTTTTCCAGGAGCTTCCTGTACTTGTCTCCACTGTTCTACATCGTGAGAGACTGGGAGGTGATGGGTAAGACACGAATGGTTTCTGATTAGGTGTCCTATTTGCTGCTCTGTGGACACAGTTGCTGGCAGGATGTGCTTGTTACCTTTGGAATTCCTACTGAGAGCTTGCTGAGATCAGTTAAGATGGGTAGTTCAAATGGCTTAAAGTTGTCCTGAACTGTGGTAGAGTCTTTAGGATCATGCCCAGCAAGTGAACCTGAAATATGACATGACATATGAGGAACAGGAAAATATACGTTGGGTAGCCAGAATTTCATTTGTTTTGAGACAACTTTGTAGAGGAAGGTACATTGTCTACAAAGACATAAGAAGTAGTAATACCTAAGACAACTGCTGCATCATCCACACATCTGGTGAGGATTCCTGGCACATCCATGGAGTTCACTAGAGGAATGAGACCATGGCGAGAGATCAGTCCGTATGTCGGCTTTAAACCTACTACACCACAGTGAGCAGCAGGGTTTCGGGTAGATCCTCCTGTGTCTGACCCTAAAGCTCTGTGGTTTCAAAAGAATGATCATTAGTAAAACAATTCAGAGCATTTCCAAATAAAAAAAATCTATGTTTTTAAAATGCATGTTCTTTCACGGGTGAAACCTTGTTCATTCTAAACTGAAATTTTTATAAATTTTGCACTTATAAAGTGAATTTTTTTCCTGTTTTCGCACCAAATTTTGTCATGTTTTCGCGCCAAATTTTTCTT
>VWZY01011206.1:9872-44589 GCA_013399075.1 Chloroceryle aenea
TTATTTATTGACTGGAAAAAATGTAGTTTCACTAGATCTGCAGTTACACACAAACTCGAGGTGTTTTACCTGCACAGCTGGTCCAGAGAAGCTGGGTATTGCCAACCTCCTTCGCGAAACTAAGTCAAGAAGAAGTTAGTGATTGTGAAGGAGTGTCTTGGGTAGATAGGCATTTCTGTTAAACAATTAACAATTGAAGCTGAAAGTGCTTATTTCTCTTCAAAGTGATAGAGCTAACAGGTTACAGAGTATTCTGGGCTGGCTTTCTATCACATTTCCCTATAGAAGGTTAAAAACAGCTTTAAGAAGGATTGTAACATGGGGTTATAGGGTCCTCCTCATCTCCTTCTCTATATTAAATTTTATGTTATATGACATAAAGCTGTTCCAACAGACAAGCAAGAGCCATAGCCCAGTCTGGACTTTGCTGGGATATGGGTTGTCTTCCTCCAAAACTTTTCTCTGGGACAGAACAAAAACATCTTTCAGATGAGGGAAAGTTAAGGTTATTGTCCCAGCTGGCTCTTCACTGCTGTTTTTGTGAATGGTGACTTCTGTATCTATTTAAAAACTCCTAAAAAAATATATATTTTTTTTCTTAAATATATTGAAAAATCTGTATCCATCTAGTAAGCTAAAAAAAAAAAAATATTATTATTCAGGATGTCCAAATATATGTGCCTTACTCATTAAGCTCCTATTTTAAGTGATTTTTTATAATTTGAGTGACACAAATATGAAGCTTTTCTTTTTTTTTTTTTTTTAAAAAAAAAATAAACAGCACACCTTTGATCAGTAGATAAACACTAAAAGATGTTCTTGTGCCATTACATCACTTCCAGTGTATATTACCCATGGAACTGGCATTTTGTGTGAAGGTGTCAGTAACCAGTGATTGTCTATGGTTTTTGTTGTTGTTGTTGTAGGTTTGGGGTTTTGTGTGTGTGTTTTTGTTGTGTTTTGGATGCCTTTAGCATTTGCAATTAATTGTTTCATCTATATGCTTCTTAAGACCACTCTTCTCACTGACGTGCAACTTTTTGTTTGTTTTGTTTTTGTAAATTATTTTAATTCAGTGCAAAGAATTTGTAGGAACAGCAGATGGGTACATCCCTGAAGGATATCTGAACATGATGAAATACTGTAGATAAGGTGAAAAATTCTCTGGATTCTTGTCTTTGCTCTGAAAAGGTCAGTCAAACTTTAGCAAACACAACAGCCTGTGGGTTTTTTTAAAATTAATACTATTTTAAGAAACCTGTAACCTTACAAAAGGGAAGAAGTCCCTTGATATGCATTCTTTCTGAGCTTACAGAAAAGTTCTCAGGTACTAAATCTTGCCTTTAAACAGATTTAATCTAAATGCCAAAGCCAGTGAAACACCCAAGCGTATGCTAAAGTTACATGTAGCAGTAGTGGTGATTTGCTGGATTGGCATCTGCATCCAAACATCCAGATTTGCAACACCTACCAGTTTTGTTGTGTCACTTGTACCTGCTACCTCTCTGAGAACAGACCACAGATATTTTGATAAGTATTACAACTATCCTGTTTTCACAGAGTGGGTGGGTTTTTTTCTGTCCTGGGAGCTACTGCTAGGACTCAATTAAAAAATAACAGTGTAAAAAAGCTAAACTGCACGCCGTTAATGACAAAGGCTGCATCTGCCTCAGATAAACATCTCTGCAAAAGGCTTTGGCATGTAGCTGTAGCTGGAATAGCAGATGTTTATTCTGCAGCCTGTGAAACCTACCCCGCTATTCTGCGGAGGCACTGGCCCAGCTGCAGTTCGTTTGTTATTCAGGACTCTTTCGCTGTTGTGCCAAGACAGCTCAAATGAGATTTGAAAGCTTTAATTCTCTCTTCAGCCTATGCTACTGTAATAGCTAGCAATTAGAGAATAATTGTGCTGCATTTGAAAACTCATAGTTGTAATCAAAATACAATAGGCAGAGAAGTATTTCCTTTTTCTTTTTTTCCTTTTTTTTTTTTTTTTTTTTTTTTTTTTTTGTTACACATAATTCCAATTTGTCTTGTATTATGAGATTTTTGCCTGGATTAACCTGTTTTGATAGGCTCTGCAGTTACTTCAGGATATTTATCCCATGTTAGATGGTGAAAGAGTCAAAATAGATGCTTATTTAGCAAATTCATGTACTTCTGATCTACTCTCATTAAGAGTGTTGCTGAGGTACAAAAAGATAATGAACATTGTTCCTCTTGAGTCACAGAGCACACATATGGCTGTTGGCTAATTTACTGGATTAGAGAGAAAGGAACAGACCAGAACCTCACACCACAGCTCTGAAGTCTTCAGATGTGTGCCATGTCTTTGGGAGCCTTCCCTGAAAACCTGAGGGGGATTAGTTGTTCAAAATATTTATGCATGAAGATTCACAGCCTGTCAAAGTTAGGAAATATAATTAGTGACACCTCCTTCTGACCCAAGGCTTCTGTTTTTCCTATTTAAGTTGGGCAAGTGCTATCAAGCTTGTAAGGAATTTACATTTTTTGATGGTATTTGAGAGATGTTGGCTGGGGAAAGGCTTAGGTCAGTTTCAAGAGATGTAATTAATACATTCACTGGTAGCTGCAGGGGAATCCTTCTAAGCTCAGTTACTAGCACTGTGTGAACAGTTCTCAGCTGGAAAAAACAGTCACAGGTAGAAAGGGTTTTTCAAGCCAAGTGCTGCAACATAACATCTCTTGTAGTCCAAATTGTCCTTTCTGGAACAGACATATGATTCAGCCTGCAAAAAATCTCACATGAGCACAGTCCTCACTGAGTTCCTCTTTGAGAGCTCATTTGCAAAACAAGAATCACATTTCACATCTGCTTGCAAATAAATCTTGTTTTCCTAGAATGAATTTGATATTTTCAGGCATCTGTAAAAATCTTTGTGAGATTAATTTTCATTCAATTAGTTATTTATCTATAGCTTAATTAATTTTTTTTTGTGGTTTGTGACTGGGAACATAGTCAGGTTGTTCCTTTATAGGCTTATTGAATTACTTTAATATGGAGGAATGGAGGCTACTATTCCCCAGAAAAATATAGGAAAAAAATATTAGTTATTCCAAAGCTCACTAAACTTTCAGTATTTGTGAACATTTTTACCATTGTTGGTGGTGGTCTGAATAATAATGAATATGACTTCATGAATCACAGTGAATTTACTGGCCCTTATCTCTCCAGGTATCTTGATTTTAACATAAACTATGGTACTAAATATAGATTCAAACTATTACTCAATTGCAGTTAATTTTGTAACAGATCCTTTTCTCCAAGCCTATTAGTTTTTTTACAATACAATGTTTTAAATTTGATCTTTTTTGTTGTTTTCATACTTTTATAGAGAGGTGAAGTCAGAAATAAATCACTATCTCATAAACATAAGAGGTGGAAACACCTCACTGTTAGTGATATAAATCAGTATGTGAAACCTTAACAAGTATTCCTTGATTCAGACCCTGCAATTATGTTCCCCTACCAGGTTTCCAAATAGTGTGTTTACAGAGGTAGATTAGAGATGACTTTAAATCTCCTGATTCCATATTAAAATGACTGTGAAAATTCTGCTCTTTCTGGTCAATGTCAGTTTGTCTTCAAATTACCCTTTTAATGACAGTGGATTTTATTTTGTTTTTCATCCAGAATTAATATGCGGATCAGATTTTTGCAGTTTCATTGAAGACAACGAGATTATTCATGAAATAAAGTACCATTAAGAATATATAAATATTTTATTACTCAGGAAGACCGACTCATAAAAATTCTATTTAATCTGAACTACAGGATGTTTTGCTATGGTGGAATCAAGAAAATAGTGGAAGCCAAAGTTTAAGAATATTTTCATATATATAATAATTTCTTAGTTGTTCTTCAAGTCTGACCTTCCGGGCACTAGACATTAGGGAAATGCAGGAGAATTTGGAAGACATTCGAGGATGAACCGAAGTTAGAAGCACTAATTTTCTAAGTTAATGGTTTGTCTAGTCATTGTATGGAGGAGAGAAAGATTTTGAAAAGGCTGTGTCCTTGGCGACCAAGATAGTTTCCTTGATTTCAGTAGGGAGGAAGAGATTGTCCAACAGGAAAGTTTGTCTCGCCACCTCACAACAGTACTGGTTATCTGTTATTTAAACATACCTTGATATAAGTGGGAACTAATCCCCCAAATCTGGAAACTCCAGCCTCCCATAAGCAGCATTCTGACAGCTATCAAAATACTTCATGATCAAACACGGTCATGGTATTGTTATTTGGTTTTTAGTAAAATAAACTTTCTTAAATTGCCCTGACATGACAGGAGTGAGGAAATGTTTCAGTTACAAAGGGGAAGATGCAAGAAAAGAGAAGCAAAATACGTAGTGTGGTCTTACCAGTTGGGGCTACATCTGACAGGCTGTGGCTCTGCAATGGTCTAACCCATGGACCTGGCGTGGAGATTAGTGCTGGAGGAACACTTCCTGATGGAGTTTATTACATTGGAGAGGGAACCTGCTTGAAATTTTTGCCACCTATACAGACCCAGGAGAGACAGATCAGGCTCTACAGCAGCAACAACTTGTTCTTCATATCCATCTGTATAATGCAGAGTTGCCTTCATGAATCTGAAGATCTAGAATTAGGTCAGTCCCTTCCATGAAAGAGATAACACAATTCATCCCCTATGGTTTTCAGCCGATAGCACCTCATCTGAATCAGGTTTTTGCACAATGCTTTCAGGGGAAAAAGGGTCACATAAAAATGCTCATGCAAAATTAATCTTTTTGAAACATTGGTTTACATTTTGTATGTGCACACAGACAGCACTCTTTGAAATATACCGCTGTGTGCTTTAGGGGGCACTTAGTCCAGGGAGAAGTAATTTATACATTTTCACTTTCTTGCTTATCTAACCATCTTGAATGGAGGGTTATTTTTTATTATGTCTAATTACACTGCAGAGGCTTGGTGTAATTAGAGTTTTACATTCAGAATGATCTATTCTACATTTTTTGCACTAGGCTTTATCTAGAATATTATAAAGCTTTCACTGTTGTTATCAGAAATAGTTTAAATATTAGAAATGTACATAGTGATATTTCAGGGATTAAGCAAGAATAAAGAATTAGCTTACAGTTTCTAGATGTTAATACATATGATGAGAACGTAGTCACAATGTTAATTGCAGTGGCAATTCCCTTTGTTCACTTACTCCTAAATTTAGTCTATAGGTCATTTCAGTCATGGGAAACCTAGGAAAACCAAGTTATTAACAGGTTCATTCTTTACTTACATTGTCTTTTCATAATGGTTAAAAATAAAATTTCTTATGGTTTCTAAAAAGTCATTGGAAGAGTATATCCACAGCATACCATCTTGTTTTCATTAACATATAAATATAAAAAAATTAAATCTTTACCTTGTTGGTACTGGTTATTTCAGTCTGTTGCATTTAAGAGATGTCATACTGGCCTTGAGTCCAATACAGTTTCCATTAAGGCATTGTGTCTTAAGATGTCAACACAAAGAATGTGGTGTTAATTCACTGTGATAGTTTACTCTTGCACTCAATGCTGTTTTAGTGACCAGAAGAGTTTTGCTGAGCATAAATACAAAGTAGAAAGAAAATACATAGCAAAGAATATAGTGGTTTAGTTGGCTATAGAAATGAGTGCTTTCACACTAATTAAAAGTTTGAGTAGACCAGCCATATCTAACACCACATTTTGTGGGTGATTTTGTCGTATTTGCTATCTAAGAGAAAAGATGACACTGCAGACTTTGGTTTATTTATGAAAAGACTTTATCCATGGGATCTACTGACTTCAGGTTTCACCATCTTTTCAGAAACTCTGACATTTTGTTTTTTTCTTTAGGCAGTCTAGAGCATGTAACCTTCATTACATTTAGATTTATGTGGAAAAACATGGAATTTGTTTTTATAGAATAAATCACTATGCTTGCTGCCTTCTGATACTTATTGAGTGTTCATTTGCAGTGAATGAGTTTAAAGGATATTTCAATGAACAGTGACAATTTTTTCTTTTCTCTTATGCCAGGTTATATCTTTCCCTGTAGTTTTTCCTCTCACTGTCAGTGCACTATCAACCCATACTTTGACTGAGAAAAGCAAGTTTAATTGTTAGTGTAAATCAAGGGCTTGGTAACTCATGTTAAACCAGGCTGAGGCTTTTAGCATGCCTATGGAGTGCTATCATTGAAAGTGGTAATGTGTCCTTGTGGGATTTCTGCCATCCTAAATAAGAGTGTGATCTCCCTAGGAAGTTCCTCCAGAAAACCTCTTAGGGCACAACTTTTGTAAGAGTTGCTGGGCTGACAAGACTTTTGCTATCTTCAGTTCACAAAGCAGGAAATCATTATGACTTTGCATCCTTCCTTCAGGCAAAACACAATAAATTTAAATACACTTCACTCTTCCTTAGAGACATTTACAGTTCTCAGTCCCAGCTTCATGGGATGATTAGCCTTTATTTTGCCTTTCATATCTGTCTACTGCCATAACTACTACTTTTTAATGGGACTCAGAAAAACTTTAAATTTGGGATCTTTCTAAACTGTTCACGTACACAAAGAAATGTGCAGATCCCTCTTAGACTCATCAGTCTTTTACCCAAAACTGTTAGAAGGATAATATAGTTTTAGGACTGAGCTAAATGCACCATTACCATCTCATTATGGTCTACATGTGGACTGGTAATTTGGAAACCATTTTTGTCTTCTTTCTTCTAATTGTTTTTCTAGCTGCCATAAATATTTTCTATTTTCTTCTGTCTCCTTGGTCTGTGGGTTATTAAAGCCAAGCCTTAATGGCTAAGACAGTAATGCATTTCAGAATTCTACAACACTTCTATTTAATGCAAACTGGAGCAAATATCACACATGTAAGGCAGTTATTCTGCAACAGTGAATAGCAACTAATGAGCTACAGCAAAACTAGCTACTTTGTTTCAGCATTGTCTGAGCCTATTCTAGTTTGGAGAGACTAACTGGGGAAGGCAATGATATCATTTTTGTCATTTATATCATTTATCATCTCTTCAGATAGCATGGACTAACTCACTGCCATTCCTTCCCTTCAAATCATGTTACACTCCTATTTTCAAACAGCGCAAAAGAAAGGTTATCATTACAAGTTATTTCCGTGGAAATGGAAAGAAGTTGTGGTAAGATAGACTAAAACGCTTTCTGTTCCACTGCTCAAAAGAACTTTGTTCCCCAGTACTGATTTCTTCCTGCACAGAATCTGACAGGTATTTGTACAAACTACTAAAAGAAAGCTTTTTTTTGGTTTTTGAAGGAAAAGTTGGTGTGGCATTTTGAACAAAAGCGTCGGTGTTAGAATATTTATCAAAGCATCTTCCACCAGCTTCTGCGTGGTCATAACACACATTGTGCATGCTCATTCTCACCATGATCTGGGGATTTCAAGAGAGGAAAAGTCATATATGGCATGAGACACTGGATAATAATCATGATTTTACCAGTAAAATGTGACATTACTGGAAGACTGGATTTTCTGTCTATATTCAATGCTGTATTTATGGTTTGTATTCCTAAAAAAATATAAAAAATCCAACAAATAAAAAAACACTTAATTTTCTTGTCTCTTGATTCTTGCTTTGACCACAAACTGCTGTTGGTAGGAACTTCTCTGAAGTTGTTTAGTGCTGACTAACAAGACTGCACAAACTCCACATTCATTTATGATATGGATTTGACCTTATGCGATTTTGCAACAGAAATTAATTGCAAATTGCACCAGTTCTAATGTTTTTTTTTTCAGTTTCTGCATCGTATCACTGAAAAAAAAGGAAGATTTTTTCTTCCCCGAAAAGGTTTCTGTTCTATACACAAATTCTAAGAATTGACCACAAGACATCTTCACAGGTTTCAAGGGTGTCGTTTTGCTCCGATTAATGCACAAGCCAATCGCATGGGGAAAAGAAAACCTGCTTACAGTGGTTTGGCTTTGGGCAATGCATATTTAAGGCAAATTTATTGCAGAGTTCTCTGCTCACTACAGACATCACTTCCTCAAATATATTGGTTTTTACATGAAGAAACTAGAAAGAACCTGAAACAAAGATTCAGGCAGTAAACATTTTTCAGCCAACTGAAGAGCCTTGTTAAAAATATTAATTGCTTCTGAGTGGATTATTTTCTAGTCAGAAGCCTTTAGTTTGTTTACATTTAAATGGAAAGTGCAAAAATATCTTCTTATAGCTGGGAGTTGACTTTTCTGATTGATTACTTCAGCAACTTTGCCATATGCTTTAATAGTACTCATGGATTCATATTCAAGCACTGCAGTATGATTACTTATGTAACTGTGCAAAAATGCCCAAGAAAACCTAACCTCTAACCTCTGGAAGGGTAGATACTGTCATGAGCAATACCATTTTTTTCTGATAAAGCTAAATAATACAACTTTCTCTTCAGACAGAGCAGTGGAACTGTCTTTTCAGTTTTATTCAGTGGGAATGAGCCACGGTGACTGGTCTAGACTGACATTGAAGTATCATTGTTGCATCAAAGGCTGCAAACGTGTTGAGGGGAAAAAAAAGAGAGAAGGTGACAAGGCTGTTCAGATTACTTTATGAGGTGTGAATCATTTCATATATTGTGTTGAGATAGCTGATGTATAACACTAGTGATTTTTATGGAAAAAGAAACTAACAAGCTGGCTTTCAGATCTGCAAGTATGCTCAGATACTCTCTGCAGTACAGTTTATAGCCAGTCAGCTTATGGCATACAGAAATGTATTATTATTATTTTCCTCCTACTTTTAAATTTTTTATTATTGAGATGGTGTTCACAAACTCTAATGATTAACATGCATACCAGAAAGTCCTAGATTTTCATCATCATCTTTAAAATGAACCCTTAGATATTAAGGAAATGACACAGACCTGCTTAAAAGGGAATTCAGTTGCTTATTAACTATTTATTATTTGGTCTTCAAAGTTCTATGTCAGAGCTGAAATTCTTTTTCTTGAATGGATTTTTCTTTCTTTGTTTTTAAGTCATTCCTGTGAGAGGACAGAGACACACAGATATTTTGAGAGCTTCCTCTGGAAAAGCTGCATGTGTCAGAAGCTTCACGTGTCAGAGGCACCAAGCTTCTGTCCATTCATAGCACTGTTTGAAACAAGATCTTCTGAGTGTTGGATGTTTGTTTCCAGGTGTTGGTATTGGGGGAGCTGCAGGAGTGACCCCTGTGTGAAAAGGCCAGGGGTGTCCTCATGCTGGACAGACACGGTTCCAGCTGGCTCCATAATGGACCCACCAGAGGACACAGCTGAGCCGATCAGATGAGCTGATGGTAACTCTCTGCAAACACATTGGAGAAAAGGTACAGAACGCTTCATGGGAGTAAGGAGTGAGGAGAAAAGTGTAAGAAACAGCCCTATTAGTGAAGATGGAGGGGAGGAGGTGATCCGCACTCCAGAGCAGAGATTCTCCTGCAGTTTGTGGAGAAGACCACAGTGAAGGTGAAGCAGGTTGTCTCTGTGAAGCCCATGGCAGACAACACCAGAGCAGATATCTGCATCCTGCAGAGGACTCTGCACTGGAGCAGGTGGACATGCCCTGAAGGAAGCTTCAGTCTGTGAAGAGCCTATGTCAGAGTAGGTTTATCCTGAAGGACTGCTGCTCACAGAGGCCTGATGGAGAAGGCCCACACTGGAGCAGGGTAAAAATGTGGAGCAGAAGAATCAGCAGGTATGAACTGTTATGAACCAACCACAACCCTCATACCCCACCCTCAAACCACCACTTGTAGGTGTAAGGGTTAGGTGAGCTGGGAATGGAGTGAAGCTGAGTGTGGGAAAAAAAGGCATGTTGATGAAAGTATTTTAACTTTTGTCTTTGTTTCTCAGTATCCAAACTTACTTTAACTGGCAATAAATTAAATTAATTTTCACCGAGTCAAGGTTGGTTTAGCTGTGATGGTAATTTGTAAGTGATCTCACTGTCTGTCTGAAACCATGAGCTTTCCACCTTAGTTTCTTCTTCTGTCCTGTTGAGAAGAAGGGCTGAAAGCAGCTGGGTGGGCACCTGGCCAGACAACCACGATGAACCCATCACAGTTACACTGGAAAAAAACAGTGTTGTTCTCAAGAATGCATCCCACCAAAATTGGTTCAGACCCTTGCCTTGGTCACCCTGGAGATGATGGAGGTAAATCCATGCAGATCAATGGTGTTCCCATGTGCTTGTAACAAACTCAAATGTAGCCCAACCAATATGTACAAGTGGATAAATCTGGCTACAGTTGTGCAGAGGACAGATGTGAAAAGAGGCCATAAAGCAGTGTGCTATACAGGTCTTGGGTCACGCAGCAGGAAATTTTTATTGGTGCTCCAAAATACACCTGTGTCGCTACACATCATGAGTGCCATCTATTGATGTTCTGTGCCAGCTAATTATTCGTGTGGTTTTAATGCCCAAAGCCCTAAATACACTCCATAACTATTCTGCTGCTGAATAAAAACTGATGCACACCTTTGGTTTCAGTTTCAATCGTTATACTGGGGAAGTAGTGATTTTAATGTCTACTTCTGGACAATTCTAGAAGTAAATGTAAAACCTAAGGTTGGTCACAGAACAGTGGTTTCCTGAATATGTTTTGAAAAGAAAAATATAACATAGAAGTAAAGTAAGGTAGACCTAAAAAGTAGAAAGCAATTGCTTTTCCAGGTGATGTTTTGCACTGGCATTTAAATATATGGTGGATTAACTACACATATCACTGTGAACTTGTAACCTATTTATTTATTTAATGAATTTATTCTCTTTGGCAATGATTGTCCAGACTTATTGAACAGTTTCACCTGTTTGCTAAGGCTCTATCTCAGTTTGGTCTGAGCTGGGTTGGTAAGATGATTGCCATACAGCTAAACAAAAGACATGGGTTTAAAAATAATTTCTTCCTTCCTGCCTGAAAGTGTTTGTCTTTTAAAACTCAACTTAGAAATACAAAGTATGAGGCTATATCTATGGCAACATGAGCATTGTTATAGTTTCAGTGCCCTATTGAAACTGAACTGTAAACATTACCAATAGCTCATTGTTTATTTCACACTTTTAGAGGGAATTTGCCATTTTCTAGAGCCATGTATTTCTGTGGCTTACAGATTCTTAGACAGCAATGAATTGTTACACTGGTCACAGCATCAGCTTTGTCACTGTATTGTGGTTTCAATAGACTTTTGTTGTGTACTACCAATAGAAAATTCAGTATTTGTTGTATATGGTTTTCTGTAGCTGGTGAGCCATATCCATTACCAGTACCATTGCTGTAAAGTACTCATGCACAATATAAAGCACTTTTCAGTCCTTAAAGCTGATATAAAAGTGGAAATCAATAAAGAGATCATCAGAAGATGACTTTTAATGCATACACATGCATACACACAGAGCCAAGTACACTGGCATATAAACCAAATAAATATGCAATAAGACAGAAGCATATCCACTCAGCAGGAAAATGTAATACATGCTTTTGAAAACAGGCTGTAATGAAGATGCTGCAAAACACATAAAAGTAAAACTGAATGATTACGCTTAGGGTGTATCAGGCTGGAATGTGCCCAGGCTGGCTGCAATACCCTCTCTTCTGATGACTGTGAGAGTCACCAGCATGTGTTTTAGCACTGAGTAATCTTTGAAACAGTTGAACATCCTGTTCATTTTCAAAAATAAAATTTTTATTCTCCAAATGTCTCTTTGCATGTTTTAAAACAGTGAAGGAAACAATAACGGAGATATGCAAATAAAACCTGCATACTCTTAAATTTTTCTTTAGCATAGTAACCATCCATATTTTGTGTGCATTTGTGTATGTATCTATATATAGGTAGATATTTACACACCACATAGCTATATATGTATATATATTTAAAAATATTTAGCAAATGTGACTACCTGGTCAGAAAAAAACCCTCAGCCTTAAAAATATCTGTCTTCAGCAAAATGGGTACCTCTTTAAGAGCAAAATGCCATAATTCTGGTCCAAAGAAGACTGGGGGAAGGAATGTGAGATTTCATTGGTTCTTCCAGTGCTTTTTAGGTTTCTTTTTTACATTGTCTCCTACTTTACCATCAAAACTAGCCACATATCTTGTTCCTTTCCCTGCTTTCCAATTCAGAGGAGCAGTTTTATTTTTTATGTTTTCTAATATATGAGCCTTTAATTTCCTCTGTCAGAAGGGAGGTTGTACTTTTATTAGAGGCCAGCTAAATGCCACATTGAGTACTTCTTACATGTTACAGGATTCAGAATTAGATTATCCTTTTTACTGTCTGTTCTTTCAGATTCTTCCTGTTGCATAAGAAATTAAATCTTCCTCTTTTTTTTATGTTTTACATTCCCAAAATGTCACCAGCAGCTTATTGTTCTAAATATCAATGGTACCTCATAGCATGGGCCTTTTGAGCTGAGATGTTTTTATGGGCATGCTGTATTATTTAACAATGCCATAGATGAAGAATGTTTGTTGCCTTCAAGGAAGCTCTATCTGCTTATCGGAATTTGTGTTCTGGTTACTGATAGAAAATACAGACTCCTTTCAAATACTATAGAGACATAAACATATATTGCCTGTATAATTCCATGATTCAGCAGAAACTGAAATTGCAATGTTAATAAAAAGAGTAGGTTTTGATCTACTCTAATTGCAGGCTATTTATGTCACCTTCTTGGCATGTAGCCTTGTAAATTTATATTTTACTGTTGCTGAACCCAAAGGCAATTTAGTTCTGGATCCTGTGAGCCAGTAAGGGAGTGGTAGCAACAGAAGTAGCAAAATCAGCACATAAATGGGTTCTCAGACCTAAAAGATTGATCTTCTTTGACCTTTGACCCATGCAGAAAAGTTCCATTCTTGTGAGGCTAATGTAGTGTGGTTTAGTGCAAAGGAGATACTAAATCAGATGGGGAAAAGGCCCTCCCAGATAACTTCTAAACTCATTTTAGCATTCCTTTCAGTTCAAGCTATATGACTTAGATGGACTTACGGTTATTTTTCAGCGACGCCCACAATAGGATTGGCTGTTTTCAAATATTGAAGAAGCAAACCTCAGACTTGGTAGAGAAAACATGACTAATGGATCTGAACCAAATTCTGCCCTAGCAAATGAATGAGAAAGACTCATTCTAAACCTAGTTCAGGTTCAGTTGCCTGAGGTAAGCCTTTTGGACCACCAACCATGAAAGTCTAACTTTAATTAATAATCTTAAAATAAGCTTGTATAATTATAACTGCTGTGTTTTTTCTTTATAGCCAGGACATTCAACTAATACTTAAAGCACTTTTTGAAATCCTCACTATAGAATATTCCAGACCTGTATATCTTTAACTGAAACTCTAAAATTGTAACTCTGAAAAGCAGCAAATGTAATTCTCAGTTTCAAAGGAAAGTTACACCTTATTTCTAATTCACACACATTAATTATTTACTCAGCTTTGCACCCTTACAAATACAAAATATGTGGTGTATGGAAGCAAAATATAATTGTTCATTTAAACTGGTTAAATTCCTTTTTCTTCCAAACAAATATTGGTAAAAAATGAATTCACAACTCTAGGAAAGAGATGACTATTGGATAGCATTTAATAGTTTTGACCAGATGTAAGACATCAGGAGAGAGGAGAGTAACGTTTTTTTACCAAATTCCTGTATGGAAAGGAATAGAAGGTTTAATTCCACAGGGAAAGCTACGTGTAGGAAAAACTGTATCTTACTTAATGGAATGAAAGTTTAGCAGAGAAATAGATTATAAGCAGGGCATATTACTTTGGAATCTTGGGGTTTTCAGGGGTTTAGGCATTAGTCAACATTGACTCAGGCAGATGAATGGACACTTCTTTTTTCCCATGTTTCAGCATGGAAGTGGTGACAGGTACTCTAATGCCTCGAGTGAGATAGGTTTTATGTGGAACTGGCTATCTCATTGAAAACCTCCATGGTGCACAGCAGGTTTTATTTCCACATAACTGAAATAATTTAGGTCAACCATGACTGGATTCTTCCAAACCAAACTGCAGTGCCCTGTGTCCTTAAAGACTGAGCTGACTTCATGTAAAATCCATACATTTCCAGCAGTAAAAGTATGACTGTGGTCTTTAGAAAAGACACGTGGTGAAAAGAGACTGGACTGCAAGGTTTAAGCAAATGGTTTATTTGAACTGGCAGGTTGAAGTGTAAGACCCAAGCAAACCATCTCTCTGAAGTCTAATACACCAGTGATGCAGGTTTCTATTGATAGATTGGAAGAATGCACTATTACAACTTTACTGTAAAAGACAGTGGATACTACAGGAAAATGATGTGTCTGTTTCAGCATGTATCACATCAAGCTCTGCTCTTCCTCAAGAACTGGCAATCATAGAGATTTAATATGTCATGACAGAGTGGAGATCACTGCACATATAGCCAATGTTGTTTGCAGATTAATGAGCTATATTATTTTAATGTGATACCCAGAGATTAATCATAAATCTTATTAATAAAGTATCCTGGAAGATAATGGATTTTATGGAGCACATCTTTAGATCTCTTCTCAAGAAAATTACAACTATTAATTTGTTTTCAGTGTTGTTTTTTAATTATGCTCAGTAATACTGACAATTTTTGAAAATACAGTTGTTTACTGATGAGGTAAAATATAACATGCTGTAATTCAGTCAAAAACTTGGCTACCAGTATGTAGATTATCAGCCACAGATACTTTTGTCTTCCACTCCTAAATACACAACCATTCTGTCTTCATAAATTCCCAGTACATTACTGTTGTATAGAGTGCTGAAAATATTTTTTTTTCCTTTTCCTTTTTTTTTTCATTTGGTATGTTTGTCATTGGAAAACACAGATTGCTTCATTTTGTATCCTAGCATGGAATAAACTTAAATTAGGCAAAAGATTTAAACTGAAAGTGAACTCCTATTAAAAGGAAACAATTAAGTACTTTGGCAGGGTGAGGAATCTGGGAAGAAGGAGAAGACAGTCGATTAAAAAAAAAAAACATAAATTCATATTGCAGCTACTGGAGAAGCACACCTGCTGTTTCTGCAAGCAAACCTTATCACAGGTATGATCTAATCCAATTTCTCTGATGAATGTGCCTGTTTTGACTGATAACTTGTGTACTGGGGAGGAAATCATGGTCACAAAAGGATGGCTGAGATGTATTCTGCAAAGATCTTGGAAGCAATGATTTATATAGGATCTTAAATTTCACCTGAAATTTCTCATCTACTGCAGCAAGGAATTCCAAATTATCCACACACTGTTCTATAAAACATTCTGGTAAATGTTGTACCATATGTGGGTGTTACCCGACGCTAAGCTGACAAGTTCTTTTCAGCATCTTTGGCAAGAACAATGATGTCACAAAATCATAGTTAAAAGTAAAGCTTTATTTTCTTAGTAGGAGATTACAATTAGTACAGCATAGAATTTATGACTAGTATGGCATGGTATTTCTGTAAGAAGAATCAGCATAGCACAATCTATAAACAATGTAATGCAGAATTTATAATACAATTTAATTTAGGATTTCTGATCACCCAGATCCTCTGCAGATCAGATAGGATCTTAATATTTGATTTTCTGTATCAATGTAACAAACACCATTTAGGCTCAAAAATCACATCACAGTCATTGCATCACACCCTCAGTCCCTGGAAGCATCAGAGGATGGCGGGGGTGTCCCTGGCCTTGAAGGTCCTGGATCTCACTGTACAGCAGTAGTTCAGGTCCAAGTTCTCTCTTGGGACTTGTAGCAGCTTCGTTTTATGGACACCACTGGGCTGGCTGAGTGCCTGGGATCTTCAAGACCAGTAAGGAAGGGAGTAACTGACCTGGCACCCAGTAATCTTGAAGCTGGCAGAGAGGGGAAGAAGAAATCTGCTTGGTTTGTCTACTTGGTACATGGGGCCCTCAGGGACTAATAATAATGAACACGTGACCTTCTCGGTCACAGAGAATGTCTATTTTTCTCAGAAAATGGTGTCCATTATGCTAATCACCTTACTGTGGTCAGGGGTACCAGTCACAGTGGGTACCAAGGAGTCTAGGCTATTTTCCTATGAGGTTTTTTTTCTTAACAGGTTAAAGACCTTGTGAGCATAAAACCCATTTATGTTTTTTGCTAGTTTCCTTCCTTCCTTCTTCTTAAAAATGACACTTTTGTATAACTTTCTCTAATTAATCATCTTGATGGTTTTTGTTCCCAGTTCTTTGTGAAGGTTAAAGATCAGCAATCTACAAAAGCTCAAGATTTTTGCAGGCTGTTTGAAGAGAGAAAACCTGTGATGTAATCAGAATATTAGGGTTGTTGTAGTTTGGGTTGATTGGTTTGTTTGTTTGTTGTTGTTTTGCTTTGGTTTGGTTTTGCATTTGTCTGGTTAGGCTTTTTGTTTGTCTATTTTTTTATGTTTGTTTGTTTGTTGTTTGGTTTTGCCTTTAGTTTTCCTGTTATTTACATATAGAAATTGGTTTGGAGCTGACACACTTTCATCTGAGTTTTCTTAGAATGCATATGTCTGCATATCAACAAGGAGCAGCTTTGAAAACAAACATATGGGGAGAAAAGCAAAACGGTTACCAGGAAAGCTTACTGAAGCATATTCTCCAATGTCTTTCACTGTTCTTTTCTCCAGTGGATTTCATAGTACCCTACAGGTAGCCAAATCCAGATTCATTACCATGATGGATAGAAAGAACCATCACTCAGGACATCCTGATTGTTGTTCAGCCCTGGAAGAAGATCTGGACATGCACCAGGAACCATCTGCATAGGAAGAAAAGCCAAGTAGAAAGTGTAAATCTCTTCAAAAGTGTAAATCTCTTCAAAAGGCTGACTTGTCTAGATGATTAAGACAACAGGACTTGTAAGTGAACATATGTCCTTTATGAACCTAGTTTATAGTCTCACTGATTGTCAGTTCAGCATATGAGTTCAGGAAAGGTAAATATATACAAAGGATTTGTATACTACAGTCTAAGTGTTCCTAGGTATTTTTATACCTATATGTATATAGGTATATACAAGATAAATGAATGAGTTGAAGAAGCTTGGTTACTAAACACTCCATGAGATCTTAGATGGATATTTGACATTACATGTTATTTGATATTAGATTTAAATGTCTGTCTCTTTAGCTGTTACACAGACTGCTTGGTCCTATCAAGTTTTCACATACTGTAAGGTATCCAGGTTAGTGACGTGAAACTGAATATATCATGAAGATTGGTTTGATGACTGTGGTCATTGAGTTGCTATTAGGTAGCACAGACACCAGGAGAGCAAAAGGATAATAAGCTATGCTATTCTTGAGCTGAAACTCGGCTGGAGCTTTATGTGAACACAGACAGGTTTCTTTCAAGAGTGTCAGATGGGCTTTGCACTGTATGGCATTGTAGGAATGCATACACTTTTTGCCCTGGCTCTTATGTTTCTCAGTGTTACACACTATTTTTGCTCATTTCAGCTAGAAATGATGGTGAGCTTAGAGATCATAATTTATTTTAATTAGGTCTTCACATGGCTCATCCACATCAGTAAACTGCGAAATAAGAAATGTATTTTTTTGTGAGCTGGGAACAACCTAATTAAATCTTGGAAAACTGAAATACTCACAGCTGTAGGAGAAAGTGGAAAGAATTTGTTTCTTTTGTTTCACTTACCATGTAATTTTTTGTCAAAATCTGTTACCAAATATGATTTCTCATCTGGGTACTGTATTTTTAGCTACTCATGAGAATTGCCAAATGGTGACACCCTGTCATCTGCTTACTCCTGTGTCTCTACATGGAGGGGGGTTGAGTGCAGCTTTGCAAGCCTGGGTAGCTGTCTCAAGAATGAAGTTTTAAGGCTGCCACTCAGCTGTCTTGTTTGGAGCTGAATAACCTTTTTCATGGAAGCTCTGTCAGTGGATTTAAAACCTGATTTTTTGAGTCTTTCACTCATGTGCATACCCTGACAGGAGTAGTTTATAATAATATGTATTTTATTTTCAAAAGAATCCCAGCTTCTTGCTCAAATATAGGCTGTCAGAATAAAATATTATGTATAACCTATAATAATCTTGGCTAACATCTTTCCTTTCTTCTCCAAAATCTCTCTGCTCAAGTGGGTTTTATTGATTTCATTTGCTTTATAACTAATTTACTGTAAAACTAGTCTTGCTTTAACTGAAACTGTCCAAATCTATACTTTTTTTAATTTTTTTTTTTCTCCAGGGAACCTTAATTACTAGCTGAAGGTGAGGATGTTTTATTTTAGCAAATTCCTACAGCAGAACTAAAGCTGTGTGTTGGGTGAGGCAGTTTGTTAGATGGCCCAGAACTGTATGCAGCACTCAAAGTGAGGCCTCACCAACACCAACACAGCATGATAATTCCCTCTCTTGACTGACTGGTCATGATGTGTTTGATGCACCCCAGGATGCTGTTGGCCCTCTTGGCTGCCAGAGAACACTGCTGACACATACTGAGCCTGCTGTCAACCAGCACCCCCAGATCCCTTCCTGCAGGGCTGCTCTCCAGCCATTACTCTCCCAGTTTATACTTGTGCCCACCGTTACTCCATCCTAAGTGCAGAATCTGTCACCTTGGCTTGTTAAATTTCACCCCATTAATGGCAACTTGATGCTCCAATCTATCTAGTTCTCTCTCGAAGGGTTTTTATCCTTCAGGAGAGTGAACAGCATATCCCAGTTTGATATCATCAGCAAAGCTGCTAATGGTATATTCAAACCCTGCACCCAGATCATTGATGAATGTATTGAACAGAAGTGTCCCTAGGATGAACCCTAAGAAGCACTACTGGTGACCAGTTGTCAGTCATATGTAGCCCTATTCACTACAACCCTTTGAGCTCTGCCCATCAGACAGTTCTTCACCCTGTGCACCATGAACCTGCTCATACCACAGCTGGGTGACTTGTGTTTCTGTCAAGGGCAAAACTTTGTGACTGCCTTTCACTCATGGAAAATGCACAACTTCAACAATAATTGTTATGAACATAGGTGTTTGCCATCAGACAGCTTACTTGCATTCAGTATCTGTGTAGTATTGAGAAAGAAAGAAGATTCAAAGTACAGTGATTTCTTCCTCACCACTGTAAGAATATTTCCTTTTCCAGCTTTTATTTTGCCTCAGGAAGTTAATTAGATCCTACAGTATTCAGCTGTCAGGTCCTTATTATAAATCTGCTAGCTTGTTTCAGGGATTTTTTTAACATGCCTTAATCTGACAACTGAAGTCATCATAGAGTTCTGCACGGCAGGCTCCAAATCAGCGACGTATTGTATTTATGGCATTTCCCAGAGCAGTGAGGTGGGTTTTTTCCATTCCCTCTCCACTAGTAGCCTAAAATATAGACACGCAACTGTACCAAGTGAACAAGTGGCTGAAACTGATGACACCCATGGTATTGTTTCCATCAACCATAAAAACACTGTTGCTGTGTTCTTGTGATTTCCTGCATTATATATTTTTCTTGTAAGTAGCAAAAAGTAAAACCTCCCTTTCTTTGCATACAAAGGTGTTTTCTCCCATGGCTGTGCTCACTTAGCTCCCATTAATGCTAATGGAAAGTGCATCCACATTTCAAGGAAAAAATTGATCCCTTAAGGGTTCCCAGTAACATTAATTTTAAAGTTAACAGGTGTGCTGTGTGCATCTCATTCTCTCAGCTGTTTATATTTTTTTCTGCCATGCACTAGCAAGCAAAATTTCAAAACCAGAAAGATGTTCATGGACATTACCTAGATCTTAACTGTAATAATGAAAAGAAACAGGATGTTAATTAGTGAACAGACCAACCACTGACTTCAAAATCAAACAGAAGTATTTTGCTTTTCAGCTGGATCAGCCTCTAATGTGAGCTTCATAAAACCAGCTGGGTAAAGGTACATTGCATCATCTCATTAAGAAAAAATGGATAACTTTGGAGGAGAATTTCTTCTCAGAGGGTTAGATACATTTAGTCACAGACCATTTCTCTGGCTCAATGTCTGTGCAGCCATAATCTTAAAATACTTTCTTGGTCCACTCTCTATCTTAGCTCCAATAGCAGAAAATCTCTTTATCACTCACCACCATGACAACTGCTGTCAGAAATGACTGAAAGGTGACTAGAAAGATTTTCAGTGTGTAAAATTTTAACAAGTTGAAGATAGCATAATAAAGATATATAAATGCCAAATTTCTCAAATATATGACTACGTAAAAATTCCACTCACTCAAATTGCTACCATTAGCCAAACCTAAAACTCAGTTATCTGTGTAGCTATAATATTCTCATCCTAGTAAACTTAAAAATGCATGATTTTAGTAGAGGAGAAGTCACTGAACAGTGTAAGAGATCAAACTCCTCTCCTTTCCTGTAGCACTTATCCAGATCTCTAGTGAAGAAAACATTTTAACATATTACAAATGTATTCACAAAACCATGCAATTGCAAGAATTCTGTTTGTAAAAATAAAGGAAAAAAAAAATTGAGTTTACACAGAAAGCAGGGTTTCCAATGTATCTCAGGGTTTATTTTCATTTACATGTGCACTTCAAGTCCTTCAGGCCAGGTTCAGAAAGGTATTTATGTATCTAATCCCTACTGAAAATTATTTGTTGAGAGCAAGCACTGAGTGGTTTTTGAAAATTTTGCCTTAATATATACAGAACTCTGTAAAAATCATTTTATTTAAAGTTATCGTAGCACAGTCTATTTTCTCTATACATTCTATTTTCCCCATCCACTCAGTGTAGGACCACTAGATGCCACTGTGCCCTAAGGAAGAAAATGAACCACAGCTTCACAGTCTGCTTTAAATCCAGAGCATAAACAATTTTAGAACGCCTGTGCAAACTGACATACTGCAATTTCTTTAAGTGTTTTTGCAACCAGACACAGCTAGACTGTTGATAAGAACGATTCCCTGAAGTACAGAGTTTAGCTCAAGAGGGTTAAAACACTTTGAGGTGTCACAGATGTTTTCAGAACTGGTGCTAAAAGCTGATTTTGTTTCCAGCCACCTGCACAGGAGGAACACCCCTGGAAGTAAACCTGCTTCATGTAAGATGGTAGATGCTGCTTTCTAACTCTTTCTTCCCTGAAAAAGAGCAGGTAATGCTTTCATTGCAATGTTGCCCCTAGTTTCTTAGCTTGCTTATTAAAACCCTTAGTTAAGACATTGTGTTATTTTCCCATATAAAAAAAGTGGCAGGGACTCAGACATCATGAAGTTACGATGCCTCCTTGCAGCCTGCAGTGTAAGGCTCTTGCAGAGCTGTTTCTGGAAATGGCTCATTTTCTGGAGGAATTAAGACCTGAGTGAAAATATCAGGAAAATAGTATAATTCTTATAACCTAGGCTAAGTAGTAAAAACTCACTTTCAGTAATGAATGGTTTTAATGGACAAAATTCTAATTTCTGGAAGCATTTATAAATGTGGGTAACTACGCTCAGAAGGAGAAAAAAAAATCTTCCTGCATTTCCATGAGGAGGAAGAATAGCTGGATAACTTAATGGTACTTTTGTGGCTCTAGCCAGTTGTATCGCAAAAAGAATAGCAAAACCTAGTTAAAATAGTTCTGGCTATTGAATCTGATTTCATGATCATAAAATGACAGTCCATAACAGTAAAAGGGACATCGTCTTTTTGGTTTTGTTTTTTTTTTTTTTTTTTTACCTTTCCAAAATCTCTTATTTTGAATTTTCATGGTGACCTGGACCTATAGGATAAAATATTCTGTCTAGCAGCAAAAATAAACAGCCAGAAATTTGTCTCAGAAGGCATCTGATGATTTACCCTGACAAAGAGGACATGTTCCTCAAATTCACTGACATTTTAATGAGGCCTATAGACACAGTATTGCCATTTCACCAACACCTGTATCACCAAACCCTTCACAAGTTTCTATTTAAAAAAAAAATCCCTTTAAAAATTCCGTCTGCTCCCATAATTAGAATAGCTGTAATCCTCGGAGTAAAAATGGAAGCTTAGGTATTTGAAGAGGGAGGTCTACATGGGGAGCAAAATATTCCCTGTGGTGAGGTAAAGCCCTCTATTCCCATGCTGAACATTTTATTTACAGCAAAGATATTTCTTCTTCGCAACAAGATAACACTGTGTAATTATTTCTGCCAAAATGCCCAAAAGAACATGAATAATAAATGAATAATCTATTGCTGCTGTGCAGAAGTTTTCAAAAGAGAAGCAGAAGAGTGAGAACTGCAGAACAGCAGCAACTTCTGTGTGTTGCGAGGGTAAAAAAAACAGGGTCTCTAAGGAAGTGCTGTACGGGGTAAAACCCTCAGCAAGGCTGTCCAGGTGAATATCAGAGATCCAGGAGTGAGGTGTTCTGAAAATCTCAGGGTTGAAACAATCCTGCTGCAGCTCCCTGTTAAAACCAGGAAACTAGGAATATACACCTCATCGTCATAGGCTGGGCATGAGGGAACTCAGTATCATACCATGAGAGAAACCCAACTCTCTATTATAGAGAGTACAGTACTATATAAGGACTGTTCTTTTTCCATGATGGGTAGAACTGATGGTGTAGCTCTGGCAGATGGTATGAATCCTCAGATGCAATGAACCCTAAGAGTAAACACTGTGGAGCTCTGGGATGGGTTAAATTATTTAGGGATGCTGTTGAACTCTCACTCCTGGAGTTTTTCTGATCAGATGAGACACGGCTCTGGCAGGAATGATGGTAGAAGAATTCAGAAGAGGAGGTGGTTTACATGACCCCACTGCTGCCCCTGCAGTGATGCTTAACCTGTGACTTTATAAATATGAGCAAGAAGAAATGCTTGCCAATGTGAAAGAAAGGAAGGTAAGCTTGAAAGATTTGTAACTTTAGGCTAGATTATGGAATATGCAGCATTTAAACTCCATTACATGTAAATGACAGGTAAGTGTTCTCAAATATAGTTTTGTATCAGGCTGGCAGTGGATGAATGCCTATTTTCTGTTTGCAGCACTAGGTGCTACTGGAATTAAATTTATCTGGAGTGATAAACCAAAGCACACACAGCACCTTTCTGATCTGCAACACAGAACTGCAGATTAAAAAAAAATAATTATTGCTTTCCTACTTTTGTATGCATAGGTGATTGGCATATCAGACTGAGCATATCTCATCCAGGTGCAGGCTGAGAGGACTGTTACACTCCGTCTTCTCTTCCTCCATTATTACCACCATTTGTGAGTGCACAGCTCCTCATCCTCACTTTTCCTCTTTGCTTTGTATCAGTGATACAGCTGTCCCTGAGCTTGTCTGTGTCTTTTCTTCTTTTTTTTTTTGCCCAGGTCACTTCAATACAGCTGTATGAATATGTAACTTGTTTTGAAATGACANNNTTGAAATGATATTTATTTTAACCACCGCAGAAAGCAAAAAAAAAAAAAAAAATCAGTGTTATTAAAACATCTTTTCGTTTCAGAGAAATATCTTCAAAGGTGGGTTTATTTCTCCCCTCTCTGGCTGCTGGAACATTTTGATGCAGGCTTCTGTGGTCTGTTTATCACATCGGGTGCTGAACTGAATTTAAATGATACATAGCATGTTGTTTCTTTTTTTCTTTCTCCAAGGTTTCTGAGTCTCTGGAAAACCTGTATGACAAGGAATTCAGTAAAGCCTGGAAATTTTGATACTCCTCTCTCATGTATCAGAAGGTATAGGCTAGGAAGGAAGGAAGACAGGAAGAAAGGAAGGAAATCATCCTAAAAGACCACAATTCTTCACGGAGCTATGTATCTCCATCACTGATAAATATCCACTCTTATGTATCCTTATCCAAAGCAAGCTTTGACCATTCGCTCTGTCTTACCACTATTCTCTGATGAACTTGATAGTCTGTTGAAGTTCCCTTACTCTGTGCTTCTATGTATTGTTCTGATTTAGTAGAGCCCTGCCTTCATTCACCTTCCTGACATTTTTTCAGTGCCAGGCTTTCTTACTGAAACTCATTTAGGAGGGAGGCTTTGTGGATATAATTGCAGAACACAAACACATAAACCAAAATTTTAAAACGTGAATGCTCTAAAAGTCTCAAAATCTTGTTGTGTGCTTAAAGTGGCAAAATCCTGCAGTAAGGTGAAATCTGTATTTAGGTGCTTGAACACTCAGGCAAACACTTTTGCCCAGTGCTTTTCTTCTTTCTCCATCAATTTGGAGTTAAGTGGTTCTGCTGTCAAGACACTGTAGTGAAAGTAAAAACCTATGGCACTGGTGCTGTTCAGCTACAGACTACTCACCATGTTCCTAGACACGGCAGAGATGTTAAGCCAAAAAATATTTCATCAGGATTTTTTCCTTTTCATTAAGTTAAAAGATGCAAAAGACATCCCTGGTGTCAATATATTATTATAAAACAAAAAATAAAATCAAATACCTTTCCAAGCTCTATATGCTCAGTTTACTACAGGCACACAAAGTATTAAATAAACATGATATGCACAGAGGTGTTCCATTTCTCATTGCTCTTTTTATTTATAATATCTCACACAATTCTAAAGTCTGTTGAGTTTCTGGAAATACTGTGGAATATTTTTAGTAGTCCTTGGAAAGTAACTCTGTACACTGAAGAGAAAATATAAAGAGCTGCTGTATAACATTTTAGAATTTAACTTTATTGTAACTGTGAAATCCAATCACTCCAAAGTCTCAACCTCCCTATATACTAAGAAAAAAAGCTCCACAAAGCCTGATTTTGTTTATAAGGACTATTCCCCCAGCACCTGGTAAGGCAGCCAGCTAAAGAAATAGAAGCATTTACTGAAGAAATTAAATTCTAAACACTGCTAAAAAAAAAATACAAACCAAAAACCACCCACCAATACGTGTTAAACTAATTTGAAATAATTTTGGGGACATTTAAATCAGCTTTAGGTGTTGAAGGATTTTTTTGTGTGTCTGATGACATTTCGCACATTTGCTAATAACATTTTTCTGCAGATCCAGTTAGTCTATTAACCCAATATATTTGCCAATTAATTAGTACTTTAATTCTGAACACTGAAAATTATAATGAAAGATGTTAGGGTAGAATAACTATCTTAAGGTATTATTCCATCTTTAATTCACACTTTAATTCCTTTCCTTCCAAGGTTGGGATGTCTCTCTCACATCATTCTCGGCAAGGAGAGCTTTAGCTTCAAAACCAGGATAACTGCTTGGGTGGGTAGTTTTTCCTTCTAGCACAGACATACATCTGACAAAGTGTGCACCTGTAAAAGAGACCTAGGAAATGCTGATTTAAACACACTTATTGAAATCCTGAAATATTTTCACTGATTCCAGGTACACTATTTGAAAAGCAGTTGTTTAAGGTATGATAATTTATCTCATGAAAACAAATTAAGTTTATCTTGGAATATTGTTTGTAAAGTACAGTCACTGATTACATAGGATTGAAATTACCACGGTTAGCTATTTGCGTGTGCATTTATTTACTCTGCATAATGCAGTCTCAATAACTTAGTCACAGAAGAAGTAAATGGGCTAAGTAGATATATTGATACAAGTATAAATGTAGATATAGATAGTAAAGGTAGTTAAAATAACACATGGATTCAAGATGGTAGATCGGGAACTATAGCTGTCTGAAAACACAAGAACAATGGGGTCATTTAATGTGATAAGGAGGAAATAAACAAGACTTTTTCACATAGCATGCTGTAAGAAAACATCACAGGTCCAGAAAATTACTTCACCGAGGGCAGAATATTTACAAAACCTTTCCTCCTTCTGACATGTATTTAGTGGAAGTGATATGTTTTGTCAGGGTTTAAGACAGTGTCTCTTAGAAGGCATGAGAAATTCTGGTGTGGCTAGCAGATTGTTCCTATTTGCATGAAAAAAGCCACTTTTGGAGACAGAATACCAGACTAGAATGTCTTGGGTTTGGTCCAGCTGGGAAATCCCAGTATTTCCCATTAGACATGTAGCTTAAATACTGAAGAAGGGAAAAGAGAAGTGAGATTTTACGACGTGGAATCTATGAACAGATATACAGAGACTAAAATGTCCTGCAGCTTGCCTACTGCAGCATTTTAATTTAAAAAGTGCAGTTTTTAATCAAACAGTATAGCAGCTAGATTTATAAGTGGTGTGAACTGTTCTCGGTTTTAAGATTTGAAAGACACTCAAAGTTCATGGGGACAATCCCCTACAGCTTTTTCTCATGCAAAAGTGCAATTGACTTGGAACGAGTGTTTTGGCAGAGAAAATGACTTTTGTTCCAATTTTATGTTTAGTAATAAAAAAGTAATAGCTTTAGGCAGATTGAATGGCAAGAACAAACAAATAAAATATATTACAATACTAAAAATACTGTTTTAAAAAATATCTGAGGGATGAGATAAAATGCTTTGGTTAATACCCGGAACTTATATGAGGAATTCATTGAATCATAAAATCATCTAGGCTGGAAAGTACCTTTAAGATCATCAAGTCCAACTATTATCCCTGCTCTACCAAGTCCATCGCTAAGCCATATTCCCAAGAACCACATTAATATGGGTTTTAAACATATTCAGGGGTGGTGACTCAAGCACCTTCCTAGGCAGCCCGTTCCATGGCCATACAACCTTTTCAGCACAAAAATTTTTTCTAATGTCCAGTTTCAACCTCCCCTGGTGCAGCTTGNTAGACTGTACAGGTCCCTCTTTAGAGCCTCCCTAACCCTCAAGCAGATCAACACTCCCACCCAGCTTGGTTTTGTCCGAAAACTTCCTGAGACTACTTTCAAGATCATTGATAAGGATGTTAAACAGAAGTAGTTGCAATACTGAGCCCTGAACTCATCAGAAAATTCCATGAAAGTGAGCAAGAGTGGAAATCTTAGGTAAGAAGTGTATTTATGGCATTGTGCATAGCTAATTCTTCAAGACCTAACTGCCCCAGATGGTGATACTCAATGTGGTAAATGAGGTGGTGATCCAGTGACAGCCACTGCTTCCTCTGTGGAACTCATCACAAGCTCTCTAATTTTCAGTGAAAGCTGGTGGCAGGCACTGTTGAGAGGACTGGAGAAAACAGGGAGGTGTAATGGAGAGAAATCTTATCATTAAAGGTCATTACAAGCTGTGGGGTTTGTTATCAGTCCAGTTTCATAGTTGATGAAAGAAACTGACTTTATGCCTCTCTCCTAATCCCTGCCTTGAAAAAATAATACTTTCTCATCTGTTTTACAAAGGGAGGAAGGAGATTTCATTCTCTGGTGGATTAATAAGTGTTTTGAGGTGTTTAGGAGGCATAATTAGATTTAAAAGGGACACAATTTCATGACTTTTGGTGCTTACAAGTGGAGTTTCAGAGACAGAAATGTCTAAATTAGTCACAGAATACCAGAAGGAATGAAAGTGAAGAAAGGAGATTGGCATATGAAACAGGTAAATTATCTAGCTCATATTTTGGAAAAAAAAAAAACAAACCACAACAACTCACCATGATTTCTAATGAAGACATGTAATGGAGAACTCATTTTAGGAACACTCTTAATAAACTTTAATAATTCTAAATCTAGTACATCTGGAAAATTTCTGTTCATTATTTTTGGCTCCCTTTATGCCATTGTTCTTATGATTCTGTTATTAGATAAGGGAATATATTGGAATTCAGCAACACATAATACGTGGAATCTTACTTTCTGGGTCAAATTGTGTACTACAATGAAGTAATGCAGGGGGGTTTTCCTGCTTTATTGAAAAGCCTTCTTTGAAAGCTTTTTTTTCCATAGGTTTTTGCTCTCTTTCACTTAATTTTCTTCCTTCATAAATATATTCTGTCCTTGCTTCTGTTTTTCCAAATGATTGTCCTGGTTCCTTGTGATAAGGCTGGTATCAACCTAACAGTGTCTTCAGGAGCTTCCATATACAAAACTAAGCCATGCAGATGATGGGGCTTCCTGAGGCCTCATTGAGTTGAAAGTATTGCCATTTATCCTTTCACCCTTTGACAGTCACTTCCTCATTTGTGTTACTAATGCATTAAAACTGCAGGAATTATCAGGAACTGTGAAGGAAAGGGCTGTATGTTAATTTACTTTCATGTAAATGCACATATATAGAGACAAATACACACACACACACACAGAACCTCCTTTGTTTTCAATGCCAGAATGATCCTCTGACCAAAAAGCATATGTGAAGTGCTTTCCAAATGCTATAAACTGTGTTATTTCTGAACAACATGTTTCATATAATTAAGCACAAATGATTTTGTGCTTAATTATATGAGCATACCTGGTAGTCTGTCTCCTTTAAGAAAGCTCTCTGCACACACACTATCCTGCTCCTTCTTTATCCCAAACTATAGTACACGGGATAAAATAACACAGAGGGATTTGAGAAAGTGCTTACTGGATATGGTTAAATTTTGTGAAGTCATTAATTACTAGTCAACATGAAATTCCAAATAGATCTGATCCATTTTACCATATGTCTTTTGTTTTGGGGATTTTATGTGTTTTGCTAAGTGGACAAGAATAGCATAAATTGTCTAGTCTTTGGATCTGGCTGGGGAATGACAGTGATCAGAGAGAGACACAAACACAAAATCTTGTTGAAATTGAGAGAACAAATAAATCAGCATGAGGAAGTCTCTTTGGACTAGCCACCAAGCATGGTGTTGCAGCAGCCTGGTGTGTTACCACCTGGGAGAGTTCAAACAAGTTGTAAATCCCAGGCCTTACAGGCTGTGGGAAGCTGGCTTGGAGAATTTCTTGTTTTGTTTCTTGGGAGGTAGAGGCTGTCTAGTTGATGTTATAAGCATTCCCTGATGGCTGATCAACATTGGACAGAGGAGTTTTCTTAACCTCTGCCCAAAGATAAGGCCAAAATTAAAAGATCACTTTGAAGACAAAGAGCGAGCTTGCTGAAATAAAGGGGAGAGCTGCTAAAAAAAAAGAATCATGCTAGTTAGAGAGGTCAATGACAAAATGACTATGAATTTTCACAGACCATGTAGTCTTTTTGGCGGTGTTATGCTGAACCCTGGAAGTTCTTTTAGAAGAACCTACGCATTTAAGTGAAATGGGCATGCTGAACATCTTCACATAAGTTTCAAAGTACCTAAAAAAAAGCAGGGCTTAGCCCAGCAGGGCAATTCTGTGAAAGAGCTGGGCAAAAAACAAATGGAATGGGGAACCTTAGTCAGTCTCAAGGTTAATTCATAGTGAATGTTTCTCATGATGCAGTAGGCCACATAGGTCTATGCCAATGCATTCAGAAACAGCCTAGAAGCAGCCAGTAGAAAGTACCAAGTACAGGAATGCATCCGAACCCCTGACAAACTCTGACTTTGTCTGCCCAGTATACATAAGAGAGCACCAGTTTTGGCAATAGATGCCTAAATACACTGGGATACCTCTCTTTATTACATAACTACAGGTCATGGGCATAGTGATGCTGGAGTGCTTTCATTCAACTGCTGTTGCTTAAAACATCTGGAATTGGGACATGCTGGTGAGGGACTGTCTTTTCTAGAGGCAGGAAAATCTCCCTTCAAAAGAGACATCCTTAACCACCAAGATCCAAGAAGACTTGTGCATGGCTTGCTTTCCTTTTGAAGTTTAGCCCCAGACAGTTCAGGAATGCAAGAGCAATCAGGCTAGGATGAAAGCAAGCAAGACATTATTCATTAGGCATGATATAAGCATCTCTAGGCTGGGTCTTTGATGGACTTACATAGGCTTGTGTGGCCTTCCAACTCACACGGGGTACCCTTGGATAATAGGTACCTAGTTCCCCAAATGAGACAGTGTCAGAGCACATGTGGAAGCCTAGCTTTGGCTGTGGGAAATACTGCTATTCAAAATGAAAGCTCTGTGTTCTTGCAAGTAGCTAGCAGGATTTGCAGTGACTGACAAAAGGGACCTCTGGACTGCATTTGCATTTGGATGCCAATATACATTGTAAGGTCTCCTTTAGCTCTGGATGAGATTTGATGTGTGTTTCCTAAATTAATAAGATTTCTGGTCTCTGTATCTTTTACTCATCCTAAATTCATTCTGCTGCAATCAGAAATCAAAACTGGGATTCTGAAATTGTCGTAATCCTGATACTGTGACCCAGAGCTATTTTCCTTCCTCTGACAGCTCTGGCTGTTCACTGGGATAGGAAAATTAACCTCATATGTAGATAAAAGTATCTGGAAAGACCAAATCTAGTTTCTCCCTTGGTTCTCAAATCTAATGGGAATGTAGCAGTCATCTGTTCAAGATGAATCACTTCTCTCCACAGGAGAGAAACTTAAGTAGTGCTGTGTGAAGCAGAGTCCTTCTCAATTCACTAGAGATCCTTGCTAGGGTCTAACTTTCATTTGAGTGCCTTTTTCTACCCACTCATTTCCCAGTGTGTGAACTGTTTATCAGAAGGGGTTGAGGCAGAATGGAGGTATCAGAAGAGATTCAGACAGGCAAAGATGAAACTGGATACATGTGACAGCGAGCATCACATGACAGGACAGCTGGCGTCAGTCACTGTGAGACTAGAAAAGCTGTACAGCAACAGATTGATTTTGTTCCAAAGAACCAATAAAGTGGAGGATCTGAGCATATAAACTGTCTTGCAGGAATTTCCTTCCAGACTTGCAGCAACTTGTGCTGTATGCTTGTCTTGCACTGATAGCACTTCACTGGAACCAGTGACTTAATGAGAAGGACCACATGAGTGACACCAAATGAAGTAGCAACATGCACAAAGCAGAACCTATGTGGTGACTGTCAGTGGCCCACCTAGCTGTTTGGGGATGGGAAGCTTTCTGAGAGGCTTCGCTTGCTCACTGGGAGGTGCTGAAATTAAACTATCCCAGCCTCCCCTATTTTTTCACATTAATGTAGAAGATAGCACATTACTGACCAAGTGGTAAATGTTTCATACTGCGTCTTTGTTAGTGGTTTTCAGATAAAAACAGGTTGTGAAAATGAATTCAACATCCTATGAGTAGTTCTGGCATAGGCAGTTTGAGAACTAGGGTGCCTTTTGTGAGCTGCATAATTTGGTCCTAATCCATTAATGGATGCTTTCAACTTCTAATCCAGAATAGATGTGTAATCTTACTAGGAAATTCAGGGAGTTCATACCCAGTCTCCACTACTAACCATTTTACTGGGTTTTTTTGCAGTCCTATCTAACAGACTAGATCAAATCAGCAATACAACATCCAGCACCATGCACAACTGTTTAAATACCTAATCAAAGGTGTAGGTGGGATTTTTGCCGTAGCCTATAAAATTGAGATCCTCATAAATCCTTCTTGTTTTATAAACAGGCCTAAAATCAGCAAAGATCCTTGCCTACTTGTTTCTGTCAGATCTTTAGATAGATAATGCTTTATCTCTAGATGCACCTTGGAGTATTTCTCGCATGACAGCACTGAGCAATTCCCATCTTAAATGCCACCAGGATCAACACATTAAGCATTGCTTCACCTAAGGGGCTGGATGTGGAAGATAGGTTGTAGGGCTGAGGCTGGCATCTGCACAAGACAGAAAAGCCCTGGCAGCTTTTATTCAAAATGAAAAATGCTGGCTATTCTGTCTCAGATTGATTGCTCAGTATGTCAAACACATCCTGAACACTCTGAATTTCTCCTCTTCATGAGGCAGAAGGAGGATTCTTATATGTATTTCATCTAAGAGCTTTTGGAGGCCAGACATCACGGATATGTACACTCCACCAACATAGTAAGGCAGTATCCATTGATAGGCAGACAGTGGAAAGCTGTTGGTAAAAGCAACAATGTTGTCAGTGTATAAATTCTGTTCAGGTTCTGGTCTCCCAGCTGTAGACGCTCCCGGGAGCAGGAGCTGGTGGTTGAACCTCTCCCTGCAGCAGTGTGTTTCTGGTTTTGCACAGAGAGACGACAGAAATCCTCATATGCAAGGGCTTGAAGTAGTGGATTGTTTTGCTCATATGTGCTTTCCAAAAGACACTGTGGAATCTGCTTCAGTACGATTGACTCTAGATTTGAAAGTCCCTGATTTCTCACTCTAAAACAAATGTGTTCTCTGTATTGGGAACAAGGTTAGGGCTGAGGAAATTGAATTAGAGAAGCAGGTAGCAGAGCAGAAAGAGTGCATTGATCGAATCAGCAAATCTACAGCTAGCCCACGATTACATCCAGACTACCCACTGCTTGACTGCCCACACTTCCCGCCATCTCCTGGGATTTGTAGGATTTGTAAACAAGTGTGGGTTTTATACAGAAACGTGGAAACAGAAACATATTGAAACTCTCAGCAAATTCCAGGACTGAGAGATTTGACACAGGATCTAGGAGTAGCAGAGCCCTGGTCTCACGTCCATGTAACAAGACCAAGCTCCCAGCTGGGGTACCCTGGCACAGCTCCAGTGAAAGCTGATGTATCCCAGCTGAGACTCTGTTCCTGAATAACTTTCCCTGAATAACTTTCCCTGTGCATTTTATAACACTGTTCAGACTGATTCCCTGCAACATTGCCTTTAGTGTCTCGCCTCACCCATTTTGAAGTTCACATGAGATGGTGAATACATCTTTGGTTTAATTGCTCCTGCTTTCCACTAATCACTGATATTCAATTGAAATGATGGAAAATATTATTTGGGTATAATTTAAGAACTTCCTCTTTCTTATACAATAATCACTGTATTCCATGTCTTGATATTAAGAGAATTAAGATAGGTAAATATCTTTTTTACCCTGCTATCAGTGCTCACAATGTTTCTTATGGGCATAAAGGGATCACAACACCGACAAAAAGCCAATTTTTTAATTATTATTATAATTGAAATCTTCATTGTTTTATCAGTAAATCTAAGAGGTTGTGATTAGGTAAAATGAGATTATTGAAGGAATAGAAAGGAGAATAACATAGAGAATGTTATTACCTAAAAAATCTTAGTTACAAAAAACATCTATTGTTTCAATATTATAAGCTTTATTTTTCCTCCTCACATTTCCAATTTTTTGATTCACCTTGGAAGAGCTATCTTGCACGTTTTCTAATGTGCTTTTATATCCTGGTTTGTTTTTGTTTTTTTTCATTAGTCTGATAGCCATTGTTACATCCAAATTCATTGCATATGGTGGGTTTTAGCATGGTTAAATAATGTTCCTTGTTCTCTTTGTTACCCCAGGAGTGGCTTTGTCCAACTCCTGGACTGGATTTCTTTAACTGGTCATTGATGGGCAGTTCATTGCTGTGGGGTCTCCAAAGCCAGCCTCTGCCTTATCTTGTACGACCCCATGATTTCTCCCTTACCTCTGTCTGCTATTGTCCTACCCTGCCTGTACTCCTCTGTACCACACAATAGCCATAAATTTCTGCACTGCCTTAGAGTGATAAATATCCCATTCTTCACAAAATAGCCACCTCTTACTACCACCTTGCATAGAAACTGCACTTACACTATACAAAATTAAGACAAATTTAATATGGTTATCTGGTCGTTAGAAAAATTGCTGCTATGGCCAAACCGAGTTAAAATAAAGCTCCAAGCAGGTCAAGACAAAATGAAGGAAAGCAAACCTGACATGCCACAGTCCGATGGCCTGGCAAGTGCAATACAAAGCCTGTACTAGCGATAGCAATACTATTTTTCCTGAGCTACAGAGCTGCAATAAATACAATTTCAGAATGATAGTCAATAGCAGTAGTTAAGTTTTCAGACAGAAACATGATTCTCAAGCTAATAATGAATCTTTAACATTAGGACTTTTCCTCATTGCCAGCTGCAAGCCTTGTCTCTTAACTGCAATGGTAAATAATACCCTTTTTCATTATTAACCTGGAAGTATTTATTGTCTGTGATCATGTACCTCACATGGATGTGCTCTGCTTCTGAAGTAAATAAATTTAAAGTCCTTTAAAGTCCTCTGCCCAGACATTTTGTTTGTATCATTTTTGTTTTCCTTGTTTTGTATAATTTGGATAGTCATTGTGAAGAGCATATAACCTCATCATTTTGATTTTGTTTCTTTGAACAGCTTTGTAGCCCCAGGTATATTTATAATTTAGCTCCTTGCTGGAAGAAAACCATGTATATGAACTGATTGACAATAGCCTTGTCACTGCCCCTGCTCTCGGAGAATAACATCAACAATATCTTTCCTTTCCTTCCTTTCCTCCAGCAGACATGCAGGTATGTCAGGATTTCATGTTGTGCCTAATGCCCATTTCAATTATTTTTTCTCATATAATATGCTTTTCTGTTTCAGCATCATTTCCACTGTATCTTCCTGACAGGCTTCTTTACAATTACTGCTTTACAAGGTGAGACCCAAACACACTGCTGCTCTGGTGGTCTGTGAGGAGTAAAGCTGGGCATTGGTTCCTAAACACTTCACTACTTCTAGTTTTTGGTGCTCCTGATAAACAGTGTGAAAATCTTCCATCACAACCCCAGGTGCCAGTATAGGCTGGGGACCAACCTGTTGGAAGGCAGCGAAGGGGAAAAGGACCTGGGGGTCCTGGCTGAGGGGAAGTTGACCATGAGCCAGCAATGTGCTCTTGTGGCCAAGAGGGCCAATGCCATTCTGGGGTGTATCAGAAGGGGGTGGTCAGTAGGTCGAGAGAGGTTCTCCTGCCCCTCTGTCCTGATACGGCCACATCTGGAGTATTGTGTCCAGTTCTCAGACCCCCAGTTGAAGAGGGACATAGAACTGCTTGAGAGAGTCCAGCGCAGGGCCACAGAGATGATGAAGG
>VWZY01011206.1:48201-69577 GCA_013399075.1 Chloroceryle aenea
TACCTACAGAAATTCATGGTGTTTCTTCTGATCTCCCTGGCTAGATTTAAATCTAACTGAGCTTTAGCTTTTCTAACCAGGTCTCTTGCTGCTTGGGCAGCTTCCTTGTATGTCCCCCATTCTAGCTGTCCCTCTTTCCACTCCTTGTAGAATTTCTTTTTATGTGACAGCATGTCCAGAAGCTCCTTGTTCATCCAAGCAGGTCTCCTAGCATTCTTTCCTGCCTTTCTCTTTGTTGGTAAAGTTTGCTCCTGGACAGAAAAGGTGATCCTTGTATACTGACCAGCTGTCCTGAGCCCCCCTTCCCTCTAGGGATTTGTCCAGCACTTTGGCCAGCAGATCCCTGAAGCGATCGAAGTCTGTGTGCCTGAAGTCCAGGGTCATAAGCTTGGAGTATGTCATCCTAGCTGCCCTGGTAAAAATTTACAAAATGGGAAAACAGACTTTCCAATAATAACAAAAACTAATATAAAATAATATGAAACTACTTAAACTGATCTCTCTAACAAAATAGTCTATATAAGTTATCCTTCAATTCATGTGTACTGCATGCATGCCTTGGGCCTTTCTGAAACCTACTTAATTATACATCTTTGCTACTTGGAAAAGAGTTGGTCTCAGGATTTTGTTTTAAAGGCTAATCCTGCAACTATTTGTAAATCTTAAGAGCTTTTGACTTCATGGATGCCTAAGATGATTAACACAAATCATTACTTCTTGGGTGTTCTCATCTTGCTTTTCCTTGATTTTTTTCACTCTGGTAGAGTTGGTACAGGTTTTTCTGCACTCTGGTACAGCTGGCGATCTCCCATCTGTCCTCCTCCCTGTGTCTTTCTATTTAGTAGAGGTTTCTCACCAAGCAAAATCTACGCAAAGATAGTTAAGAGTAGTGAAGTCTTTAAAGAACCTGATGGAAAGTGTTACCTTGTCTTTCTCTCAAGAAACTCATAGCAATTCCTTTGTATTACAAACACTGGTGCATGAGTTTATGGTGCATGAGTTTTTTTAGGAGAAAAAAGAAGTCCAACATTGTCCAAAGGTCATGCAGGTTCAGCTAATGTAATAATCACCTTTGGGAAATTAATTTTCTAACAAGATTCTTCAACTGAAGAAGCTTCACCCTTGTCTCTCCTAGGCTACATTCTGAGTCTTATGGGTGACAATCCTGCAAAAGAAAACTACTGTAAAACTCACACAGTATATGCTGACAGGTCATGCATTATACATAGAAAGAAAGTAACATTGAATTCTGTTATCTTTCTTTAAATGATGGAGTCTTATTCTATCATGGAGTAAGAAACTCTTCAATTCCAATTTAAGAGAACCTGTTTAGAGCAAACATATTTTCCAACTATAGCAGTTCTCTACCAGCCTGCCTGAAGCCAAGCTGTATAACCCAGTACAGACGTGCAAATTCTGTTTAAATTATTAACTGCAGCAGATGATGACCTTGTATTAAAATTATTGTGGTCACTAAGTGCAAAAGTTCATAATAATAATTCAGATGCAGTTTAGGGAAATGCGATTCCCCGCTAGAGCTGCGCATAAAGGGAGGAGAGTCTCTGAAGTCCCTAAGCCAGTCACAGATCTGTAGAAATTGGGTTAAAACACTCAGAATACTGCTCTGAGGCAGTACCTCCTGTTCTTGAAATCTTATACATATTACAGCTAAATATCTCTAATTTCACTAGAAAAGAACAACTCTGAAAAGGCCAACAGCGTATACAGCTGGTATACAGCTCTCTAAGCAGACTCTGTCCCTTCTCTGATCTGTCTTCTGTCCTAAGGGAGAAGCACAACTATGGTGAAATTCAGATGGGAATTAGAAGTAAGGTTAGGCTTTCTCCATTCCACTCAAACAATCAAATCACTATGGAACCTGGCCTTCTTAGACAAGTAGGACAAAGAACAGCACACTGATGAATTCAGGAAAAAACCCACATAATTATCATAAGTAATTTTATATCAGTAAAATCCAAACCAGTTACTTAAAACTCTATAATCATAATGATAAATCCCTGGTGTTTAGTGAGCATTAACAGATGGAAGTTGTGATCAAAGCTATGTTAAAACACACCATGGAAAGCTGTGTAATATTCTTACATAATGCTGCTAGGTTATTTATAAATTAATTTTGTTAATATTAGTAATAATTCCCCTTTGCAATAGACCCTACTGTAGGGACACAGAGACATTTATAACTTGGTATGCCACAGAACTGAAAAGTTCTGATCTGAGGACATGAATATGGAAATGGTAAAGAGTTGTGCCACGTGTCTTGAGAGCAGCAGTGTAGTGCCATAAGAGATGCAGGTCTTGTCTGCTTTTATCACCATTTAATGACTATGGTGATCAAAGTGCTTAAGCCATATTTAGACCTAGATAAAGTGAGTCCCTGCTATTGGGACATCTGAAGTAAAAAATTTTGTTTTCCAAAATTCAGTTACATAGACAAAAGTAATATTTGGTATGAACATATATGACTTATCTTCCCACCTATATGACTAAACTTTCCTTGGCTAAAATGTCTTTTAAATTATGTTGCAGAGAGATAAGCAAATAACTATTTATATTAATGTATTCTGATCCATGACCTTTACTAATTATTGGCTTTCACTGCATCTTTGATGATGTTCTGTTCATTTATTGTTTGGTTCGTGTGCCTGGTCACCAAAATTAACTGTTGCCATTGCAACTGTCAATCTTTAACCTTTTATACTTTCAGGTATAAAACTTTAATTAAAGTAAATATTATTCCATACTTTAAAAAGGGTTGGCTTCTTGGTGACCCAAATCACTTTTTACAGTTATGAATGGAATTGCATTGATTTTGATGATGTTGCCAACACATATTAATGTGGAAACTGTCTCCAGTGGTTTCTACTGCAGTGTGAGAAAGCACCAGGAGTATATTGTTACCTGTACTGAATTTCTTTTCCAAGTGACTTTTAAAATGTATCATGCTAAACTGTGAAAAAAACTGCCATAACACTTTATTTTTGATCTGAGAATGAGTTTCATTCACTAACTCCTGACCTGAACACTTTTTACCCTGACTGCTATAATTTGACCTCATATGTGTGATCACTTTATTGACTCAGAGATTCTGCTGTGACAGAAAATGGCAAAGGTAATGCTTGGAAAATGAGGATAGATGGAGAAAATACTCTGTGAACTGTTAAAGAGAAGTGAAGTAGGTTATAGAAGAGGATGGGAAGGAGAGTTGAGAGGAAGGAGGAAATAATGTTGGTGAAATGTTACATCCATAAACAGAGTATAGTTAGAACTGTTAAAATAAATAGCAGTATTCATTCATGTTGGCAATGAATCCCAGCCAAAGTAAACAGCTCTAAGACCTTTAATCTTGACCTCTATGGCACCACCTTGTTCTCCTCTCCAGCCTACAACTGCAATGCATCAAGCCTCCCTGGAAATTCACAGCTGCATTACGTCTGTCCAGCCTTCATCTTTCTCCGGACAAACACTTCTTTCAAAATTCAGAACACATCAAAGTCATCATTCAGGACCCTGAGAGCTTTCTTTGTTTTCTGTGCTTATTTGCACGTGTTTGGCTGTGTGAAGGGTGATAGTTCTCATTCACTGAAGATACTTTGTGAAATACAGGGTGCACAATCCATTCCATTGTAATGTGTTATGACATCAAACAAGGACTGAATAAACACAGTTGGTTTTTATCTTTTTGTTTATATTTTTCTTGTGAAGCATCCACTTGAGGTATGCTAATGTCCTGAAGTGTTATTACTTTCCCTTTCACAGGTGCTCTTGGAATGAGCAAAAAGACAGGTATGTCTATGTTTCTACTAGGAATAGTGACTCGGGGTGACAAATGAGGCAAAAGGTAAGTTAAAAGCCTTTAGTCTCTCACTGGACATCAATATCTGTAACAACTCACAACCTGAGTACACTGACACTACAATGTGAATTTCACTTTAGTTGGTGTTACAGCGAACAACATCAGAATCTCAGGTGAGACTGAGAATCCAGCTGAGAACATTCTTTTACTAAGGTTTCTTTTATACATGCTAAGATTTCTCCAAACTCAACAGATACATTGCTGTGGCTTGTTGCCTACATCATGTTTCCAACATCGCCTGTGTCACTTGCATTGTTCTAATTTCTACCATTTCGTATGTCCTGTTGTTACCAAATTGATATGCACTGGTAGGAAAATCAGTACACAATGGTTTGTTAAAGTGTTTAGCTTTTTTGAGGTGCCAAGAGAAACCTATACAGACAACTGGGAAAGAGGTCAAGCAGCAATAGACAATATTCCAGCAATAGACTGTAATATTTCTTAGTTATAAAAAACCCTTCATTATTGATTATAACTCCTAAATTCATGTAGGCTTTATCCAGGCAATGTACTGCCACACTGTATAAAGAAAAGGTATAGCTGAAGGATTAACAACCTATTCCTACCCTCTGTCATACCATTCTATGTTTTTACTGGCATGGACTAGGGTGGAAACAATCCTGAAATGGCCAAGGAAGCAGTGCAGATTTCTTGTCCCATGTCAAGATGTGTTGGAAATTTGGTCTGAGTCCATCCACCACCAAAACAGCAAAGCAAATTGCTCTGATATATCAGCTGATTTTTCAGGTGTTACTGTTGCAGACAATTAATGGTTCTGGAGACTCCTTAGCACCAAACAAGGCACTATAAATCATCTTCCTACTTTTAGATGCAACTTGAAAGAGTTCAAAAAATACTTTTCAAAGAATAACCATAATTTTAGGAATAGCTTCAGTTCAAACACAAGTCCTGAAATTCAAGAGCCCTAGTTTTAGGTTCTTATGTTATTGCAGCCAAATACCATCAGGTGCTGCTTTTCTCTTGAGTATATTTTATTCCTTATGTTGATTACATCTAAAAACTGAACTGTTCAATGTAATCTTTTTACCTGAGATAAGATAGCCATTTAATGATCAAGCAAGTAATATGTCTTTTTAAACAAGAAAGTAAAACTCACAAATGTGAAAAACCATGGCCCTGAGTGGTCCTCAAATTCTTTACTGAATTTGCAGTTTCTTGCTGAATCCAAAAATCAGTTCAGCATGTAGGGCTTCTTTGGATTTTGATTGTGAATACAGAAGACAAAGCAATGCACAAACTACATTCAACAAATCCACCCCTGAAGCTGTAAAATTCCCCGTCCTCTTTCCTCACAGTTTCTCAAGCATGAAAAACACCAGTAGCTGGGAGTGATTAGACAAATGAATTAACTGGGAACAGAGAACTATCATGGGAGTTAAATTATTCCAAGACATTTTTGTGGATAATATTAAAAGGAGAAATTGTGGAAAGCACTGTAGCTCCATAATCACTTAAGAACTTGAGGAGAAACTACCTCAGTCTCTTTATATCCTCCTCTATAAATTAATGGACCTCCTTAGTCAAACTAAATTGTTTTACTTACTTCCGTGGGGACATCTACAAATACTGTGGACTATCCCAGAAGAAGCCTTTGAAGTCTGCTATAGACCTGTTAGATCATGAAAAGCCTTTTCAAGTCAGTATGGGAAAAAGTTGAAAGTTAAGCAAAAAATGCAGAATGATAACCCCATTTCACATCCAGTCTCACAGAAACTATTGTCCTCATGTGATAAAAGCTGCTCTGTCTCTGTTCCCAGGACTCTGCTGCTGTCTTAACTGCTGTTCTGGAAGGGACATGTCCAACATGAGACAAGTCACTTTTCTGCACTCCTGCTGCATCAAAATGGACAACATTAAATCACAGGGGAGATAAAAATGTTTCTGAGACTTTATTTAAACCTCTTCATCTACCTTCTAATTTAGAAGAATACTTTATGCATTTTAAAAAGGAAAAGGTTCTGTAGGGCCTGCCTCTTATTTTTATTTATTTATTTTTCATTACTCAGATAAGTGTCTCATGATTTTAGGATTTGATGCTCATATGTACTACTTCATCATTACTCTTGTGCATTGTCAGTCTTCATAGACAGGTCTCCAATGTGCCATTTTCCGTGAAAGATGAGTGTGTAGTTATAACTGTTTTGAAGTGTGATTTTTCTAGTGAACTGTCAGTTCTTGTTTAAATGGAAGTTTTTAAAGGTTGGTTTTTACTTACTTACATAAGTAAGTTGCAACTTTCAGTTATCAAATTTATTGCAGTTTTCATAATTAAGAAAAGAATAATTAAAAGATTAAAAATATTTCTGGTGTACACCTGCCAGATGGGCTAAAAACTGTTGCAGAGGACCATTTTCCAAACATCTGTCTTGGTTAATCTTGACCTTTACAAGAAGAGAGAAAGAACACTGCTGATAAGGATTGAAGTTGTTATGCTGCATCAGTTAATTAAGTGAAAGAATTGGACACATTTGCAGACTATTGGGAAGAGTGAAGCCTTGTGATGAATATGTGTTATTGTCAGGGCTATTTATTTCAAAGGGGCTTAATTAAAAAGTTGCTTTCTAAGTTAGAAGGCTGGTAAGATAATTATTTGGAAAGCCCCACAAACGTATCTCAAGCCACAGAGGTTCAAAATGCAGAATCCTCTGCTCCTTCCCTTTTTTAGAGAACATTTTAGCTTTTTATGGCTGAACGTTTCAGGCTTTTTAATGCACAGAAAAAAAACAAAAAAAAACAAAACAAAAAAAAAAATCTGTTCTGTCTTACTCCATGGATTTCATGTTTCTGCACAAGAATTGAAAAAGGAGAGATTTATGTATCTCTATAGGCCCTGCAGTTCACCACACTCAGCCTGTGTGTTACATAAAATCTTATTAAATCCCTACGTGAATGGCCTCAATAAAGACACGTATGGTATTAGATCTGTATAGTGCAATCTCTCTTGTGTCTTTGTTGGATTTTGCCTAACTTTCCCACAACCTGCTCTGCAGGACTGACCTAATTTTCCTTTCCTTTCTTATCATGTAACATCATTGAAAAGATCCAGCTGTTCAGCAGAAGTAAAGAAGCTAATGATCTGGTGCCTGTGGGTTATGTGTATCACCTGTAAAGTGTAGACATACATCCTGTAAAGGTACCTTCTGTGGAAAGACAGACAGAGGTTTGGGGAAGGGTGGATGATCTTTGATTATGCAAGTACTGTGTTTGCTAGGTTATCTCCCCTGACTTAATATTCCAGATAACCTGAGAATGCATTCAGTCCAAGATGCATTCAGAAGAAAACTTCCATGTGAAAAGTTAAGAAAACTTTATCAGGTGTGATGATTTCTTTATCTTTGTAAATATTTTACTGCAATTTATGACGCTGGATGCAAGACTACCCGCTCACACAAATGACGAGGAAGTTTCTGATTCAGATCTACACATTCCTTCATTCTTCTCTAGCAAATGTCACATCTTTCTGATAAGGCCAGTGGAGTGAGAAAGTAGTCTGCATATTTTACATTCAATTATATTTAAAGACATTTCTTCACAGCAGTCTGAAAATGTGCTTTTATAAAAGTGCATAAAAGTTCAAAGAAACTCTTCCAGTCTTTGTCTGATGAGTTACTACAGGACTTAATTCAAAGCTCATTGATCCTAATGGCAACTCTTCTGTGGACATTAATGCAGGCTGTATTGACTTAATGAATCCTAATGATATCATATGAAAAAAAATTAATTGCTCACATGAATGATAATTTTTAAGGCTTCAAGTCATGATATGCAGTTATGTCAAGCACAGATTGCTTAACATATTATTTTTTTCTGTTTAATATTAAGGTATTGTATAGGCAGATAGACAGCATGCATAGCCTTGGAGATACATGGAAACAGAATATATCTCCCTCTTTGGACTGATGATGAAAGAGAGACTGTTAACAGTTACACATGTATCAAAACTCCTAACTATGCATTCAGAACATTGTCACTGAAGGAACTTACAAGGGTTTGATCTGTGTATTTTCTTACCCATTCAATAGTTTCTCCTAACATCTATTACAAGCTGATGTCTAGGAATATTGATCCAAACATTTTATTGTTGGGAGGAGTTGATGTATTTACACATGTAAAGATTTTGTTCCAAGCACCCTTTTATCCCAATTATTTCTTTCACTACTTCAGATCTAAGATAGCCTGAAAATTGATTTATTTTTATCCATGTAGTTTAATTTGAGGGGTTTGATCTACATTAGTTTTTGATTAAATGATATTAAAGTGTCCAGTCCAGATAGTTACTCTTAAAGGTGGTACAACTTTTGCTGTGGGACTTCATCAAATACCGTATTTGGCTTGAGTAGCCAGTGTCATCTTTCATGGTTTATTTTAATTCAAAAGCTGACTGAGGAGCTGTGAGCACAAGGTAATTTGCTGAGCTGCAGTAACTCAATCACCAGTAACTCTGCAAGCATACAGATGAGTAACTGAAAAGTCATCCTGCAAATATGACTTCTTTCATGTATATATTCCTAGATGATGGTTGATTTTCATTTGAGACACAATAAACTTTATGACATAAGTATTTTGAAAATAATATAATAAATGTTTTGGGTAAATACTGTATGTTCATATGACTACACAGTTTAGTTAAACATAAATACAAAAGTGTTCAGTAGGAGCTTGTGCATCCTTAGTTTTGCAGCCTCTGGACCAGAGGGATTTAAAGTTTCTTACCCAGTCTATCTTGTTGATTTGTACTGATCCTGTAATTTAGAGACAGTTCAGGTAAAGAGCTAACATATAGTGAACTTCATCCTGATATCATCTGCTTTTTTGTTGAAGTTTTATGAAAAGTGCAAGTTGTTTCTTGGTGATCGATCTTCTCTCTTCCGTCTCTTCTGAAAACTACAGATTTTAAACAAAGGCACACAAAAAGTATCAACCTTTTCTACATGTGCAAAGCATAATAGCTGTAGTCAGGTTTGTGGTGTCTGGGTGTGCGATTAGACTGTCTAAATAAATTAGTTCCTTGATAATTATTTAAGTTGAGAAGACACCTAACAATTTCATGGTGCTATTTATTTCACTTAACTTTAATCTGAAAATGAGATATCTAAGTCTTAAGTTTATCAGAGACTTCTCTACAGTTGATAAAAAGAAAATGATGAAGTCTGAGTTAGTATTTATGTTTAGGAATTTAGCCTGACTTTATAATGATTTGCAAGGTGTTATAGTATCATGCCTCCATTTTTACATTTCGGTTGTTATAGGGACTGTTCTGGTCTTTTCTGTTCTTTTAAAAGTGTGGTGGACTAATAGGTGTGTCTCAACAGACGCGCCTCCTCAAGCTAAATATTTGGATATGAAATAGAATCCCATGCATTCTTTCCCAGCTAAATAAGAGTGCCAAAATGAGGTAGTTTCCTAGTCCTTATCATCACGAGATATGCCAAACTGTGGTAATGAAATAAGTTTAAAAAGAATTAGTATATGCCAGAAGTGACAGTACCAGGTATCTATCTTTATTTGGTTAGGTTTGGTTTGGTTTCTTTCATTAGTCCCTTGGAAGTCTTGCTGTAGTAGAGATAAATAAGAAACATATTGCCTGTATTTCCACTGTTCCCTTCTACTTCATATCTCTTGAATATTTTCAGGTTATCTTGATCTTTATTTCTGGTACAATGTGAAAGGGTGTCTGTACTTAAGAATAAACCATATGTACAATGAGGGAACATTTGGATTACTATCTTCCTTATCTGGACCAAAGATTTTTATTAAGAAAATATTTCTTTTGTAAACTTGCTGTTTTGGGAGAGGTGCTTCCTATCAAGTCACAAATCCATATTGTCCTGAACATATTTTCAAATAAATGTGCACATCATACTTGGAAATCTCATATTTCATATTAATGTATATTATACCTTTTGAATAATATGAAGATATTTTCCAGCCTAAGGCAACAATTTTTTGGTATCTAGTTAAACAAAATGATGTTATGTTTAAGTAAACATAAGAAGGAATAAAGATAGACAGCTAAAAATATTTATTCCTAAAATATCTCCCAGATATTTTTGAAACGTCCAATTGCAGTATTGTGTGTACTTTTTAATGCATAGAACTACAAAGAAAAAAAAAAGTATAATTTAGACTTCACTATGAAGGTCCTGAACAATTTTTTTCTTGATTTGTCTGTACTATTGTATACTTCTTAATGGACCCTTAACTTTTCTGTAAACTTGGGTTTCTTCTTGGAATAAAGCAGCAGTCTGCCTATTAACCTCTACTCCTTTTGTTCATGCTTCAAACATATCTTATCCCTGGGATTTTGACATTGTTCAGTCTGTTCATATCAAACAGCTCTCTAGTATATGACGTGTCCATTTCTTAGCAACTATCTGAGCAGACTCTTATTTTTACTAGTGTCAGTTTAAGGGGCTCCAGACATCCCCAGACATGGGACTTCAATGGTCTAATTTTGAAACATTTAATATCAGTGAGCTGGATTTTCCCATTGCAAGTGACAAGACAAGCAGCAGAATTATGGGCACCAGTTTAGGGTCCTGTAACTAAAATCTCTTCTCATTGAGAACCATTTAAGTTTTAGAGGTAAATTTTTATTCCCCCAAAAGAACTCAGATAGACAGAAGTCGTGGAGAAAAGTGAAAACTTGCTGCCAATAATAAGTTTGGAAGACTTTCTGCTACTATTGTGAGTGGAAATCAGACAGATTTAAAAATGTCAGCTTGGTAGCTAGTTTGGTGCAATGCAATAAGAAAAGTTCATTAATACATTGGTCATAAAAGTCTCATTTTTTTCCTGAAATAAAGTCATGACTAAGAGGCAGTTTCAAAGTTTCAGTTTGAAGTATTAAAGACTATTCAAGTACAACCTGGGTGTTTTTTCCCCCACAGTACTAACATCCTCATTTGGTTTAGAGCTATACTTTAGTAAATGAAATGCTGCCTTTCAGGAGAGGACAGGCTGTGGCTTTACTTACAGAAGTAGAAAGGATGAGAGAAGAAACAAAATTTTGACATATATTTCGATACATTTTACCTTAATCGATGACCAAAACGTGGTTTTATATTTCATGTGAACAAAACACCAAAGCCTAGTTTTCAAAAGTTTGGAGAAGTTTAATTGCTTTGAAAATATGACAAACTTTAGGGATTAATTAAATACTAACTGCCTTTGTCAGTCTGACACAAAGGTGCTGGAGATAGGACAGAATATCAAGGCAGTTCTTACCCTCACCTTGTTTATGCTGTGTGAAACTGTTCACTGACTGCAATGACTGCTGCAAAGACTTCCTTTTTGAAAATCAATTGCTGAATATGAAAGCAATTACCAGAAATAGGTGTAGTCAATTAGCACTAAAGGACAGAGGTGTTTGAGCTAGAAGTTGCTAGATGATGCAAATGCATGACACATGCTGTTTCTCACTCTCTACCAGCAAATATCCTCTAGTCAGACGATAAAGTACTATGTGATACAGGAGCTGTTTTGATTTAAAACAGGATGATGAAAAGGGGCCCCTACCCTGATGTTAGTATCTGCTGCTTCTGGTATTTCTTATTGTTGCTTTAAAAGGGACCATATGTTCCATTGTCATTATTTCAAATGTGCTTACAGTTGAAGAGACCACACAAGGACATGCTTATAATGTGTTTCAACAGAAATTGCTATTACATCAGACCCTGGAATCTGTAACATAACACAAATCCTTAATATCAAATTAAATAGTGCACCTGGTGTAGATGTGCTAATATACTATGTGATTAGCTGGAAATATGAGTAACCTTAAGTGTGAGGAAAAGGCTGTTTATTAGTCAGTCCCCCCAAACTGTCTTTACTCCTGTCATGAGCTTTCCATGGTTTCCAAGTACAACTGGTCTGTGAGTGATTCCGCAACCAAGCATTAAAGAAATTAGAGGGAAGCCATTAGTGTATGTTTAAAAGCACAATCTAGAGTTAAATCTACTGCAGTTTAATTGTCCTGCTGTTCTTATATCTAATTTGCTGCCTAGTGGTACAATCTGTTTCTTGAACTAATGAGTTTCAACATAAACTGTAGGTTAAGCCTGAGAGGTAAGTAGCACTCATTTGTTAGGCAAATACTGTTCACAGTCTGAACAGCTATTTTGGATTGAGTTGTGCTGTTATGTATTACTGTCATTAAACACAGAATGCTCATGTCTTACTTTTGTTTTTTTTCTGAATTACGTCTTTTGACTTCATTGATTTTTATCCTTGATGACCAGTAGTTTCCATCAAGAACTGTACTGATACTCTGATAAACTGCAACATGCATGTCACAGATTTGTTTTAGGATGATTGCCACCTCTCTGCCAATTGTTCAAGCAGGGTGAATTGCAATTGCTTTTGCATCAAATTCCATCTGGGAGCTACAAAGACGGTAAAATGGTCTGCACTCTGGTGTTGCTCTACCATAGAGTAGACCTAGACCTCCATAGAGCCCTCCAGAAAAAAAGAGAAATGACCTTATTAGGTTTATAAAGGACTATGATGTATGGCTGATAATGTCTCATCAGAGAGCCAAATGTTGAATTTAAAGGAGAAGTTAATATTAAATTTATATAGAAAATCAATTTATGTATAAATCCATTTATATATAAATCCATTTATATATACATTTATATTACCTTAGCAACTGCTGAAGTTGGATTATTTGAAGCTTCTTAAAGGGATGAACTCTTCAACAAAGCTTATGCAAAACTGAGCTCTCACTGCAACTGCATTTTCATAGCTTCTGATTTTTTATGAGATTCTCTTAATCTATAGAAATTATGTCTCGTAGTCAGGTTTTAGTTCCTTCTGTGATGCAGTTCACAACATGTAAGAAATCAATCTGTTCATGAGTCACATTTCTTCAGATATGCCAAAATGCCAAAACCCATTACACAAGATGGTTTTTTTTGTGGGTGGTTTTGTTTTTTTGTTTTGTATTGTTTAGGTTGGGGTTGTGCTTTGTTGTTGTTGTTGTTGTTGTTGTTGTTGTTGTTGTTGTTTTTTTATGTGGGTGGTAAAATGAACATTGAATTCTATCTGCTGTCTAACCTGTCTGCAGTAGCTGCAGTTTCAGACTGAGGTATGGTGGAAATGGCTGGATGTGACTTAGCTGAAAGGAATATTATCCAAAATCAACTCAGCAGTCCTGCAACTCAGGAATTATCCCTATGTGTGAGTTTTCAGTTTTCCTTTACAATATATCAGCTCTGTAGCTTCAGATCTTTTAAACTACGATTATTTTAACCTATATTCTAAGTCAAGAGAAGCGAGTTATTTTAAGTAACTGTTAAAATGAAGACTAGCTTCACTAAAGCTTAGGAGCTAGCTTCATAAAACATGAAATTACCACCGGTTAAAAGCTTCTTGTGTGGTATGTTCTCACTGTGATGATGCATTTTAAAATGTGTCCAGTGTCCTACCACAACAAGTTGAGTATTACAATGTATCTTCCACTGATTAAACATAGTACTTTCCAATATATATGTGGTACAAGGAGTTACCCTTTGTTACCTTCTTAATATTTAGAAATGCTCTATTTTGCATTATATTTTTTTTGATATTTGAAAGAAAAAGAGTTGAAATTAGGTGTTGGCAAATTCAGTCAGTGATTTGAAGGCTTTAATCTGAGAAAAACCTATATGAAAAATTAACTTTCTAAATAAATATGTCTATTTAACAAAAACAAATTAACAATCAAACACATCCCTAAATCTTTAAAGTGGCTATTAATAAATCTTCCTGGTTTTGTTTCCTCCTGGGAAGATTTTTTATTTTTATTTTTTTTTATCAAAGAACTGCAGTTTCTGTCCAGCTTAGCTAATTCAAATGGTAACTGCTGAATGAGCAAATTAATATTTTTCAGGAAGTGAGGCAAAAAAACTTGTCTGTAATGACCCCCCCCAAAAAAAAATACCAAAAAAACCAACAAACTAACAAACCCAAAAAAATAATCAACCAACCAAATAAAAAACCACTAAACAAACAAACAAACAAAACCCAAACCCACAACAAAAACAACAAGANAGAGGCAGAGATACAATTTCTCTCTGACATCTGTTGCCTCTCAGACACCACAGAAATACAGAGCTTAAAACAGGTGAGTGAAAGGTAATTTTCCTTCAGTTTTACTACCGAGAGTCCTCTATATTGATTATAGTCGAGTCAAGCCTTCACAGCTTGGTTCCTCTCCCATACCCATTTTAATATAGTGAGAAAGGAAGGAGTCATGTGTTGCTGGAAGAGCAACACTGGGGTCCAGTTTGCAGAATATGTGCTGGGAATACCTGTGGACCTGTGTGTTATGACTGCTGCTGAGAGGTCTTTCATCTTAAAAGCTTTCTGTGTGGAGGTCATGATACCCCATGTCAAATTAAAGGGACTTTAGTTTTTGGGTTTATGGAGAGACCTGAATGTAGAGAGAATCTGCACCCTCTCCCTCTATTATCTTTCCTCTTTCCCTGGTCTGAATAAGCCAAGGGGAAAGGAGGAAATACACAATGAAGCAGACCATAGGACTGCACCCCCGTGCAGTACACCTGTTTCACAAGCCTCCCTGTAAAATGTCTCATTTGCAGGCAGGAATGAAGCTCTCGGGATGGATGGCGAATGACTGAGCTCTTGGTGAGATGGTACTTTTATGTTAAATAACTTCTCTCTGTAATAGTCAGCGTGACAGGCTATTCCATGAAGGATCAGGGCAAACCATAGATCAAGTTACTCAGTTTTTACTGAAGTCTAACAGATAACTTACTTGAAAACAGCATTCTATATATGTAAGTGCTGCCTTCATGTGGATGGAGGCAGGATGCAATTACTATGAAAGAAACTTGATTTTTAGCTCCTCCAGCCTTCTCCCACACTGATACCTCAGACATGTTGTTGTGAACCCTGAAAAAGGTAGTCTAAACCTGTGGTAAGGCTGTTCAAGTCGATCTTAACTCTTGGTAACAACTTCATTATTTCCATCACCCCTCTTTATTTTCATAATTTTTTGGTTACTGAGAAAGTTCAATATCCACGTCAGCTTTAAAATTAAGTGGAAGAGAAAAAGTCTTGGTATAAAGCTTAGCAGGTGTTAAAACATCTGCCTGTTGCCAGAATTATGATCAGTATTGCAGACATATCTACAGGACTCTGCAGAAGACTCTTCACACTCATTATTGGTCTCATGATGCTCTAAAACTAAAAGCATATTTCTCAACCTCTTTAAGAGAACTCCAAAGTTTTTAATGCAGGTCATTGGAAGACTCTATTAATTTGAAGCTTTAAGTTCTATGAACCTTAATTTTTAAGTGTACTCCATGCAGAACACATGAGATTAAATTTTAAGTAATATTTATGAACAGGGAGTAAATTCAAGTCTCAGCACTGACGCAATTAAGGAAGGTGAATAGGGTTTTTTTTTATAGGTCCCTTTGAAATCTGTAAATGAATTTGTCTTAGAGTGTTGCCTTGGTTAAACGTATGGTTCTTATTAAAGACAAGTTCTAATACATATACTTGTATTACCCACATGTCTACAGGAAGAGATTGATAGATGAAATCATATACTATCTCCATAAAATCCTCCTTGAGTAACGTTAAACCATTAAAGGGAACATTTTTATTAAATTCTCAAATATTAAGCATTTGTGAGGATCACCTAAGTAAGAAATTTTAAAGTCATTATTACAACAGTTATATTATTACAATAATCTGAGAGAACTACTGAATCTGTACAACTTGTTCTGTGTCCAGAAAAATGGGTAAAGTCACTAACACAAGAGATATGTCAGGAGAAAGGGTTATAAAGAAATGTTGCCATTGAAACACTTATTTAGTCAATAGAAAGCATGTGACACAATTTCTTGCATTTTAGCTTTCTTTTTATCCTCCTTAGATCAATGATGTAACAGAATACATCCTGCACAGCATCAGTTTAGCTCTTCATTCCATGTTTACCCTTGATTCAGCCACTGCTCAAAGTGCAATGCAGTATGAAATACAGCTAACAGTTCACCACTGCTTAGTGGTGACATGTCCTTTTATCAGAAGAGATGCAGGAGGTAAGACGATGCAGTACTGGGTCCAGTCTTATTCAACACCTTCATCAATGACCTGNTAGAAGAGACCAGTCTCATTTTAGTTGTGCTCTGTGATAGAATGAGAAGTAATGGTCACAGTCTGTAACACAGGAAGTTCCACCTCAATATGTGGAAAAACTCCTTCCCTGTGAGGGTGATGCATCCTGGCACAGACTGTCCAGAGAGGCTGTGGAGTATCCTTCTCTGAAGACTTTCCAAACCCGTCTGGATCTGTTCCTATGCAGCCTGCCCTGGGTGATCCTGCTCTGGCAGGGGGATTGGGCTCAATGATCTCCAGAGGTCCCTTCCAACCCCTTCCATTCTATGATTCTGTGTAGGAGATGATGGATTGTTGGTGCTGTGGGTGAATTTCCACCCAGGAGGCCCTGTTCTTCCATCACTGCCCCCAAGCATCTCCTTCTGGTATGGTGGACAGGTTTGGAGTCAGAGGCATCTCCTCCAGCTGAGTGGCTGAGCTTGGACCTTCCTACTGAGACTGATCTTCTCTGTGCTTACTGTCCCTCCTATAGTGAGCACGAACTCTGTGTTGTTGCAGTGGAACTTTCCAGTACCATGATATCTGTGTGGGCATGTCCTTAATTTTTCCCAACAAACTGTCCATAGTCTGATAAGAATTTTAAAAAGTCTTCTTCAATGCATCTAGGCAAGACTGAACAGGCATACAAACAGCATACTTGTCTCTGAGATCATGGCCTCATTGCCATAAAAGCCAAATGCTCCAGCTGAACATTCCTAGATGTAGAGCAGGATAACACAATTCCTATAAAGGCTGGAAGCCTTAAAGAGATCCTTGGGCTAATTGAAAAAAAAATATGTATGAAATCAATCAGCTTTCTTACTTTATTTTTTAGCTGCCCTTGATTACAGGCAGCAAGTAACTCATCGGGGAGTGATAGTAATTAAGACTTGCAAGGTATTTCCAGCAATTAGATTTGTATGAGCTGAGAGGGTTCAGTGAATTTACTACTTCTCAGACATTAAGTGTGCAAAATATGTTTATCCCTCAGGAAAAAAAAAAGGATACAAAACAATAAAACTAATGTGAAATATGCTACAAGATGTCATTATTTTTCCTTCTTGCTTCTTTTCTAAGGAACATTTTGGATTGATGAAAACTAAAGTGTAAGAGCAAATTTTCTCTTATCTCTAAAAATACCAAAAATAAATGTCATGAATAAATTGGATATCTGATAACTTTGCATCCTGTGAATTCTTGGCTTTTGACTTCCTTCATATACTATTTTAAAGAAGCCTTGTGTAACTAATGGAGATCTCAGCAGCCCCTCTTCAGTGCCTTTGGTGTAGCAGCACTATGCAGAGTTCCTGAACTTTGAAGCACCCTGGTGGTGCCTCCTCTCCCTGCAGTACGTTTGATCTGCTTTTGTTGTCCTGACTACCACAGGCTTATCTGTAGGTCATGATGGCAGCATCTTCCTCCAGGAACACTTGTTGGCCTCAAGGGGAATCCTTCATGCCCAAGCCCCTGCACTGAGCAAGGACTTCCCCCTTCACACCTGACCTTCATGATATCTTCACTGGATAAAGCTACCCCAGGGCTTCTTTTGCAAGACAGGCTATGATGAACAGATGGGAACCATGTTGCTCTTTATTTGTAATAAGTAAACTTTCTTCTTTTACCTTTGTTAAAATAAACACATGGTATTTAGATTAGACCTGAATGTAACACACCATGCTGGGGGAGACCATTGTTGTATGTCTTTTACATGCTGTAAACCCATGCATTTCTATATACAGCAAAAAAAATGCAGTTTTTTATTTTTCAGTGCCTCATTTAATGTAACAAATACATTCATACTGAACTGGGAGGGTAAGAGGACGAAAATAAATGTGGTAACATGGCTGTGTTGGGAAAAGTTTAACTCAGTTTTATGAATGGATGAAGATGCTCCTAAAAAATCTAAGAAAATTAATATACTTTATGCATTAAAAATACTCAGAGAGAAAACTATCCTGAAATATGTACATATTCTATGAAAAAGTATTTATTTGGCTCCATTATGATGTCTATTTGTAGACCCTAGCCTTATCTGAGAAAGGAAGGATAAAGAAGGAACAAACTGGATAGCAAGTTTGCCATTGTTACAAAACTGGGAGGAGTTGACACACCAGAGGGCTGTGCTGCCATCCGGCATGACCAAGACAGGCTTGCAAAGTTATTGAATTTAATGAAGTTCGACAAAGGCAAGTGTAGGGTCCTGCACCTGGGGAGGAATAACCGCCTACCCCAGTACAGGTTAGGGGTTGACCTATTGGAAAACAGCTCCATGGAAAAGGACCTGAGAGTCCTGATGGACAACAGGTTTATCATGAGCAAACAATGTGCCCTTGTGGCCCAGCAGGCCAATGGTATCTTGGGGTGCACTGAGTGTGACTCAACAGGTAAAGCGAGGTTCTCTAGTGATATGCCAAAGCTTCTGAAGCACCTACCAACAAACCTTGCATCTCCTATTTTACTGTGGGAAAAGTTGCAAATATTTATGATTTCCAAGTGAAATACTGCTGGTCCTGGTGTGGCCCTGGGAGATCCAAGCTGCATTTCCAAGTGAAATACTGCTGGTCCTGGTGTGGCCCTGGGAGTCATTACAGGACCAGTCAAGTGACTCAAAACAACAAGAGTACCCAATGGCCAGTTGAGGCAACCAGGGGTTTCCTGCCACTCCTAGTGGGGGGCATACCCAGGAAAAGGGCTCCATTTTCCACGTGGCTATTGCCATTTATGTCAAGTTTTGACAGAGAGTTGATAGCTCCCTTCCCCACATTTCTCCTCAATCCTTATAATTTCTACTTTGAGTGTCCTCTGAGTAATTCTTTTCTGGATGTTATGTAAATTCAAATCATATTTATCCTTCCTCTGCCTCTTCTACTTTGAGTTCCTCTCTTGTAAAGGACCCTGGTCTCTCCAGCATTGCAAGCACACCACAGCTGTGTCATGCAGCTGAAACACAGGCAAAAATACTTTTACTGAGTCATTTCAGATACAATGTTATGTTGGGGACATATTCTGTGCAAAGTTGCCATGAATCTCCTGCAAAAAAGACTCCTCTGGTTTTCTGCTTAGGGCTTTATCCTTAATGTTCTGTGCGCGTTGTGGTTGCAGGACTCAAGTCAACATCTGCTCGTCTCAGATTATGCACGTGCTGCTATATGGATGAATTCAATGTGCTGAGCATGACTGGCCTCAGCTTATAGAATCATAGAATCATTAAAGCTAGAAAAGACACCTAAGGTCATCAAGTCCAACTATCTACCTAGCATTATCATGACCGCTAAATCATGTGTGGAATGCCATATTTTATCCTTTTCAGCAGCTTATCTCCTGTCTCTACGCTCAGTGCGGCCTGCAGCTTAACCAGATCTGATCTTCAGCTCCAGCCTTGGTCTATGCTACTGCAGATGCAGTATCTTTCTATACAGAGGATCCTTTTGTTGGCCTGATGCATGCTGTGTTCCCTTCCTCTGATGAGTCAGAAGAGAAAAATCTTGTTTGCTTTCCTGATCCTGAGGACTGTGTCCAGGTGAAGATTCCTTTGACAGCAGATCCATCATCACTCCTTGTCTACATTCTTGTAAAAAGGTCACAGACTTAACAGATTTCTTATCTGCATATGAAACAAACATGGAAATACCAAAGTGCTGTGTTGCATCTAAAACTGGAAGTTGGATGAAATGTCCACAGCATACGAGAAGAGGTTAAATCCTTGGCTTCCCCTCCTCTGACACATACAGAAGCATTCTAGAGAATAATGACCTGCGGGGCACTTCCAGACTTGCTGATGTAGCAGAATGGCAGCTAGAGTTGAAGGTGGAAACCAGATTTTAACCAAGTACTGGAAACAGTCAGAGTATTACGGCATGCATTTCAATGTGTCCTGATTTATTTTGCTTTTTAGATTATGTCCATACCCTAGGTCTGTGCAGCAGTCCACTTGTAATCCATTTTCACATATGTATAATGACAGCTTTCCAGTACAGACACCAGTGTTAATCTTTTCTGTGGCAGAATGACACAATAGAAAAGAAAATACGTCTTATCAAGCAAAGTTTTTCATAGAATAATAAAAAACGGGACTGGAAACAAAGATGACCTCATGAGGTCACCTAGTCAATGTTCTGGCCCCAATTATAGCTAAAGCATTCCCGACAGATGTTTGTCTAGCTCTTATTTTTCTCATCCCAGCATGTCTTTATTCCCTGGCTGAACTTATTCTATTATGAATCAGGCACTATCAAGTCTCCATAAAAGATTAAAAGTTCTCTTTGAATAAAAGACTGTACATTGTAAGACAAATTATGTACAGCAGACAAGGGAGAATTTCAGAAGAGAAAGTATCTGACCTAGAAACTGCTGTCATGATGAAAAAGTCTCTTTAAAATGAATTTCAGACAGATAAAATAAACAGTGAGAATACAGTGACATAAAAAAAAAAAGAACTTAATAAAATAAGAGCAGAATTAAAAAAAAATCAATTTCACTCTAAATGGTGTTAATAATGTGTATCATGTCCTATACAAATCTCACAGGAATAAATAGTTAATGCTTATTAAATGAAACCCTTGGCTGAAAGACACCATACAAATGCATGCTACTATTACTAGAAAGAATAATATATAGCAGTTTTCCAAATTATATTGCTATAACTGCATTAATGAGCAGGCTTTTTTCTTCACATGTGCCCAGCTTTTGCCTGCCTTATAGGTGCTGTCTCTCTCACAAATCTCAAAATCCTTTTCTTGGTGCTATTTGCAGCCTGGGAAACATTTAGACCTCCAGTATATGCTACAAAGCAACATGAGAGCTATGCAGGTTCATTGGAATGATGTATTTTTGGCACATCGACCCTCGCCTGTGATGCATTAAGGGCCAGTCAAAGGGTGCATTGTACTTAGAACCTTGCAGAAACTGAAAGCATGCTGCAGAGGGCACTATTCGATAAGAAAATTGAAATAGGCACATGATTGGCGATAGGGAGTGAACAATCCTGACAAAAACAAGTAAGGTGCTTTGATCCATCTATTTTCTTACTCATTTCAATCAGGTATCAAGTATGGATTCAATTACATCCCCCCCCAAGTTCATAGATCTGGGATTGACTACACTCTGAGTTTTCTCAGGATTATGTATACTCTGTTACTATTTTTTTCAGGAAGAAAACACAATATTAACTAAGATTATATTATCTGATGCAATGTTATGTCTGAGACAGGCAGGGGTTATACTTTGAATGTATTCTAGTTTGCAATAAATTGCTGGAAAATGAGGGAAAGTCGAGATATAACCTCACAGAGCCTAACATTATACTTCAGTTTTCCACGAAAAAAAACCCTTACAACAAAACAAAACAAAGTCACACTAATAAAATGACTGAAC
>VWZY01011208.1:21743-46144 GCA_013399075.1 Chloroceryle aenea
CAACCCCTGAGGTTTGCCTCACGTGGGGATCCCTCCTCCCCCTGGGATAGAATATGGTCCATGGCTCAGCTTCTCTGCAGTGACATCAAAAGCATGGGGGGCCCAGGGGTTAATGACATGGTCCCTCCCACCCCTCACCCCTTCCTGAACAACCCCCTTTGCTCTCAACAGCCCTCTGCAGGGGGGGCAGGGAGCCCTCCACTATGCCCCAGCAGGACCCAAGCACCCCTCCCCCATACCCCCCGTGCCCGCCTTCAANAGCTCCAGCCCTGCTTGCCCTAATGGGGCACCATCCTGTGTCCTCCTGTAGCACCTGGGGTACACCCATGCCCATGGGGCAGGCACTGTTGGTGCTGCCACCACCCACTGTGACAAATCTGCTTGGTGCAGGGCTGACCAGACATGTCCCCAGCCTCCTCCCCACAGCCCCTGTGTCCCTTTGTGGTATTTTGCCTCTTGAAGGTCAGGGAGGAAGGCAGTGTCACACTAGGTCAGGTCACAAACACAGAGGAGACCTTCCCACCCCTCCTGCTCTCTCCACCTCCATTTCCTTCATCCCCAGGTCCCTCATCTTTCCCATGATCTCCCATCAGGTCCCATCCCCCCAAAACTGACCCTTCGCTGGAGTGAGAACTGTGGTGAGGTTGATCCCACCTCTCCGAAGAAGTCACATCAACCCAGTAGATATCCCAGCCCTTTTATTCACTCTGTAGCCAGCAGTCATCACATCCATTCAGTAAGAAAAACATGTCCCAGGCAGCTGCAAAACCTCACCACATTCCCCTTCTCAGGGTGAGGAACGTACTTGGGGCTGCTTCTGGCCCCCAGATAGCCCCCGCAAGTGCAAACCTCCTTGCAGACAGTCTTCTGAATCACAGCCTTCAGTTAAAAGATCCTCTCCGTTACCTTGTCTGAGTGGTTAAAAATTCTCCTCCCCCTTACACCCTTCCTCCCAAAAAGCCCCCAAGGCAGTTAGAGCAGAAATTCAATGGGCAGAAACTTTGAGCTGGGCAGAGGAATCCATGTGAAGGAGGTGAAACCTTGCATGTTCCAGCTGGAGGAAGGTCCCAAGACTCCTTTCACCAGGCAATATTCTTCTGTCCCTTCACTCCTGTTTTGTATCTGCAAGAGCCCCAAAGCTTTTTCCGTCCACCAGATGCAGCACCTGGCCATGGCAAGCCTGGCAATTTCAAAGAAATTCCACTGAGGGTCATGGCTTCAGTGGGCCCCAGGGTGAGTGCTAATTATCCCGAGGGATAATTCCAACCCCCCAGGAGTTGGAGCTGGAGCAACCCCTGAGGTTTGCCTCACGTGGGGATCCCTCCTCCCCCTGGGATAGAATATGGTCCATGGCTCAGCTTCTCTGCAGTGACATCAAAAGCATGGGGGGCCCAGGGGTTAATGACATGGTCCCTCCCACCCCTCACCCCTTCCTGAACAACCCCCTTTGCTCTCAACAGCCCTCTGCAGGGGGGGCAGGGNCCGTCTGCGGGGGGGGCAGGGCGCCCTCCACTATGCCCCAGCAGGACCCAAGCACCCCTCCCCCATACCCCCCGTGCCCGCCTTCAAGGGCTCTCAGGTGGGCTGAGGGCCAAGCTGGTATCCAGGCTGGGCTTGGTGAGTTGCCGCAGGTCCCGCGCGGACCTGACAGCCCACTGGGCCAGCTCCCGCAGCACCCCCAGGCCTCGCAGCTTTCTCTCAAAGAGGCCAAGATGTGGGAGTGAGGGGGAACCAGTCGCCTCCTCGCTGGGGGGGGCAAGGCTCTCCAGCTGCAGCAGCTCCTCAAGGTGGTAGGCAAAGGCTGAGACCTGGAGCAGGACGGCTGCTAGTGCCTGGCCCAGGGCAGCATCAGCCTCACCCAGTTGCTCCTGCTGCTCCTCCAGCATCTGGGCCAGCAGGGTGCGGAAGGCCCGGTACGCCGCCAGGTTCTCCAGCAGCCGCTGGGTCCCTGTCTGCTCATCCCAGTGCTCTGTCGCTGCTGCCGGCACCCCCTCCACTGCTGCCACGCTGGCTGAGGCATCCAAGCCCTGCCGCTCCACCTGCAGGGGTGAGAGCAGCTGAGGATCAGAGGTGGCAGGTGAATCAGGGGGTTCCTCAAGAGCACTGGCTCTGGGGGGCCCACATTCAGCTTTGTCACTGGCAAGAAACATTTAAGGCAGCGCAAGGCCAGGACCTCAAGGATTGCCCAAGCACTGGCTGCAGCACCAAGGCCTAGATGCTGGCAGCAATTCATCCCATCTCTACCATGGGCCAGAGCCCTCGTGCCCCAGCACAGCTGCAGCTGCAGCTGTGTCACCAGACACCAGTAGCAGCAGCTGCCCCACCAGTGCTCCCAGACCCATGGGCAAACTCACGTAGGTGTCCAGGAGGTCGACAACATCCGAGCGCATCTTCCCAGCCAGGCGGATGCCTCGGCTGCACAGGTCACGGCGCCGGAGGGCGGCTGAGGGGCTGTCTGCTGCCGCCATGGCCCGGGCAGCTGTCACAGGCACCAGGCTCACGGCGCAGCGCCTGCCGGGCCCGGGGAGGACAATCCCTTGCTGAGCTGGTGCATTCCAGACGGGAGCTCCACTCACGCGTCTGCTGGCCTGGCTCTCCCCCTCTTCTGCGCCTGGGGCCTGGCACAACACTGCAAATTCCCAGCTCTGGGATCAACAGCAACAGATTACTTTCCTGATTCCCCCGTGTGTCCAACAGATTATTTCTCTAATTCTCCCATGTATCACAACTCCAACCACCTTACCCAGACCAGCCTTGCCTGGCAGCAATAGGCTCCCAGCCCCAGCTCTGACCCATTCCTCCCTCCCAGGCACACAGTGAGATTAGCAGCACACTAATCCCCCTGGCTCATGCTAGAGCGTGGGAAACCACTGCCAGGAAGACACGAGCAAAGCCCAAACATTGCTCAACATCTCAGCCTGGGCAGCAGGCTGAGGCCTGAGTGGATCAGAACACTGCAGTTTCACCAGTGAGGAACCAAGGGGAGCCCCCAGACTGGAAATCCAGCACCAGGCTGCAGGTTGGGCTGCAACCAAACCCTGACAGAAGGTTGCAGGGGCCTGTCTCAACTACCTCCGACCCTCTTACTCCCCCCTGCCTGCATGAGACTGGGGGTCCTGCCCCCCCCCAAAGGGGGGATGCACACAGGGAAGAAGGTCCAAGTCACGCCAGGGCAATGCCAAGCACCCGCCAGTGAGCTGCATGCATCAAGACAAAAACAGCCCTTTTGGTTGGTTTGTTTTTTCCTCAGTATGTTTATTTTGATTATGTATTACTCAGATTAAGAGAGAAAGCAAGAGCTGAAAAGCAGTTTCCCTTTTGTATTAGAATACACTAAACCTTGCCCCAGCCTGGCCAGGGGACTACCCCTGCCTCCCAGCCAGGACTGGTGGCCAACCCAACAGCGTCGTTGCCACCTGGTGGCTACTGCAGGAAGCGCTGCTGAGCTCCGGGAGCACCCCCAGCTCCAGCTGGCACAGAGCTCCAGCTGGCACTGCCCCCTAACCCAACCCTGCGCCCCATGGAGCAAGGCCTCTGCCCACAGCATGCACAGCACCTACAATGTCTCCAGGGCGCTGAGCACAGGCAAAGGGCCCTGCAGCCCCTCCATTCCCTCCCCAGGAGGATTGAAAAAAAAAAAAAAAAGTATATATATATAAATACAGGGGAAAAAATACAAAAGTTTATTGCAAACTACTACAATAATTTATTGAAGCAAACTGCATGCGAGTGAAGGAAAGACATCGAAGGAGAAGGAGCTGCAGGAGGGCTGTGTCAGTTTTAGGGTTTCAAACAGGAGGGGAAAGGGAGCTATACCAGTCTCTCCTGCAGGGGTTAGCAGGCTGTAGTTAAGAGGACAGACAGAAAACTGAGACCAGAGAAAGGAGAACTACAAGAGGTGTGCATGGAAGGACAAGGTGGGGAGTGACAGGGATGAGAGGTGTTTGGGCTGGGAAGAAAATGAGCTGCTTGATTCTGTGTTCCAGAAATGCAGCTGGTGGCAAACGCTGCTCCACCTGTGGTAGTTGGGGCAGATGCAGGATGAGGCAGCCTCCCTCACCTCCCAGACAGGTGCCAAGCATTGCATAAGAGGTGAGCAAGCCCTCAACTCAACATTTTAGTGCCATCCCTCAGAAAACAAAACCCCGAGCTCTCCTTTAGTGTTCTGCATAAGGCTATGCCCGCTCCACACCTCCCACAGGCTACAGGGGCAGGGCACCAAAAGCAGCTCCAGCAGCATGGCCTGTAGCAAGAGTGGGGATGACTTGGCCCACCTCCACCACACAAGCACATCTGCTACTGGTGGCCAGGATCCAGGCCAGGGGATAGGCCACCCCACGATGGGGCTTGTCAAGCCACAAGTCTCCCTGAACAAAAGACCCCCACTGCTGGAGGATGAAACCATCAGAGTTAAGTTTGAACATCTCTCCTCATGCTGCAAGGGGAGGGGGGCTGTCTGGCAACCCAAAAGCTTCCTGCTGGAAATCAAAATTTGATCCCAAGCAAGAAACTGGATCATCCCCACTGAAGATGCTGTCTGAATTTAACACCGTACCACTGCAGAATTGACACACACTGTCCCAGGAGACCTGAGGTTCAGGTATGCCAGGCCCTCATCCTTATCTCCAGAAGAGGCTCGTGGCCAGATACATCTCCTGCAGGCATGGGAGCCATGCTGCTGCCACAGTGCAAGAACACGGGATGCCCACACCCAGGGCATAAGACACCAGAGTTGCAAACTATTCAGCCACAAACCACCCCAACACCCAAGTGTTTCAACTTGCTCTGACAAACCCATCAGTGTGAGCGGGAAGGGAGGGGGCAAATCAGGACAAATGAATGGCCCAGTAGAAGCCATCAGGCTTGGGTCACAGCTGGATTTCCAGGCAGCACAGGGGATAGAGTGGGTGTTTTAGTAAATTCCATGTTTTATTGCCATTCTCCAGACCCCAGGTGCCTAATTTCACCTAGCTGCTGTGTGCTACAGACCAATTTATCTGATCCTGTGCTTAGGCAAGCTACTTCAGCTCTGCTCCCAACCACATACACCCAACCCCAAAAACAAGCAAACAAATAAAACCCCCGGCTTATTCTTCACATTTTCCGAAACCACTATGAATTCAAGGCCACTGAATCTCCACACAGAATTTCAGGTAAGAGGAAAAAGATTCAAGTCTCCATAGCAGACACAGCATAACCTATGTAAACTTTTCCAAGGGCTCAGAGCTGTCCTAACTACACCATCAGGCAACACTTGAACCGCCACATTTCATGGAAAGCAGGGGTGTTGCACAGAAGAGAGAAGCTTGGAGAACATGGTTGCAACAGGGAGAGAAACTGACAACCCCTTAGTCCCAGGTCAGTCTATTGCCTTGGATAAACAAGCCTGAGACAACCACTTCTACTCCCTGCTTCTGTATCTTTGTTTAGCCCTGGAAAAGAGATGCAGAGTTGGATAACATCCCTGAGCACCATGCAGCTCACAACTGTCCCAAGTCACAAGAACAAGTTCCTGGCTAATGACATTCTTCTCTGAAAGGCTACAGAGTAAAGGGGAAGGCATTTAATGCAAGGAGCTCACCTTGACCTGGGAGGGGGAAAACAGACAGCTGTTCCATCGCTCACCACATCCTCCTGATAAAATGCCGCTGCAGATACTCCCAATGTAAACAGGCTCTTCTCCAGGGGATCTCCCTCTACTCTGGCAAAGCTGTGAGACTTCTGACTCCAGAACGCTGCCACTGCCTCCACCTTGGCTCTCCCAGTCGCTGTTATGATGGCACGACGTGCTCCTGCAGCTTGCTAGTGCTAATGAGCCTACTGGGAAATAGCCTGAACCCCTTCCACCCCCTAAGAACATAACTAAAAAATACCGACCCTTTTTTAATCAATAAATAAGGAATCTTGTTACCACAACACAAAAACGAAGCATGTTCAAAGTGCAAATTACTGCCGTCAAACTGGGATGCTCCTCCTCGCCTCTCCCACGCAGGGCTCCCATAGCCCCCGGGCCTCTCCAAGCAAACATGATCTATGAGCCAGGGCGTTCCCTTGACTTCCTGCCAGGGCCAGAGCAGAGGAGCACAGTGGGGAGAGGGATGTGCACTGCTTCACAGCTCACCCTGCTGAGGGGGCCTAAAGTGCCAAGCCAAACTCCCAGCCCTGGGAGGAAGAACAAGACTGCAAGGACCAGAGTGCAGCAATGCATAGAAGTTGGGACCAGGGGTGAGAGGGAGTCCTAAGAAACTTGTCCAGAGCACATCAGATGCTTTCTAGTTTGTGAGTGGTGCCACATCAAGGACCCAGAAAGTCATCTGCTTTGGGGTAGAGTGAAGGGTTTCATCAATCCCTTCTCCCTTGGAGAAATCCAATGCAGCTTGCTCTGGTAATGGCAGCATGTGCCCCTTTCTGCAAAGGAGCAGTGGGAGAGAGAAAAGTGGTTGGGAGAAAGAGGATGTGCTGTGATCCACGCTGGAGGGGAGCAGACCCTTCAGTTATTTACTAGTATTTTAAGTTTTGTTTAACTTTCCTCTCTTGCTTTCAGTGTCTCTTCCCATCCCATCCTGTGTCGCGTTGTTGTCGTCCCCTCCCCACCCCCCAGCCCCTTTTAAATACAGAGTCCGAACTGTCCCAGCACCTACATGCTCCCCACCCACTAGGGTCCAGTGGAGTCTGAATCTTCAATGAGCACCTCTGTGGTGGCTCCCAGGATCTCTGTGTTCATGACCAGCCCCTCTGGGTTTGCACTGCTGCCACTGCCCACAAAGAGCTTGCCATCAGCCACCAGGCTCACACGCTCTGCCCCACCACAGTATGTCTTCGGCATCCCATCAGGGTTCAGCAGCAGGCAATCTGCCGGGGCAGCACTTCCCAGGGGGTCAGGAAGAAGGGGGAGGCCCTGACCATCGGTGGGTGGTGCAATGGCCTCGGGATTAGTGCCCAGAATGTCGGTGCTGGTGATGAGGGCACCCGCATTGGCAGCCAGTGCTTCAGCAATAAGCACTTCAGGGTGGCTCTTGGCTTTGTGGGCCACAACACTGTCCTTCTTCTCAAATTTCTTGCCACAAATGTTGCAGGAGAACTGGTAGAATGAGTCCGCATCATGCTTCTTCATGTGCCAGTTGAGAGAAGCCTTCTGCCGGCAGGTGAATCCACAGATCTCACACCTGGCAGGGGAGACGGGGGAGGTCACAACAAAGGAACATCCCCACACACTTGTGGGGACAGCAGTAGCAAAGAGGCAGCCCAGGAAAACATCAGGAGCTCACTTCAGCTCTTCCAGTGTTATTTGCAGAGGGATTATGTGACTCAGATCTCTGCTGAGACATTGCCTCAAGGATCAGGTGAGGCAAGTGGCAGCTCAAGCACTCCTACTGGTGTGTGTTCAAAGAGAGCTGAGACACCGAGAAAGAGGTTCCAGCCCTGACATCAGAGCCAGCCCTGTTCTTGGTGCAGTCCAAGATCTAAGGGCCCCTCAAAGCAGGAGAGCAAGAGACAGGCAGAAGTACTCACTGCAAGGGCTTCTCGCCCGTATGGATCATTCGGTGCACTGCCAGGTTATGAGAACTCTTAAACGCCCGGGCACAGTACTCACAGATGTAATCCCGTTGATCTAAAAAGCAACACCAGTTGGAGCATTACTCTCCTGCAACCTTTCCCAGTTCTCCCATGTTGCAAGTAAAGCTGCCCAAGAAGCAGCAAAACTAGAGGTGCTCGAGGCCAGCAGGCATAGCAAAGGAAGAGGTGTCCCACAATACATGACAGCAGCTGATCACGAGAGTTAAGATGTGATTAAAACACTCCTAAGAGCTAATTATCCATTCTGACCAATACTGAAGGACTAGCAAATCTGAATAAAGCTTGACTTGGTTTATTCCTCTACAACCCACTACCCCCACCCCCGAGTGATACTTGCCAGGGAGCAAATTAAAAATCTCTATAGCCTATTTCTTTCATTTCCTTTAAAAGATGGTAATCCAAAAGGAAATAATGCCCTGCTGTTGCTGCAAATCTATCACACCTGCCTTGGCTTCACCCTTCCCAGAAGTTCTAGAGGCTTTTCCATTTTTAACCCTCTGTTCACTGTCCTGAGGAGGACTTTGTATTTATTTCCCACCTCCCTGTACCTGTGTGGTGTTTGGCATGACGCAGGAGCTGCTTCTGGAGTCTGAAGAGCCGACCACAGGAGGGATGAGGACAAACGTATTTTTTCTTCAGCAAGTGCTGATACTTTATGTGATGCTATAAAGGAAGAGTGAAAGGTTGTAGACCCTCTCTTTACATAGCTAAGAAAACATATGAGACATATTGATCCCAGATGGCCCCTCAGCACGTGACCAGACTCCAGTCACAGATAAGACACCCTTATACAATGAACACAAAGGCTTTGATCTCCCCTAGAAGAAAGCCAAACGAACATGGACATCTAACAAGAGGACAGAAACAGAGACACACGTAGCCACAACTGATTAATTTTACCAAAAAGACGGTGTTATTAAGAAGTGCTTCAGTGCCAGAGGATTAGGGTTAGTTCCAAATGGCCCTGCCCTCACACCTCACCCAGGAAGTGAGAAAGCTCAACCAACCTGCAGGTAACGTGGGTGAGCCAAGACTGTGCCACAGCCTTCCATCTCACAGCGGACATACTGTATTGGAGGCTTCTTCCTAAGAAGTCAGCAAGGAAACAGGCAGAGCAATTAGCTGATGCATCTGAAGCCAGGACGGCAGCAAGATAAATGAGTGCGAATACAGCTCAATGATGTGAGAGCAAAGGATTGCTCTTCCAGTATTCCTGTTTGGGCTATACTGATAGAGTCTGTCCAAGAGTATCCTCCATTCCTGCCCCTACTTGAGGCCTCTCCTCAGAGCTGAGAAAACCGCAGGAAACACAGAGTTCCCACATCCTTATCACTGGGCAATGCCAGGCTAAGGATCACCTCTGAAGTGGGGAGGAGGGGACAGACTGGTTCAGTTGGAAAATAATCAGACCCACATCTACAGGGAGAAGGGGGGAGGAAAGGAGGAAAGTCAAGACATACTGCTGGTTTTATTTTCTATTCCTTTAAGGCTGATTTTTTATACTGTGCAAGAGACACGGCTTTGAGACAATCAACACGTCTGCATAGGACACAAGGGAAGCCAGTCCTCAGAACAGAACTGAGTAGATGGCATCACTTACCTTCTCTTGGGCAGCCTTGGGCTCTTGTCATCCTTTCTCCTCCTCCCCCTTCTGTAATGGAGTTAAAGAAACAAAACTGAAAGACGCTTCTTTACGTTTGTAGTGGGCAGAGTTTTTGAAGATAAAGCAGGAGCATGCTATAAGAAATACTACAGAACTCTTCTACACTTTTAGACTGTAAAGTAACACCTTGCACCTTGAAAGTCAGCTGCTCTGGCAAGTCAGCCATCTGCTCTGCACCAGAATGCCTGAAGCGTTTCTAAGGAAATGCTCTTGTAATAGACGGGCGGGTTCCCTAAATAAGTTAAGTAACCATGCCTCCATGCAAATTATCCCTGCATCTTGCAGAACTGCCACACCACAGAGAGGACCTCTCCCCATGGAGCTGTGGTCCCCATATTTCTGATACCTGGGTGACACTTTTTTTCTGCATAACATTTGGTGGGTATGTGGCAGACCTCAAATCACCCTGCTTCTGCCAACAGACAGATAGACTGTGGCTGTGCGACTACCAGGTAGGTCTAGCATGCAACACATTTTTGGACATGGTTGCCTAGCTCAAATGTGTCTCAGCCCACCATTCACAACCATGCAAATACCCGCAAACAGGTACCAGCCAGACACAGCCCAACAGGTTGTAGTTAGAAATTACTATCTCTTCTCCCACAATGGAGTAAGGAAGTTATTTTTTAAAAAAACCTCAACCAGGCATCACACACTTCATGTTTTTTTCTTTTAAACCTGCAACTGTCCAAACATCTTGCACCCTTATAATTAAATGCATCCCTGTCCAGACAGCACATCAGCTCACAAGATTCTGCTCTCGTGTCTGCTGCAGGCAGCCAGCAAGCTACAGCCTCATTAACTGCAAGCTCTAGGAAAATCAATCAAGTGTAAGTTGGAGGCAGATTCAGAGGAAGGCAACGCTCTTGAGAAATAAATGCTTTGCGTGGTTTGCTCTCACAACCCTTCCCATTTCCTAATGCATTTTTTAAAAACTTGTAATATTGCCAACACATTTCACACCATGTGAAAAACATCAATCTGCATGACTAGGAAGAACAGATTTAATGACCTAGTAGGTATTTTACAGTCCTCTGAATTAACTATAGCTCCATCTGAGCAGACCTATGCTTATGAGTAAGGTGCACCCTCCTGAGCAATAGCTCTGCCCAGAACATTGTGCCTATTTGATCATATTACTGCAGAGACACAGCTGATGGAAGTCTTTTGTATACCACACTGAGATGAGACGTCTTTCCTGATAGCAAGACCATGACAGTAACATGCTGAACAGACACTCAGCTCTTGAGCCAAGCCTTCCGAAGAGGCACAGGTTATTGTGCACAATAGTACCTGATCCAAACATTACCATAAGCTACCTCTATCAGAAAAAAAAAGTTCTCAAAGTATTAGCACCCTTACTCGTGTCCCATGTAAATCAGCTGTACAGCAGCTGAGAAACTGAAGCGAAGGTGGACAGAGCCCCACGCCACAGACCAGCAGAGGGAGCCCCAATTGTTCCAGTTCCTCACAGAGCAATCCCCCCGCCCAACACTGTGACAAAGGTTTTGAGTTTCCACTCAGAGCACTAGCGTCTGACTAGGCAGCAAAAAGTTTGGTTCTTTTATTTCTCCAAAATAAGAACGAACACGTCTGTTTTTCTCAAGCTCTGGTATGTTAGTCCCAAATGTACCAAGAGGACACTAAACCACACGACACATAAAGACTTTTTGTGACTGTCTCTAGACACACAACAAAAGATATGTTGCCTTCTCAGACTGGCTTTCTAATACAGTCCAATCCGCTTCAGACATCACAACAGAAACTAATTTTAAGAATGCTCTGAAGTATTTCATGATGTGCAGCCATGCCCAGGTAGGCTGACAAAACCAAGGGATGAAGAAAAAAAAAAAACCAACTAAATGAAAATAGAGAGTCTTTTAATTTTCTTTGCCAAACACGTGCAAGATGCTAGGAAGCAGGACTCCTATCAGAGCAAAAGGTTCTGACCTATTATATTTCAGGCCCAGAGGAGGAGGGAGGGAAGCCAACACCACCAAAACACTTGTACGCTAGCGAGAATGCAAATGATACAATACGCACTGCTACACATAATGGCAAAGTTTTACTCACTTCCTTGGTGGTTCTTCATCTTCCCGAAACTCACTCTCTTCTTTCACTTCTACTTTAATCTCTTTCTGTTTCTCCTTTTCCTCCTTCACCTTGCTAGCTTTTCTCCTTTGCTTTGGCGCTTCCCTACAAATGAAGAACATCTTACTCCAACACTCTTTACAAAGATTTCAGCAAAATGTACTGAAGTTTAGGTTTATTTGTCAAGTCCCACTTCTAAGCAGAAACGTGAACAAGGATTAAGGAAGAACCTGGCAGCCAGCAGGGCTCTAAAGACTTTAGTCCATTAAAGAGGAACAGTCCTGATAACTGTAGGCAATATTTAGAAAACACTGTCCAGTGGGAACCATTCCACCTTAGGACCCAAAGAATCTCTGCCAGTTGCTATTAAGCTCATTCAACTAAGATGTCATTATTATTTTGGTCTAAAATCACACTCAGTAAGTACATAATCCAATATACTTCTCTAGATGGGGCCTGTAGGTTTCATCTCTTGGATCATCTTTGAAGGGAACTTCTTCCTCACTGATGAGCATCTCCTCATCTTCATCACTGCTGGAAGAAAAGGAAAATAGAGAGGACTTTAGCAGCAACAGCTTAAGCACTACTGCAAGAATTTTCATGCATCATCCCTGTCATGGTTTAGACCCAGCTGGGAGCTGAGCACTACACGGTGCTTGCTCACAACCCCCACCCTGCAAACAGGAAGGGGCAGAGGCAGAAAAGTACAAAACCCCACGGGTTATAAGGAGGAGATTTTAATACAACAGAGCAACAAAGAGAAGTAACAAACAACAACAACAGCAGCAGCAATGAAACAATACACAAAAGGAGTAATACCAAACAAACAGAGAAAATGTGCTTCTGGCTTTGCCTGGCCCACCCCCAACCCCCGTACGCCAGGCATGACACCAGTCTGGCATCAAATACCGCACTGTCTGGTTCAGTTGTGACAGAACCCCTCCCAAACTCCTGGTGAAAATTAACCCTGTCTTACTCAAAGCCAGGACAATACCCTAGGATAGGAAAGATTGCACAGTCACTTTCTCATCCAGCATGACTCAGGAGAGCTAACAGCTGGCACCAACTTCAGAGCATGATGACAGCCAAAGCAGACAGGCCAGGCAGAGCAGTCTCCTCTTGTGACCCACCTTACTACAACATCTGCTCTGAAGGAATGAAGCTACCAGGTGAAATGCCAAGATCAAATCTTACTGCCCATTTTTTCCACAATATCTCCTGACATCTGCAGTCCATCTGCAATCCAGACTGAAAATGTGAAGGTCCAGGACTGAATGAAAACAGAGCTACTATCTGTCCATAGATCCTTTTATGGAAGCATTTACTTTGAAAAAAAACCTCAGGCCCTCGTTTTTCCTTCTTGAGACATTAAATAGGAAGAAATACCCCAAAATAAAGGGTTTCCTACCTGATTCCAGATGGAGACTGATGCTCTTCCCTGACCTCTGAAAGGAAAAGTCACCATTAGGTTTCAATCTGTGTTTGCAAAAGTGAGCTCATCTGTCTCAAGATACCTCCGTCAACATGCAGTGCCAGGAGTGCTGGTGGCAGAAGGTACTCATGACCAAGAAGCACCACGCCTGTACCAGTCGCAGTCTACATACAGCTCACAAAATTACACCCACATCCAACTCCCTTCAAAGGTTCCCAGGACCTGGCTATCTTCAGGCACTTTCATGCCAGAGCTTCCCACATACCATATTCGAGCTGATCTGTGTTTGGCTCTGACTTGCAGATGAGCTGCAGGGAACCAGTCTTGGATCTGGAGGCACGCAAATTCTCAGTGTCGCGCTGGCGGGCCGTAGCGGCTGACCTGCTGCTGCGCCAGCTTCTGCTAGGCCTGGCTGTGCTGACAGGAGGGCCATGGCTGAGGACACTGGAAACTTCCTCCTCTTCATTCTCTTCTTTGGGATCTGAAACACCCATTGCAATCTCTTTAATAACAATAAAAAGCGTTAAGTACCACCATTACTTCACACTCCTCTCTGTTGCACAACGTTGACCAGTGTAACTGCCCCTGTCTACTCTGCCAGGAAACCACTACCTCCTACAGATTTGAAGTGTAGCTCTGAACAGCCAGACAGGACACACTTACCTTAACAAACCTTCATTTAAAGCTCTCATCACATTTCCTGCTGTCTCCAAGTAAAGATGCAAATATTTTAAACAAACTTACATTTCCCTCTGATAAAGGCTTGTAAGATGATTGTTTGCTGGCTCTGATCTCCCCTAAGCACTACAAGATAGACATTCATAAACCTCAGCAACTGCTTTATGAAAGACTAGCTTCAAACCAGACCATGTTAAAACTCATGTTTGGAGAATCCCCCAAAACATGTGTCTAATCAGAACTGTACACTTGGTAATAACCCTGAGGAATCTGAGATGGATGTTTCTGGTCTCATGTTTGAGCAAAAAGCATCACAGGCACTGTTAGCCCAAGGTCTTTTTGCTTATTAATAGCTACTACAGGTGGTTTCTTTTTGACTGATGGCCGATGTCCAGATATGTTTTGGCAAGACAACAGAACTGCCTGAAATGTCTACATGAGCAAATTCATCCCTTAAAAAATAAAATTCCCAAGTACACAGGTCATTTGATCTCACTGTTCTGTGCTTGCTGTGACACTGGGCCTTAATGAACTCAAATGTCTTTTGAGATTTCATAAATGATGTGCTGAAAAAATAATTCCAAGCAGCTGGCTATGCTCGGTACTCCTGGTTTGCTACTGCTTTAGTCCAAAGGGCATCTGCAGTGCTCTGTAGGGCCTGTGCTCTAGGCTAACTCAGACCAACTCCTTTTTACCCAAATACATTTACACTGCTGCCTAGTTTCAGAGGGTTTCTGCTGCCTAGGCATGAGACAGAAGTACCACCAAGACACCTGGGAGTTTATCAAGCATGTGCTGGCAAGGTCTGAGGACAGTCCTCTAAAGACTGGCTGGAGAGCAGCTCAGCTACACTGCAAGTCCCCATTAAGAGCAAAGCGCACATCAAGAGCCAGGAGAACGCCCTGGCAGCAAAGGAGGTCTACAGAATCCTGGGTGCCATTCACAGCAGCACAGTCAAGAGACAGCAGGACACTATTAATCCCCTTTACTCATCACTCATTAGACCACATTCAGATTCCCCCTCCAGTTCTGTACTCTCACCACAAGAAGGCTGTCAACATGTTTGAGCAAGTACAGAGAGGACCACCAAGATGGCTGGGGGCTAAAACACACAACCTGTAAGAAGAAGCTGAGGGAAACGTGCTTGTTCAGCTCAGTGATCAGAAAACCCTGGGGATGCACAACAGTAGTCTTATAAAGTACAGGCAGCTTACCAAGCAGCCCAAACCTCTGTGCTGAGGTGCACAGCAGGGAGATGAAGGGCAGTGGGTTTCACCATCTTCATCATAAAAAATTTCTTCCTTCTATCTAGCTAAATCTCCCTCTTTTAGTTTAAAACTATTACCCCTCATCCTGTCACAACAGGCCTTGCTAAAAAAGTCTATCCCCATCATGACTGTAAGATATAGGCCCCTTTAAGTACTGAAAAGGCCCCAGAAGGTCTCCCTGGAGCCTTCTCCTCTGCAGGCTGAACCCCCCCAGCTCTCCCAGCCTGGCTCCCAGCAGAGGGGTTCCAGCCCTCCCAGCATGGCTGGGGCTCCTCTGGCCCCACTCCCCCAGGTCCCTGTCTCTGCTGAGGACTCCAGAGCTGGCCCCAGCACTGCAGGGGGATCTCCCCAGAGCCCTGGGAGCAGAGGGGCAGGATCCCCTCCCTGCCACCCACACTGATTTGGTGCAGCCCAGGATGCCATTGGCAGCGGGGCTGCGAGCACACGGGGCTGGCTCCTGTCCAGCTTTTCATCCACCACCACTCTCAACTACTTCTCCACTGGGCTGCTCTCAATCACATCATCCCCCAGCCTGTACTGATACCAGGGGTTGCCCTGACCAGGTGCAGGACCTTGCACTTGGCCTTCTTCCACATCATGACATTCGCAAGGGCCCACCTCTCAAGCTTGTCTAGACCTGACTGGAGAAAACCCTGAGCAACATGATGTGAACTCTGTGTTGAATCCAAGTTAAGCAGCAGGTGGAACCAGAGATATCCTGAGGTCCCTCCTAACCTGAAGTCTCTAATTTTGCACCAAGCTTTTTGAGCCAAATGATCCTTCTACTTCTAGCGTGTGGTTTGCTTTGTGAGACTCATTCCCCAATCCTTGATTAACAGGGTGGAATAATCACCAGTTGACTGAAAAAAATACGACTAGAACAAAGGATGGAAGGCATCACAATCTTGTTGTAAAACAACAACCAAGTCTGATGTCTTGCATGCATAAAGCAAATTCATCATCAGAACATGAACTACAGCTTCTTTTTGGCTTCCAGTTTTAAGTAGAACTGAAGATGAAATATAACTGCTTTATGTTTCTAATCCTCATTATGAATATCCGCAGTTTTTCTGAATGCTAATTCAAACCCAAAGACACTTGAAACCATTCTCTAGGAATTTTCCTCTCAAACACTACCATGCTACCAGTATTAGTATTATGCTGCTGCTCTTCAAAGAGGTTTATTCCCTTGGAAGACCAGGCATTCAGGTGATTTCTTATGAAGAGCTAGTATTCTAAAAGACCAGACTATGGAGTTGAAACAGACCTCCCTCAGAACACAGTTCTACACAGTACACTATTCAGCAATTATGCCTCATCTCTCCAAAGTGAAGCCTTCCTGCATGATCTCTCCTTTTTACTTCTTTCTCTACTTCAGCATGCTTATCTAACATATTCATTGCATTTTCACATGCTCTGCATACCTATGTATCTCCAAAAATCCCAGTTATGAGAAGCATCAAATAGTTGCTTTGCAGTAGAACTCGTAAAGCAATACAGAGCTAATAGTTGAACAGCCTTGCAATTCTAGACCCTCCCAACAGGGGAGGCAGGTACCTGCGGAAGAGTCAGAGACGCACCAGGACACTTGTATCTGCAAAGTATTCAGCAGCACTAGCAGTGGAATCAGCATAAGGATTTGCCTAAACTCTAAAACTGAAAAAGTCATAGATTATTTTATAAAGTCTGTGTCTCTTTCTCACATCTAATTTTCCTTTTTCCTTCACAAAAAATCAGCTTTCTGATGAATCCAGCCTGCCTCTCCAAAAACAAAATAACAAAAAAACAAGCTACTACCAAACCTGAATAAACCCCCCTGAACCACTAAATACAGAGACAGCAGCTGGCATGGGGAGAAAAGCTGCACCCCCCCTTCCTGCTGCTTTCTTCATGAACACACCTGAGCTGGCATGAGAGATAACCACAAGCCTGTCACTAGAGGTGCTGCGATTTTAATTGTGTTTGAGGATAACAGGTCTCATGTCTGCATTTAGGTTAGGAACATAGCTGTCCCCATCTCTCTACATCCCCAGGGAAGGAGTTGGGAGATGCCTACCTCTCCCAATTGACTACACAGGGACCTTACAATTATTTTCAGGCCTGTCTTGGGTACCAAACTTAGCCTGGTTCAATCTAGGCTCTGGAGGTGAATGTAGCACTACCCCTCTCCTCTCACAAATGCCTCTACACAGTAAGCCAGACTCTCCAGTTAGCAGAATTTGGCTAATGGCACAAAGAAGCAAGAGAAACAAGACACAGGGAAGAAACATTGCTATCACAAAATAATCAGGCTCTTCTCTTCCATAAAAAAAAAAAGTAAAAAAGAAAAGATGTTCCTTGAATCACTTGAGACTGAAACATAGGAAAAATTTAAAATGAGAAAGGCTATAGTCAATTCTGCATTTAGAACTGTACAGAATTGTCAACAACAGCAGCTCTGGCTAGCTGCAGTGTCTCGAAGGTTCCTGTCCTCCCAGAAGACGCATGGAAAATGGATTATAGGCCAACATCCTGTTACTGCGTTGCAAGCGTTAAGTGTTGACGGACACCAGGTCACAAGAGCTAAGACTCCAGGAGGACAAAAGAATATATGAGACACAATAGGTATCGAGGCACCCCCTGTGCAAAGCAAAAAGCAACATCGACCACTCACTTTTCAGATCAGCTGCTGCAAAACAAATTATGTGCCTTCCTCTGGCAGTCTGCTGGCCTGTCAGCATGCGGGACTTTGGATTAAGATCCAGGGCTGCTGTCTTTTGCCTGAGTCACATTTCATGGAAAGGGGGCCACAAAAACTATGACTTAGCAAAATGAGTCTACCAAGAAATGCCCTCATACTCACACTCCCCTGCAACCCCAATACCAACATCGTTATCCACCTCATCCAGTAGCCTCTGCAGAAGTTAGCTCCAGGACCTGCGTGGATGCATGCATCTCATGGGAAGCCATTCAAGAGACACCAGGAAAATCCACTTTCTGGAATCCTACCAATCCTCTCAGTCTTTTGGACCCTGAGATTCTCCCTACCTTGAACTCTCCCTTAAGTTTTAAGTCACTTGACAATAAACAGCTTTCATTCTGAGGTACTTTGATCATTCTGTTGATTCTTCCCAGTCACCTTTAAACTTAAGTGTCCAGGACATGTTTTCTATGTATAGATCTGAGTGAGGATACACAAGAGGCACTGAACATCCTCTAATCTAAAAAAAAAGTGACTAAAGCACCAGCACTAGAAGAAAACTAGCTATGAGCTTGTAGCTATGTCGTAATTGTTTTAGACAACCAAAAGACAAGATTCTGGGTACTGCTCAGCTTCCTAGCAGAGTTTACCTTAGTAATGCTCCATCTTTACTCAGCATGCTAGTCAACACAGGTTCCATTTCAGAGGTGCAGCAGAAATGTACACTCATCCGCTCTCTATTTCTGCCCCTGGAGCACTGCACACTGGTTTCCAAACCAGTGAAAACACCTCTACCTCAGAACTACTATCACATGTGTCTAGATATACCAGCATTGGCACAAACTGAAACAAAAGGGATACATAGCAGTTTGTCCACTGCCTCCCAGATCAGGAGATAAACTCACCCATAAGAGTCTCAATTCCTCCCTATGTCATAAATCTACTTCACAGGCAGGAAGACTCAGAGACTGGCACTCAGGCACTCTCATGCCCTGTGTCTTGCTTCACCTAGAGCCACATCACTCCCTGGCCCCACAGAATTTTTTTAATAGGAGACTGTTGCAAGAACAGGGTGCTCAGTGATGCATTTTTTACATCTCTGGATGCAGCAAGTGTTAAGAGAACATCTGGGTTACTGACAGCAAGCAGACAAGGGGCTGAGAAGTAAACGGATGTATCTCACAGCAGGCACTGCCCCGACCTTCCTTCCAAACACTGAAGGAAAGCAAAGTCCCAGGCATATATCAATAGCTCACTGCAACAAGCAGAAAGGGCAAGACAAACTGCGTTTCCCTCCTGCAGTAGTAGCAATCGCAGGACTTGCACGATCACGCTGTGCCTGTCCACTGCGCTCCTCCTACCTCTGCTCTGCTCCCATAGCGAACGCACGCGTGCAGCGGCTACGTCACTCTGCGTCTTGGTGAAGACAAACAGGCTGCCAGAGAAGAGACCCAGACCATCATTCCCTGCAGGACGGAAGCACAGAGGTAACACTGGTACAGACTCCCTCTGGCATGGGGAGATACTGCTGTGCTCAAGCCTCACTGTGGACAAGGACGGGAAGCCCTCTGGAAGCAGAGCTTCTTGCTTCTGCTGCTTACAGCACAACTCACAGACCTGGCATAAATCAGACTATTGTAACTACGCATCAGTCCTGCTATACTGGCAGCTCAAAAAGCCAGAAAGCCACTGAATTAGTCTCAGAACTGGGAGTTGTGTGGCTGGTAGAAGCAGCTGTGAAGTACCACTCAGGGGTAAACTCATGGCAATTTTTTTTTTGACATCACAACAGTAACAACTACCCATGCCACTTTATCTATCTTTGATGAAGAGAAAAAAAAAACAACAAAACTTTCAACTGTTGCAAATTAACAACTTGACTATTAACATGAAATTTTCTAAACTTTGATCTATAAAGCATTTGAAAGCATCTTACTAACTGCAAAGCTGACACTTTCAGGAAGTACCCATGCACAATTAAGTAAAAGAAAAATAAACTATGAATTACTAAGTTTCAAAACAGTTATTATGAAAATAAACACACCACAACATATATACATGTCAGACTGTGACTTAACATGGTAACCATAGAACAGATAAGGCACAGAACATACAAGTTTATAATGGCACAGACAAAACCAAAACTCTTGGAAAAAAGTCCTGGTGTGTACCTCTAGCCAAGTGGCTCCTCCTGGCCTCCCAAAAAGCAGTGAAATGGTGCCTACGGGACATAGGAAAATCCTCATAGGAGTCAAAGTAGGTTTGGACAACCCAAGTTATTTTAATTCAAAACATTTTTATCAGGTTTGATTTTAAGTAATGATGTTTCTCTCCCAGAACACTGATGTCTTGAAGGAAAGCAGTCGTTACCAAAGAAATGCAAAACTTTAAGAGTGTAAATACTGGGGTATAAGGCAAAGTTATCTACACTGCAAAACCTTTCTGTGTAAATACAGTCTTCCATCTTTTTTTGATCCGTAGAACCTTACAGCTTTTCTAGCAGTTAGAAGTGGACTACTACTACTTGCTACAGGGTAAGCTTCTATTTCCCACTAATTTCCTTCACAGACTTGAAGGACTGTCTCCCTGACTTCCTCTAAGCCTTTAAATACCATCTTGAAAGCCACTGTGGTAGGAGAACGGCTGCAGCACCAGCCACCCAGTGTGTTAGAGTAGCCTCATATGGGAGACCAGGAAAAGATGATAACACAGAACAAGCCACCAAGACAGTTCTCCATATCTGAGAACATCTAACAAAAGTATTCTACACTACTCGGTTTCTAACACAGGGGTTCTGTAACAGTGCACTGAAGAAGCACATCAATACTGCTGGCATCATCCCCTAGACCACACTGTGCCAAAGAACTTGATCTGCAAAGGGACTTCCAAAGAGGCGAATCTCCATGCACATGGCACTACACCCCTAAGTCACAGCTTTAAGTAAATTATGTGGTTCTGTTGCACCCCCTCAACAAACTCTTCTTTCCACCTTTTGGCAGCACTACTACACAGCTGTGTGTCTATGTGCACTTAAGAGAATTATACTGGATCTTGCTCTTATTGTGGAAAAGCACCAGTGTAAAATTACAAGATGAAAACACGCAGAAAAAATAACCTGCATAACCAAGGGTCCACGTCACGTATGTTTCAGCTGCGGGACAGAAGCAGAGCAACCTTAGACACAAGGTTCAGTACTCTCAGTGCTCCTTCGTGGCACATTACATTTGTACAAATTCTTCCAATGCCACCCTCTTTCTTCTCACTGCAGGAGAAATAATCTTCTGGCAGCCTGCACCTCTAAAACCTCAAAGAAAAAGCACTTAGGTTTTGGGAATACAGTAAGGCAGGGGCTCTACCACTGTTTGATAAGCACAAACGCAGCATCTTCATATGCAGACATCACTCCAACACTCCCCTCCGGGAGAGCTGCAGAGCCTGTTTTTTCAGCTGTAACACACTAAGATTTACCTCACTCTGAAAAGCGGTTACTGAACAACAGAGGCAAGAATCGTACAAAAAGGTGGACAGAGTTGGAAACTGGTTTGTATAAAACAAAACCTGCTTCTCTGATTTTAATGACTGGTAACATGACTTTAAGGAGTCACAGCAAGGACTGAATTTTCAATCCAGTGATGGAAGGACATGAAGTGTATTCATTAACTCTATATTACAATAATTAAAATTATTCAGGTCTCACTAAAATAAAAATTATTTCCACAAGAATACACAGCATTGTGGGAAGTCAAATGTGAATTGCACTACACAGCCTGACTCTAGCTACATGAATTTATAAGCTGATTTATAGACTGAGATTAAATGTTCCCCTTCTGTAACTAATATTTCTACAGAAACACATCAGGGAAATATGGCAATTGCATGACTAAGTAGACAAGACAGGAAATACAATCAGTACAGCTGACTTTGCAACTGCTTTCATGCACACCAATATGGTAACAATCGCGTGTTACTTCTGACACAATACACACCTTCGACTTTAACCTTCCCATAATCTTCCCACCAGACCTGCATGGTCAGACCTTTGTGTCTGTGCTCTCAAGTTGATGGGCAGAAAAGCCCTTTGATCCCATGTCACAATACAGAGCAACGTAAAACCTGTCGAGACGCTTCCATTGTTACAGCATCTCAGCTACAAATGATAGCCCAAGTTTAGCCATGATTGCACCCATTACCTCCAAGCTTTCTTTAACCAACAGCAACACTAGTCAGATAAACCCCAACATAAGGCAACAAAATTTACTGAACAAACTTTGGTGCGGCAAGTTTTCCATCTGTCCAGCAGATACCCAGGATGTGTTACCAGGTGTACCTCACTTCCACAAGCCACTTACCCTCTACATAGACGCTTAACAGTTACAGCTGAGCTCGTGCAAATTTAATTTGCTAAACTAGATGTAGTATTTTAGAGTAAAGGACACTAGTCTAATGCAAACCACCAAACTAAACACCATGTCAGAACTCACACCAGTAAATGCTAGCACTAAATTAAAAGCCTTCACCAGAAATACTGGGCAGTTCTGTTGGATTTCTTCCTCAATCCAGCTCCATTCAGGGGTGAAAGGATGCACAGTATTTTACCTTCAGGAATTACAGAGAATTTCTAACTAACAAAAACCCCGCTGTGCAAGGAAAGGTGGAGTTTGCTTATATCTGATTGGGCTTCTCCAAACATTTTAAGCTAAACACCAAAAATGGGTGAGTGGGAGGGAAGCTTCTCTCTTGCAAACTACATGATCCGAGCACACTGGATTCACTCTGTTTCCCTGTCTTTCCCAATAAGCACAAGTATGCAGCAAGGATTTCATCCAGTGCACAGATGGGGCACAGCAGTGCAGCTTTCTCCCCTCTGCAATTTTAAAGACTAAAAAACAAACAAACAAACAATCGGCAAGGCAGATTTCCTTTCACCCTTTCCATGCCAATTTCCATGCAAATGTTCATGTCACCCATTTTGACTGCAAGTCTAATCATAAAAAAGAGCCCAATAAATTTAATAAATACTTTTTCCACTCTCACATTCAAAGACAGCTGAATCTCTCAGATCCCAAAGTTAACGTACAAAATGGCCAGAATGCTGAGAAGTGCCAAACTTGGGAAATTTCAGACTGACATCTGCCATTTCCAAGCATGTCCCAATAAACCGGTAAAAATGGGACTATTCTGCCTGGTTTCCACCACTATCACATAAACATTTCTGCTTAAGGGTATCCAAAACACTGAGAATCACCATTAAAACGCAATGTTAACGCTATACACATATTAAGTGAGGACATCCCTCCTTTTTATAATTTCCAGCAGCTCTACCTTCAGCAAAAAGGCCAAAGCTCTTACAATAAATACTCTGCCCACCCTTTATGCAGTAAGGGCTAAATGCACATAGGTGTAGTCTGTGCATTGGTTAATTCTGCTTTGATCTGCAAAACTACAGTACACCAGCTAGAGCTGTGATGGATTTCAGCACCAGAATGGGATAAAGCTATGGACTTGAAAGAATAAAGAGTCATAGAACTACAAGAATAAAGGCAGCCTTCAAGACACCGATGCCTACAAACAAGAACCTAACAGTTCCATCAGAAAGGCAAAGTCATTTGCACAGGTGTATGAACTTCTTTCCTCACTACTTCATTCTGTGATAATTTGCTAGTGACAGATCAAACACAATACTACACAAAGCCTTTCTCTTGGAGCTGTCTCCTAAGTCATCACTGGGGAAGGAGCAAAGCTTTCTAACTTTTTTCTTTTTTTTTGTACAAGAAGCTGTTACATAGGAGCACATAGTTCACACTGGAAGAACAAAAGTTCCATTCCTGGTCACAGGACCCCACAGTTGGGTTTTTCTTGATTAGACCAATTAATATAATTTCTCCCCTTAAAAATTTTCTCATTCAGCCCTGAAGACACAAACATAAAAAAATTCACATCCACTAAAGCTAAAAAAGGACAAGTGTAAATATTTGAATATCCTTCACATGTCTCTTGAGGACCTACACCTGCATTTTTGACAGCAGGAGAACAGACACAAGCCCAGGTTTTGCCAGGTTATGTGGGACCACCATATAACAAGAGCTGTCAAACTGCAGTGCAGCACAGTCTCAGCTTCAGACAGCACAGTAATACCCCAGCGGTTATCGGAAAGAACAAGTTTTTGCACACTGGGCACGTGGGAACAGCAGCAGTGGCTTATTGCAGTTCCACAATCCTGAGAGAGATCATGGAAAGAAACTGCATGTCATCAAGCAACAAAACGTTCTTTAAAAGGAAGATGCAACATATGTCTGGCTACCTTCATGGGAAAGCCCTGACTTTCTGGATGAAACACAAAAGTAGGAGTAATTCAGCTCTTACCTTTACCAGATGTTTTATCTGCGCATCTGAAAAAAAAAAAAAGACAAAAGTAAAAGACAGCTTCTGTGGCATGTTGGCTGAAACAAGAAACTAACTTATGTGGAGAATGAACCCTCATTCCCAGTTGTGGGCAGACCCATTGACTTGTTCTGAAATTGCTGGTTCCAAACGCTATACCAACATAAATTATTTCACTCAGAAAAAGCTTAGATGAACTAGAGGAATACATCAGCAAAAGCCCAGTCTAGTCCATAATAGTTATGGGTAAATCAGAGAGATTCTATCTTTAGGGCAAGGCAATAGGTTAGACAAAAAACCGCCCTAAGCATGCACATGCACTTGGCTGGTTTGCTACCCCTGATATAAAGCAGCAGCGAGATCCAGCACTCTCCTCTCAAAAAAATAAACCACACCATCTTCTTCACTAGGATTTGTGGCATAGAGCTGACACAAGCTGGACACCGAGGAGGGCGGCCACTCTCCCCGAGGACACTGCGCAGCCGGCTGCTCACACAGGAGACTCTTGTAAGGCTCCGCTTGCCGTCGCGGGTACGACAGCAGCAACAGGCAGGGCGGCCTCGGGATGCTGCCTTCCCTGCGACGGGACCAGGCCCCAGCACAGTCCGGAACAAAGAGGTGGAGACGAGG
>VWZY01011208.1:48266-58327 GCA_013399075.1 Chloroceryle aenea
CCCCCCACCCCTTAAAAAAAAAAAAAAAAAAAAAAAAAAGGGGAAAAGGGGGGGGGGGTTGGAATTTGAAGCACCTGAGGCATTTAGCTGTAAATCATGTTTGGTACACTGATACCCATCAGGGACATCCCTTGGTCTGCCTTTTATTTTCTTCTGCTATATTCCAGCTTGCACCCATTGCCCCTTGTCCTGTCACTGGATGTCACTGAGAAGAGCCTGGCTCCATCTTCCTGACACTCACCTTTTACGTATTTATAAACATCAATGAGGTCACCCCTCAGTCTCCTCCAAGCTAAAGAAACCCAGCTCATTCAGCTTTTCCTCATATAGGAGATCCGTTCTGCTCCCTTAATCATCTCTGTGGCTCTTCAATGGACACTTTTGAGCAGTTTTCTGTCCTTGAACTGAAGGGCACAGAACTGGACACANGTCCATAACCGGACACATTATTCCAGATGCAGCCTGACCAGGGCAGAGTAGAGAGGGGGGAGAACCTCTCTGGACCCACGAACCACAGCCCTTCTAATACACCCAAGGGTGCCATTGGCTTTCTTGGTCACCCTGCTGCCCACCAGGACCCCAGGTCCCTTTCACCTACACTGCTTTCCAACAGGTCAGTCTCCCATTTATACTGGTACCCGGGGTTGCTCTTGCCCAGGCGCAAGACTCTACACTTGCCCTTGTTATATTTCATTACGTTTCTCCCCACCCTCCTCTACAGCCTGTCCAGGTCTCTATTTAATTTCAAACCAGAGAGTGTCACGGGGGGAAGTTAGCCTGGAGTTATTGCCATGATCAATTTCTCCTTTGTAGGCAAGGCACAGTCTCTCTTAATTCTTGTTAAAATAGGTTGGCTAAACCATCACCGGGAACCACAGCTCAGATGAGACACAGCTCTTCCACTTGCATCTGCTGGGCTTGTGTTTTATAGTGGGAAATTTTATAATATGAAGTTTCAGCTCCAGGTACTCATTTACACTGAGGTTCACGGTATCACTAGAGGGGGAGAGTAAATCACTGAGAAATCTAAAAATAACCTGAAACCTTCTGTAGAAAGGAAGTTTCTGTTATCTGCAGAAAAGGAAGTGTCTGATGCAATGATCCCGTGTCGAAGTAACCGTAAGGGAGGCATACAAGCAATGCCTCACCTTGTCTTTTGGGCATCTCTCAGCATTCCATGTCCTGAAACACATCCTGGGACTCACAGTGTCACATCCTCTGTGGCTTTTCCCGAGATGGTGCCCTGCAGGATGTTCCTAATGCGAGGAGGTAACAAAAGAGTGGCAATAATTAAGCAAACCTCAGTGTGCCAGCTTGGTACCAAGGGGCTGAATTCGCCCCCATTTCACCCTGGTGGTGCAGATAGAATGGGTAGCTGTGACCACCTGAGGTTGTCCTGTGACAGAGTGCTGCAACTCCCACAGCATGAGGGTTCAGGGAACCCATGGAGATGACAGAAGGGGCAGGCGCAGGCTAACCCATCTGAGAGCCTGTGGGTGCTCATCAGGATGTTTACAGGTCCTGACTGCAGACCATCTTCCAGATGCCAACAGATGGCTGCATCCAGCTTATCTGCTGCTGCAGAGATGCACTTGCCTTTATGTGGCTTTGAGATGAACCTCTCCTTCCACAGGATCCATTATATTTCTTAAGCAGCCACATATTGTGTTTCTGGGCCATTTTGTGGCAAATCACACACCTGGAAAGAGTGCAGTGCTTGAGTGCAATGCTTTGAGGATCTCCTGAGAGCTCTCCTGAGGAGGCAAAAGCTGTCATGGTGAAGCTGTGAACAGAACTGGAGTTCCTTTTGCCTAGCAATGCTAGGAAAAAATGAGATTTATTTGGCTTTATTTGGAATTTGTCTGCCAGAAACACCTGCATTGCTCAAGTGGCACCTCTGTGAAACTCTTAAGTGGTCCAAAGCATTAAGCAAGTAGAGTGTAGCACAGCTGCCAGCTTTGGCAGTGCCACTGCCACCTCGGTGCTTTAGTGAGCCAAATCCTTGTGCTCACACTGGCTCTGAGTGACACAAAGTGATTTGCCATTAACCTGGAAATCCCAGACGAGGCTCCAAAAGCATTCCCCTGCAAGGTGAGGGTGTGGGGGAGCATACTGGCACTGTGGGTCCTGTGCTTCTCTCCATCACACTGCCACAAACGCCTTTCCACCTAGCACAGGGATGCCATTACTCATTACATGCAGCAGTTGGCTTCTAGAAAGGGCCTGGGTCTGCAAGACACATGTGCTCTGTCTTCCACCTGAGATGGCCAAGGTGCTCAGATGTTTTTAGGAGTCAGGAACTCCCTGAACAACCTGCTGGCCAGTTTCTTCCCTCTCCAGTCCCAACCCATGGCTGCTCTAAGTTCTTCTTACCCCAGCCTCTGCTTTCTGTCTGCTGCCCATCACACGTGGCGCACTGCGCACAACCCAGAAAGGAAAAACCCTGAGTGACGAACCCCAGCCCCGGAGGTGGGGGCGGAGGCAAGGCTGGAGAGCGGAACCAAAAGCCTGTGCGGATCAGACTGCCAGCTCACTGCCCTGCAGTTGCTGTCCCAGGCTCCTGGCCACCAAGACCCCATGCCGAGGCAGGATGGAGGATTTAGGTAAGCTGGGCCCCTCCAGAGTAAGTCCCACGCCCAGGCTTGGTACAGGGTTGTACCTTTGGCAGCTCAAGGAAACCTTGCCCTTCCTCTCCCTCAAGGTCGGGTGGGGTCAGCCTGTGCATCCTCAGCCAGGTCCCCATTCCCAATGCAGGATGCACCTGCCACACTGCGCAGGTTTCCTGAAGCATGGGGAACCTCTGTCACCAGGGGTCCTGCTTCCCTGGGGCACCATCTCTGGCTTATGAAGAAACATCCACCAGCCCTTAAATTAATTCCAGCACAAGCCCTGGCACAGGAGAGCTAAACCTCTGTGCTTTCTGTGCATCCAGAGCGGCACTTCTTGCAGGGAGAGCAAAGTGCTTTCATTTGCTGCTTCTCCTCACCACCTTGGCCATCCCCTCAGCATCTCACTTCCCTTTTAGGAAACAGGGGGGATGCCCCAGTGCAGCTGCTTCCCTGACCCCATCTCTCCCCCCCCCAGGCCAGGGATGACTCTCAACACCCTTGGCCTTGTGCCCCACTCCAGGGCTGCTCAGCCCCATTGCATACAGCCAGGATTGCGTTGCTGCCACAGCCCACTTCCTGCCTTACAATGCTCTCCAGTTTTGGCTAAGCACTCGCTCAGCCACCTGGGCCCTGTTCCTCCACTGAGATGGGGAGGCAGGGCAGGGAGTGGGGCTCCATTGCTGCCCTATCTGCAGTATCCACCACAGTCCCTTGGGGCCCTGGCATGTGGCTGGCAGAAGGTGCTGTAATACTAATTCTGGTCCTGAGATTTCAGGGGTGGTACAAGCGTTCCTGGGTGGTGGACAGGCAGGGTGGGCCACCAGGGGCTGCAGTGCCCATCCTGTGGGTCTCTGTGCAGATGCTTTGCTGGCAGAACTGGAGCAGAACTCTCGCCTGGCCTCCAAGGACTGTATGCTACAAGTGCTGAGCTCTTGCAAACAGGATCCAGTCACAGCCAAGCCCCCAGCCCCCCCTGTCTCTGAACCGCTTGCCTCAGCAGCCCTNNCAGCCCTAAAGGTAATGCCACAACACAATGGGGCTGGTGGCTAACCATGCTCAGCTTGTGTCAGGGGTGGTGGTGCCAGGCAGGAAGTGAAGGGTGCCAGGAGATCATCCTGCAGGCTTGGCCACAAAGATTTGTCCTTCCAGATGCAGCCATCACATCAGGTGCATCCTCTAGGAGAGGCATTGAAGACAGTGTACAGGTAAAATGTGGCCATGGGAGGACAAAGCCTTCTAGGACTACCCTTTTCATTACTTAGACACATCCTCCAAGGTCACCTAGTCTCCTGCCCATCCCCCCCAAAACTGGGTCCTTTTGCAAGCTGGGGTGGGAGCCTCTATCTTGCATCCCTAGAGGACTGCTGGAGTAAGGGCTGGGCTTGCAGCCGCTCCCTCCCTGCCACACATGGCCACCACTTACCAGCATGTCCCCAGGGGGCCCCCTATCCCCTCCTGTAACCTGTGGGGAAAAGGGTAGTGTCTTGCAGGGGTGGTGAGTTCACAGTCCCAGGTACCCTCAGGGTGGAAGCCACAGCATCCCTCTCTCTTTGTTGTGTCCAGCAGCCCCATACCGGTCCCACAGCCACCATTCCCGTCGCCCCCACCCACAGCAGCTGCCCAGCAGCTGGATGAGCTCCTAGCTGACCTATGCCACATGCAGAGTAAGGTGAGCCCTGTCCCCGGGGAAAAGGAGACTGGGAACCTGGCCCTCAGACAGTGCTCACCATCCTCCTTCCTAGCAGATAGAAGCTATGGGGGAGGGAGCCAGGGCACCAGCAGAGCCCTCGCTGGACAGCATGCTGGGCAGCCTCACCCGGGACCTGCAGGAGCTAGGCATTACAGCCACCCCTGCTGGTGTCTGCAGTGCCTGCCACAAGCCCATCGCTGGCAAGGTAAGCCCCTTTGCCTCGATACTGGCACCCAGAATCCCCTGGAGCAGCTCTTATATCCCCCACCTCCCTGCAGGTGCTCACGGCCCTTGGCAAAACCTGGCACCCCGAGCACTTCACTTGCACCTGCTGTGAGCAGGAGCTGGGCAGACAGCCCTTCTTTGAATGGAATGGGCAGGCATACTGTGAGGAGGACTATCACCAGACCTTCTCCCCACGCTGCGCTTACTGTGCCAGTCCCATCCGTGAGGTAAGACTCAGCCCAGCCTCCCCCACTACCCCCAAGTGCCACCGTCCACCTCATCTTACCTTTTCCACCAGAAAGTCCTCACAGCCCTGGACAAGACGTGGCATCCTGAGCACTTCTTCTGTGCGCACTGTGGGAAGGTGTTTGGAGATGACGGTATTCCATAGGGAAAGGTTTGGGGGGTCCTGCCCCCATTGCCCCCACCCTGCATATCCTCCCAGAGCTAGCCCTTGCACCCCATTCAACAGTCCCCTGTGGTCTTTCCCTTACCTGCTTTGTCTCCTATGCTGGGCATCCCCAGGGTGAGCCTTCCCTGCTGGGGGTGCCCATCTCCATGCCCTCCTGCAGGTTTCCATGAGCGAAGCGGGAAGCCGTACTGCCTCCAGGACTTCCTGGCCCTGTTTGCCCCAAAATGCCAGGGCTGCGAGCACCCTGTGACGGACAATTACCTGTCAGCCCTGCAGGGTGTCTGGCACCCTGAGTGCTTTGTGTGCGCGGTGAGTGGCAGGCTGGTGGGCACACAGGGGCAAGTGTGTCTCTGAAGCTATGCCAGCCTTCCCCATGTTCTTCCTTCCAGGAGTGCCTGAGTGGTTTTGCTGGTGGTTCCTTCTTTGAGTTAGAAGGTCNCTTTGCCCCCTAACCCAGAAGGCAGCAGCCCCAGCCTCACTGAGGAAGCAGCTAGAGCTCCAGCCCCAACCTGCACCCCACAGGAAATCAGCATCACACCAGCACTGCCACGGCCAAAAAGAGCTGCTCTGCACCCCACTGCAGGGGGCTACCCAGAAAGCTTTTTGGTATTTTTAAAGGGCAGAGCCAGGACTAAAGAAAAGATGGTATTCCTTCACTCTGCAAAGTCTACCAGCCACCCCCAGGGAGGGATAATTTAAGGAAATGCTTCCCTGAAGGAAGCTTTCAGCAACCTCAACACTGCAAAAATCATCATTCCAAAGCAAAAAAAAAAGCAAAGTATCAGTGCTTTTTATTTTTCCTCCAAACTTCAGCTAGAATGACAATGAAACCATCACTCCAGCCCCAGACTGAGTCACAAAATGGCATCTTTCAGCTAAGCAACACTTGAGAGCACAGCTCTGCCCCTCGAGTGGACACCGGGTCACAACTGCAAAGATAAAAACTCCAAAGGTGGCAGCCTTAAAGGGAAGGCACACAGACACACTTTAAAAACTTTATTTATATAAAAAAAATCATTTTGTTTTAAAAGCATTACAAGAGTGTGCACAAGAATCAGACAAGGAACAGCTTGTTGCTCCCAGCTCCCCTCCCCCCTAGCCCCCTTCCCGACAAGGAGAGCCAGGGCAGGGGAAGAGAAGAGGGGAAGCTTTTTTTTGGTTCATTTGGAATTAAAAATTAAAAAATGAATTAGTGTTTTACATATTTAAAGGAAAAGAGAAGAATTAGACCCCAGAACAAAACCAAACCAAGCTGAGGTGGGGCTGGAGCCAAGAAGGGCTCAGCCAGAGCTGGAAGGTGCATTTGGGCAGGAGCAAGGCACCAGTTCTGCCTGCTGCAGCCTCCCCTCTCCCCCTGCAAGCCCATGCTTCGGGGTGAGCCCCAGGCTGGGGAGGGCCTCTTGCTCCAGTTTGCAGCCTCCCAGAGAGGCTTCCAGTTGCAGAGGGAGCCCAAGGGCTCCCCCAAAGATCACAGCATTTAGATATGCCTCCCACCACCACAGCAGAGGATGAGGAAGAGGTGTATGCTCATCTGGCAGCCCAGTCTCCCCAAGAGAGGCCACCCCCTTAGGGAGGGCAGGGGGCTGGGATACCCCCAAAAACAGGCTTCCAGCCCCACTGCAGACAGTTAAGGCTCCCAGCAGGAGAGGGAAGAACTCAGCCCTGCCAGAAGCCCTGGAAAGACCCTTTCCCAGCAAAGCCAGACAGTACGATTCAAAGAGCTATTTCACAGTGGCAAAAGAAAGGCACGTGTCGAGAGAAAATCAGAGGGGCACCACTACAGGCAGCTGGTGCATGGGGGCAAGAGGGGGCGGGTCTCTGGCTCTACCTGCTTGCAGCTCTGCCAGTGCCCACTCCTCGCACCTGGCACACAGTGCACCCCAAAAAGCCTGCCTCTCCCCAAAAGCCCTGCTGCATCTCCTCCTTCCACAGGGACCCATCGCCTCCCATGCAGGGAGGGCCAGCCCAAGCACCCTGCACTAACCATCCTCCCCACATAAAGGATCCCTCCTTGCAGTCACTGGGTGAGGGCCAGCAGCCCCATCGAGACCCCTCTGCAGGATCCAGAGCCAGATCCCCTTCCCACACCCCCAGAGCTTCATTGAGAGCAAAGCAAGAGAGGTTATTGCTGTTTTTCCTTCCCCTCACCACCTCGTGACTCCAGCCCCCATGACCCTGGTCCCACCACCAGCAGGGAGGGATGCTCCCATTAGGCCCCATGGCCCCAGTTGAAGAGTGATCCCCCACAAATATATCCTATAGGCAACAAAAAATAAAATTCCCACATGAACAAACAAACAAGGGGGTGAGTGAGGTCCCAATCTCTGTCCCTGCAGATATCTGAGCAGAGGGAAGACATGGGGGAAAAAGGCAGTTCCTGGTCAAGGCAAAGGCGGTCTGGAGTCCTTTTGCAGCATCACACCTGTTGATCCAGCAGAATCAGGCAGGAGGGTTTTTACTCTCTGAAGGAAGGAGGTGGTGGAGGACAGGAAGGAAGAAGTTATCAGTTGAGGTGTCCCAGAACGGGGAGGTGCAGCGGTTGAGAGGAGGCAGCGTGGCCCAGGCTTCCCTGGGGGGCCAGGCCTAGTCATTTGGCTGGCTAGTTGGCACAAACAGTCCAGCAAAATATCCAAAAATAAGTCAAGATAAAAGTCAGTCCATTCCACCACAAAGTTATATATATTTATATATAATATANTCCTGCCCCTCTTCCTGCTGCAGACATATGGGGGTTAGTAGGGGCAATGAGGGGGGGTGTTTGAGGGGTGTTAGTTGCAGAAGCCCAGTTCTCCCCTCCTCCTGCCAGCCAGGACAGTGATGTCACCTCCTGCACCCCAGTTCCGCCCGCTCTTTCCTCACTAAGAAGAGCTGCTCACCATCAACGGCACTGCCTTCACTGGCTCCATATCTCCAAGGTCACCAGATCGGTCCAGTGTCCTGCTGTGGTCCCTCTCATTAAGTGTGGAGTAGTTGTCTGGAGCAGGAGAGGGTGAAGTCAGTCATGTCACCTCCACAGAAGGCAGTATCATCCCCACAGGAGATGCAAAATCTGGTCCCCTCCCAGCATACCATGGAAGCCAAAAGCTCCCATTCCAGTCCTTCTCCTACCTGGTCCCATGTTGCTCATCTGGATCTCCTCCCGGGAGGATTTCTTGTCTATGGGCACAAGAGAGAAATAGACCAGACATGGCCCCTGCAGCCACAAGCAGCAGCGGAACCACTGCCTACTCCCCAGCTAGAGAAGCCCAGGCACAGCTGCAGCACTGTTGACCCAAGGGTGTAGGTCCCGCGTGCATCATTTCTAGCCTTGAGAAGCCTAAAGCCCAATATTATGGCCTTCTATGTGTAACTGTGGCTGCCAAGAACACCAGGGCTACAGAGCAGGGAGAGGACAAAGGCCAGCTGTCATGGATGCCCACAAGATCAAATGAAGGCAGCGGAGACAGGCATGGAGGGAAAGGCACATACCTGTTTTTTGGTTCCTGTCAATGAGAGGCAAGGTGCTGTCATCAAATGAGTTGCCTCCCTGGGTCCGAGAGGTATTGCTCAGGTTCACCTAGAGCATCAGACAGTGACCACTCGCACCCTGGTTCAGACCCCATGAGCACATCCCACCCCTTCAGCCCCAGACACCAGAATGGACCCAGGCCCTCTCCCAAAGCCCTTGAGCAAGGGCCATGAAACAACCAGAGGGTGCACCAGAGCCCTCAGTTGCACCCACCATTCACGCAGAGGCAGCCTGCCTGGAGTGGGACACGGCAGCACACAGCCCTGAAGCAACAAGCACCGTCCCAGCTTATAGGGAAGAATCTGAACCCTGGAGAATCTTGTTCTTCAGCACTGCCAGAGTGGTTTGTAGCACTGCAAGCTTTCCTGCCTGCAGATCTGCACGCTCGTGTGTGGGACACAGGGCTTAAAGCTTTAAAGAGTCATTCCTCCTCAGCAGAGAGTTCCTACTGGCCATCCACTGAGAACGGTCAGGGGGATACCCTGAAGGGTTTCCAATCCCACCAGCAAGTTAAGAACTGAAATCCAGTGCTGCTGAACACCAGAAACACCCTTCTCCCTTATGCAGGGCCCTACCTACTGCCTGCACTACAACAAGGCATCCCCATTCACCCATCACCATACCTGGAAGTCTGACTTCTTCCAGCCTTCCTTCTCAAGTGGCTTCCGCAACTCTTTGTACCCCCAGACTGTCTGCAAGACGAGGGCAGCTGCTCGGACTTCTCTCTCAGAGCGGTTCCTAGAAAGAGGCAAAGGCAGAGGTGTTTGGAAATACCCACAGCCACAATGAAGCTCTTTAAGAAGCCCCTCACTGCCTCTTGCATTAACCGTCAAGCAGAGCCTACCCAGATTTGTTGATCAGCACCAACTTCTCAATCCCCTGTGTTTCCCGTAGCTTCTTGGCAGCCTCAAGGTTGTCTACAATTACTTCATTGATGGTATTGAGGATTGACACCACTGTGTCCTCAGAGAAGTTCTTGGCTGGGGTCTGCTGGCCTCCAGGCAGGTTCTTCACTAGGTTGGGGATAGCATGTTTCCCTGGAAAGGGGAAAGAGTTGACCATGAGCAAGCAAGGAAGAGGACTACAAGGCAGAGGGGGAGGGGGCTGTGGGTGTAAATCACTGCAGAAGAATCAGGGAAAGGTGGCCAGGTTTGATGTCCCCCTCAGTGGAGTTCAGCACATGCTACTCTAGAAGAGGAGCAGTAGACAGATGCTGGGCTGATGCTATGCCCACACTCTTACTCAGCTGCCAAGATCAAGAGAAAGCCCCTGCTCAACCCAGATGGACATGGAGAGCAGAATATCCTCTCCATCAAAGCCCTCACCTATCAGCTCTTTGTTACGCAAGTCAACAGCCAGGTTGCGCAGGGCTCCAGATGCTGCTTTCACCACTCGCTCACTGTCGTGGGTCNTATATATAATATATTATCAACCCAAACTGAGTGGAGGCAGGAACATCAGCTAGATCTTCTGCTGTGGAGAGAGAGGGAGAGACATCAGCACACCCAGAGCACGAGCAAGCAATGGCAAACATGATCATGGCCTCGATGGATCGGGCAGTGATTGCAGGCAGAATTTGTCTGGCCAAAGCACCCCTAACAGCACAGCAGGATCTGT
>VWZY01011209.1:8781-28477 GCA_013399075.1 Chloroceryle aenea
CAGAGCTCAGCCCTCCCCTGCAGCAGCGCGGACCTCGGCCTGGCTGTGGGGGACAGCGGCCGCAGGACACTGCCCACCCTGTGAACAGCAGCACGGGGCAGCAGTGGCCGCAGCGGGCACAGCCACGGCACAGGGGTGCTGGGTGAGGGCACGGCATGCGCAGCCCAGCGCCTTCCCGGGGGGGGCCAAGTCCAACCCAGCCCCTGGAGGGTGAAATGCTGCAGCAGGAACAGAACCGAGCCACAACCTACGGGACGGGAAACGAAACTCCAGCCATCGCACCCCCTGTTCTGCGCTGGCAATAAACACTGGCAGGATTTTGTTTTTCACACAATCCCTTTGAGATGATAAACAGGATGTTACACGAGGTAGTTTTGTTATGGAAATTGAGTCAATAATGTTATCAACTATTACAAGACATTTTATAAATTGAAAGAAAACAATGAATCACAAAAGGCTTTGTTAAGGTTGATCGTCATCTGGTTTCAATTTCTGTTTCTTTTTGCCCTTGGGGGCATTTCTTCCATGAACCAGGTTGCTTCTTTCATACACTTGTTAGAAGTCATCTGCACGGGAGCTCTTACATATTTTTTGGCAGCGGTTGCACACGTCAGTACCTTTCTCAAGCAGTCTGAGTCCACAACCTTACTGACCCACTATGAGAAAGTTGTACTGACTGGAAATTAAGATGCTCTAATTCTTAATCAGCAAAGTACAGAACACTGGGACTGGCTGCCACGGACACTGAGAATTCCCCTTTTCCATGAGCACTCCATCACATTTAACACCGAAAGCAGGAGGATGGGGTAATGTGGAAATCCAGACAAACCTCTCCCAGCCCTGGGAGCTGATGTGCCTTCGTCCAAAGTGTGAAGTCACCAAAAAGGATGGTATGTCACACATCACCACCTCCTGTCCAACAGCACCGGTGAGGAGGGCCGGGCAGTGCCGGGGCTGTGGCCAGCCGGGAGGCCGGGCAGCGCCGGGGCCCAGACTGGACCCTCCTGTCTCTCTCAGAGCCCCTTGGCTGCCGTTCCACTCAGGGCTCGGCCCCGCGAGCCCCACGAGTCACAGCCACCCTTGCCATGGCCTCACAACAGCCCCAGTGGCAACGTGCAGCTTGGGGACACCTCTCCCATCACACCACATCTAAGCCTTCAGTCGGCAAACCTCCCACAAGCCAAACTAAAAGATTTTTCTCCTAACATCTCCATACAGGGGCTTTTTTCAGCTTTCAACAGGGACTCCAAACAAGTCATGAAAGAAGCAACCGTTGCAACATCAAAACTCGGGTTTCTCTGGGTCACATTTTAAATACTTATCCCTGAGCTTCTGTGTATTGCAAAGAACACACTGTGAACCCAGAGAAACGCCGCAGCTTGATACTGGCACCCTACGCATTACCCTCGATTTACACATCATCTACAACTTAAAAATTAGCTTCATACTTAAACTACTTCCCCAAGTTTCCCCCTTTCTCCTGCCTTTTATGTGGCAGGGATGATTGCCGCTTATTATCCTGAGAAATAACAACATTTTCACAGACACCAAGCTTCATAGCTTCAAATCAAAACCAAGAAAGAAGAAAGAATGAACGGTAAATAGCACATTCACAGGAGGATCTTCTTCTTTTTTTTTTTTTTCCAGTTTTAAAAATGTAGTAAAGAGAAAAGAAATTCATTTTTTTTTCAAAAAAAAAGGTTGGTTTGAAGGACAAGATATAAGCTCCTTAGACCTGAGGTGGCTGTGGTTTTGTGCAGGAGCCTGAAGAGCAAGGGCAGCTTCTGGCATGCATGGCAGAAACAACAAAACAAAAAGAGCGGCACGCGACGTGAGCTCAAGCTGTTGCATGGGCAACTGCGGGGTGGGGGCACGGCCACTCAGGTGGCCACCCAGGCCTCCCTCGGCCAGCAAGAGCAGCCCTGCTGAAATGCTCGCTGCCAAAACACCGCTGCTCGCTCCAAGCAACCCCATGGCACGAGGCCACTGGGCCACGGCAGCTCGCCGGGACGGGTGGCCCTGCAGCTGGCAACGCGAGCGGCTGCTGCGCACCCATCACCCCGCAAACGCTGTTCCCCCTTCGGTCCTTGCGTGACAGGAGACAGCAGAAGCTCTGGATTTCAGAATTACAGACAAACCCAGAGCGGCACCGCCACGACCCGGAGGATGCCGTGACCCTGCGCGGCTCGGTGGGCTGGCAGGAATGAGAGGAGAGACAAATGGCACTGGTGGTACGAACGATTAGAAAGCAGCTAACGCGCACCAAGAGCAGCTGGAGAGCGAGCTCCTGGTGCACCAATCCTGCCATGCCCAGCCCATCCGTTCTGAGGTACCGGGCACCTCTGAGCATCCTGGCCATGCCCCCATCCTGCAGCCCTCTCGAGGGGCCAGGCATGCCAAGGACAAGGACTTGCTGCTGACACACACAGCGGGGTCAAGGCTCAGCTGACAGGACAGAGCCTGTCCCAAAGACAGGCAGTGAAAGAAAACCCAGTCGCTTTCGAAAAGATTTTGTTTGGGTCCCGGGGTCTTGCCCCTCAAGCTGGGACTCGGCCCCATCCACGGGCAGCAGCAATTTCTGCTCTGGGTGACGAGTTCCGAGCTGTGAAATAGCAACTGGGATACGTCAGCAGAGTCCTGCTGAATGTGTGAGCCTGAGCACTTCAAATTTATGTCCCAAATCTCTGTTCAGATTAAAAGTAACTCTTCAGCTTTCCATCTGCACAAATGCTATGAAGGAGAGGAGGGGGTCAGTCAGCCAATTTATCTTTCAAATCGGGGATAAAAATTGACTTGTCACAGCAGAAAATTCTACCAAAGACTATTATTGTTGATTGATTCCTCTATGACAGAAGGTCAGATAAGCAAGAGCAGATAGATACCAAAGATAATGAACTTCCCCCTACTAGCATTAAGCACAAATAAAATATGAGTCCCTGTAAACCGAATGTTACGTGAAGAATGGAACAAAAATTCCAACCTTTCCAGGGTGTCCTTCAAACCAGATTCACAAATACATCTAGTGACCGACCTAACGTCTCTACGTCTCTAGCTACATTCCTACCTTCTCATAATACCTGAGTTTGCAATGCAACACATTCACTTTACCCTGTTTAAAAAAGACAAGTCATTAGAGGACTTGGTGCAGAAGGTATTAAGAACAACTGTCCGGTGAGCTAGACTCTGGTGTGGGAAATTAGCTTCTGCCTCACTGGTCAGCTCAGTAAGGCTCTTCTACTCCCTGCCACAAATGGGTTATTTGTTAACGGACACTGCTGCCAATCAACCGTTGTAAAATTTGCTTTATACAATAGACAGTGGAACGTTCCTGTCCATTCATCATCATAAAGGAATTCAGGTTTGGTGGTGGTGGTCCAGCATCAGTCCTGGGAATCTATTTTGGATACACACAGAATATCTGATAGATTAATTTTGTTGGGTATTTGGCAATACGATGACCACTTTTATGTACACTAATTAAAACAAACTCTTATTCATCAACAGATTATAGTAATTCAGTAACTGTAGAATAAAATTACTCCTATGCAATTTTAACAATTCCTTGAGTGTATAAAACAGCGAGCCAGAGGATAACCCGTAATAAAAAGATCATATCAAGCTATCTGGAAATTAAACTTAAAAGCTGAGAAATACTTTCTAACTTACAAACAGATATACTAAACTCTTCCCACTTACACTTGAGGTATAGGCTGTATGCAGAAGGCTTCTTCCTGAGAAATACACGCTTGTCTCATTTTACAGTCAGAAAGTAAATGAGATTTACGGAACCACCTTTGGATTGTGAAGCTCTATCAAGCTGAACTGCTGCTGGGCCCAGCAGCTGTTACCCGTAATGTCCTATTTAAATAATGAAAAATGAGCAGCTAGTGGACTTTTAGAGAAGGGAAACCATCGAGCTGGAAGATGCCCAAGGGGGGTCGCAAAGGCAGCGGCGATGCTGCCGTGGGTCCGTGGTCAGCCAGCTGCAGGGCTCCGAGGAGAGCTCTGACCACAGCGGTCAGTGCCCGGGTCACGGCCCAGCTGCTGGCCCACCGGAGAGGTGCCAAGTCCCAGCAGCTCCTGGGTGCAATGGAGGGAGCACCCGCTGGGTGAAGGGGAAGGAAAGATGACTTTGGTGAATGAGATTTTTCTCCTGTTCACCATCACATTCATTTTGATGTCACAGCAGCATCAGTACCTCTGACTGAGCAGTGCTCCCTTTGTGCCAGACAGCTGTCATCAGGACAAGACAAAAAAGCAGCACTGGTCCCTCCTGCCCTGAAGGAACTGAAGTTGTCTCCCAAAATATTTTTAAAACAGCATTCAGATGTTTGCTGATGAGCCCTCTTGCTACATGAACATCAGATTCATATCTAAGGACACAGGGAAGGAAACCCAGCCAGAGCAGCATGGCTGCCTAGGAGAGTGACAGTCTTCAAACAGTGAGGATGAGAACAGAGCATCTCATCCAACCTCACCACCACCACGAGCAGGAAGCCACGAGTTACTCGTGAGAATACCCAAGTTTAGATAAACACTAGCACTCGGCAATTACTACAACAGTTGTCATTAACCCAGCTCTCCGTGCAGTGGTGTGGAGGTTGAGAGATGGAAAAATCCAAGCCTTGCAACACCTCGGGCAGAACAGGACTCCACAAGAAGCAGAACAGTCCTGGCAAGATATGACTGGATCGTGCATTCCCTGAGTCCAGCAGAGAAAGCCACGCCAGAGCATGCTGGAGTCCCTCATCCCATTACACCGGTCACATTTAACTGCAGGGTACATTAACTGCTCCCAGGAACAGGCTGTCTGGGGTTGCTGCAACACAGAAGCCTCCTCAGTAGTCAGATGCCACCCTGGAGGAACACGCCAAAAGGGGTGATCCTGCCTCTTCTCTAAGTAGGTTTTTCCTGCTTTTGTGAACCTAAAATGGATGTTAAAGTAGTGATGAGTAATGACTTGCAGTTCTCTAGCAACAAGAGCACCTTTGTGCAACGCCAGGAGCCTGCTACAAGCTGCAGCAACACGCTTCCAGTCGCGTGGAAAGGTGTGTGGTGATGGTGAGAGGGCAGCTGAGCAGGCTGGGGCTGGGGGCAGAGCCCCTGCAGCTGCTCTCGGGGCCGAGCACAGCGATCCCCTCGCACTTCGGGAGCCTATGATCCTGCAGGGAAAACACAGGAGCTACCACCTGCATCCAAAACCGGCCAGGGGAAAAGAAACCAACTGGCTCGACAGACTTTTCCTTCTCCTCCATCCCCTGACTTTTAGAAGTAATATTTAAAGAAAACAGCTTGGCACTTCTCTAGCACCCACTTCTCCACAACGGTCCCTTTGGGATACTAACAGCTCTGCCGATGCGGTGAGGCCGTTTGCTCTCTACGACAAATGCTTTTGGATACAAATCATGGAAAGAGCAGTGCGTGAACAGCATCTTCTCCTTGAGGTAGTCTTAGTCATCTCGGTCCCCAGCCCCCAAATACAAAAGAACTAACCCTAACAAACACTGTAACATTAAACATCTTCACATTCTGTAAACCGCTGGAGAATGCATCTGCTGCATTCATACAGAACCATGTGCATCGTGTTGAAGGTCATACATTCAACTCTGTCGTGAAATAAATATATAGGAAAAAGAGTTAAAAAAAAAACCCCAAAACAAAACAACAAAACAAAAAGAACCAAACAAAAAAAGATTCTTGCTACAATGGCAGGGCTGCCCACCGCCCCGTCTCCTGCCTGGATCGCGTTTGCCCCTCTCCCGGGGTGAGCCAGCTCCCTGCCCGAGGCACAGCGTAAGGCACCGCGGTGCCGGGGCGCGCGGGGCTCACTCTTTGCTCATGCTCGTTTTGCAGGAATGTAGAACGGCCTTAAAAAGGAGAGGCAGCTGCTCCAGGGGGACATTCACCATTTTTCCTGGTAAGAAAAAAAAAACCCAACACAACAGAATTAGCAGCCACTCCTGAATCAGATTTCAGAGACACCTAAGCCAGCAGTGCTGGAGGTGGTTTTACCTTGAACCTCTCAGAGAAACAGTTAATCATCCTACTGCTACATTAGACATTTGATATTCATTTGGACACAACAGGATTTATTATTTACTGAATCGAAAACAAAATAAATGGGCAAAGTCAGATCAAAATGATTTCTCCACAATGGAGCAGTATTTATAGAAACTGGGAAAGACTAAATCCCATCTCTCCTCAGACTCCCTTCTTGATCTCAATGAGTAAATTACGAGAGCTACTCTGTGATTATTATCTAGTTCGTTATAACGGAGCAGGATGAAGCATACGGGGCCTTGACACAGGGAGGCAAGTATCTCTCTTTGCCATAACACTGAGGAACAAACAACATTTTAGTAACATCAGACCTTGTAGATTTAATTAGTGACACAACTGCATTTGAACATTCACCTGCAGATTTCAGAGGTCCGGACGAGCGGAGGCCTGGGGGTTACGCTGACGAACTGCTGCTGCTCTGCTTATCATCAGCTCCTTAACTAAGTGATGTTTCAGGGACTGCTCTATTTCTTATAACTATTCAGTCTAGGATTACACTCTTAGGAGACAAAATGCCTCCAAGTTGGGATTGAAAGGAAGAAAATACGATGAGAACCTGACCAAAGTACCTAGAGGGCAGCAGGTGAGAGCAAGGCATGTTTCCTAGGAGAAGGGGACTTGGGAGCAGGATGTAACCTGCATCTGCCAGCATCACAGGGACAACCTGCGAAGAGCCAGCCTGGCTGGATGAGCTGGGAGAGCTGGGAGATGGCCTTAAAGGTCAGGGAGCAGCTTTGATAGGAAAAGATGCCACACAAACATCCTCCACTAAAGTCGAGAAGAATTTCACTGTTACAAGTTAATTTTCTTTTAAAACTGAATTTCATAACTTGCAGATGATCCCGGTGGGAGAAGAGCTAAAAAGGTTACCTGCAATATATCTTATCTCTGGCAAACACATCATTAAATCCGGAAAACGGTTTGGCTGGTGTGGGTATTTGTACTCCGTGAAGTCCTGGCAAACGTACCAGTACCGCTTATTCAGCTGCTCCAGTTGGGATGCGTTAGTCAGACCCCTGATGTCTGAAAGCAAACATGGTTAGAATCAGGAAAACACAACGAAAATGCCCTACAAGAGCAGCAGACTCACACTTGGTGCCACTGCTTCAGGAAAGAATGGCTAGAACTCAAGCCTGGTCCCTGTTTCACAGTTGGGCAAATACTGAAACTCTCCCCCTTCTCCTGGTGGGCCTGTATCACGGATGTGCCTCTCCACATGTGTCTGGGGAAGGATCTCCTCCCACAAAGGACCAGGAGGAGAACAGCTCATGTCCTAAGCTGCTCATCTGCAGAGCTCAATGGGTGCTCTTGGAGATAACAGCTCCAGGAACCTTAAATCCCCACCTGCCTGGTGTAAAGCAGCTGCATGTCAAGGTTTAGTCCTCACCGTGGATTCAGCTTAATACTTCCTCAGACAGAAACACGTTGATTTCAGCTATATCATCTCAGCTGAGGAAAGCACTCAGCTCTATAATTCAAGGTATCATCCTATTTCTCCCCATCTGGTTATGAATTATGTCATACGAGCTTTATAAAGTTGTCAACTTCTTATTTTTAAATTTAGCTTTGTCAATGTCAGGCAACACACACAGAGGAAAAAATGGACATTTCCAGGCTATCAAACTGGGAGGAAGTCCCAGTGGCACCACTCGGTGTGATCAACGGCAGCGGCACGCTGCCGGGGTCCTGGGAAGGATCCAGTGTGGAGCAAGGAAGCTGCAGGCCCTCGGTGCAGGCTCAGTACTGTAAGACCATCTGACGGAAGAGGCATTTATCTACTGCCCAAAAGCTGACTTTTAAAAATAATTCTCAGGTATTCACATAAAAAATTGCAAACTTCAACTAAAAATAAAAGAAGACAGGAAGTTAATGAAAATACATTTTGGAAAACAATGGAGACAGCTCGAGAAGTGTATTATCCAGTGTCAGGAAACTGCCCAGGGAAGCAAACCGGAACCTCAGCCCGGCACAGATTGAAGTGTCAGCAGTATCTCCTCCTGGAAACGAGTGGGGGAGGACAGAGCCCACAGCACAATTTCAGACTGCAACTATCTTTCACGGTACAAAAGACTGTGGGGACATCTATTTCCAGAATTACAGCTGAACACCACCCATTAAGCATTTGCCTCTCAACTGTTTTCTTCCTCTACAACACAAAGAAACCTCCTGCGAGGCCCCACAGACGTGGGGCCAAAACAACGACAGGGAAGGGGGATCCACAAGCAGGGGGCTGAGACAAGGTGCAAGAGTGGAGACAGGGACAGGCACTACTGAGCACAAAACCAATCTGTTCCAAACTATTTCAGCCCAGTCAGTTGTTAGGAAACAAGCAGGATCTTCTCGTGTGTTGGGAGAATGGCTCTGCTGGGATTCTGAGATGCCCAGGGTCTTGCAGCAGCCCAGGCTGCCAGCTTTTAAACACTGGTTGATCAACAGGAGGATACAGTCCCTTCACAGGCAGAATCCATCACCTCCACATAGATACTTCATTCGTGATTGCTTTTCACTTTGCAGAGTTAGCATTAGGTAGAGAATCTGAGAAGCAGGAAGCTAGCTAGGTGACCTAAGCATATATCCTGAAGGTGTTTATTTTAGAGAGTCGGAAAAGCTCTATAAAAGAGGGGGACTGGTTTTACAAACTCACCCTTTAATGCAGAAAAATGAACAAATACATTTTCTGGTTGGGAATCTTTGAAAGGTTATGCAAAGAGCCAGCATTTATTTTAGAAAAAAAAAATTGTCATGCAAATTAATTGGCTTTAAAGCATCATTTAGGTAATTGCCTAAAACAGTTACCTAAAGCAAAAATACTCTCAGATGTCATCTTTGTCTGATGAAAAGTTTGTTAGCAGCTGGCGAGTCGGCTCTCACCCAAACCTTACCCAGAGGGTTTCACCAGCCTCTCTGCTCTGCTTTTATTCTGGTATTGGCACCTCTGGTACCTATGTAAAATGACACACTGACTGTCCTTGGTGCCTATATTTAAAAGCAATAAAAAATAAGCAAATGAATTCATTCCCTTCCAGGATCTCCTCAGGTGGGTAGCCCAGTGTCCCGCTCTGCGCCCTGCGTGGCAACAAACGCGCAGAGAGGTTTCAGAGCCCGAGTCTATTTGTGGCTCTCAGACCCCTTCCTCACATTTCTCATCAGGGAAGCAGAGACTGCTCAGCCTGTTTGTTTCAGAGGATTTCTCCAGCAGGGCAAATGCCTTCTCTTCATCGACTCACCTTGATTGAGGAAGTTAATGGCTTTCATGCACGCGTACTCCTCGTTGCTGACCTTCAACTGGTTAAATTTGCGGAAGAGGTAGATCAGCCGCTCCATCACCTCCATGCCCTCCTCACTGAATCTGGAGGATAGAGACCACACATCAACACATACAGGACACAGCCTGTACAATCAAGGTGGGAAGCTTTATCAAAATAACTTTGGAGATTTTAACATATTGCAAGAGAATGAAAAAAAAGTCATCAAAACTGCTTGAAGGCTGCTGGTACCATTAAAGTAGAAGGAAAATGAGTCAGTTAGAAACTGGACTGCTACAGATGTTTTAGCAATAAAGAACATCTCTTGGTGATTCAGTTCATAACCAGCCTGCTCTGACAGGGGAAAGGTTTGATGGAATATTTGCAGGAATATGCAGAAACTTCTCACGTGCTCATAGGCACCCTGCTTTGCCTCTCCACACCCCAGAGTTCCGCGAGGGTTGTGCCTCTGCTCTTTGCTGGGCTAATGGGAGGTTTAGCTAAAAAGTCTGGGGAATGAGATGAGATTTCAAAGAAGCATGGTGCAATACCTGTCTTGTAGGACATGAAGACATCCTACAAAACACCCACTGACCCACCAGATGCCTACAGAGCCAGCACAATCCCCAGGATCTGGCTCTGCTCGGCACATTTCAATGTACCGGGTAAAAAGAGCAGGGCCCAGGCAGGGCTGCCCTGGTGGGACAGGACTGCAGAAGCACAGACCCCAGACCCTGTGGTGCAGGCAGTGACTCCAGGAACAATGTCCATTTCCATCAGCAGAAGCACCTACAGTTCCTCACGTCTGTAGAGCACCGATGGAAGCAGCCTTGTTTCAAAGGCTGCGGAATGACACGGAGCCAGGTACACCAGTGGCACACAGGGCACTTGTCTGACAGACAGGTGAGGAAGCTCACCTCCCGAGGACCCCCGGCAGTGACTCGGAGATCCTGCTCCTCCACACAGCCATGTTTTCTGCCTGTTTGTTATGGTTTGTTAGCTTGCCTCGGCTGGGAGCTTCTGGGGCCAGAGGCCGCAGGAAGGCTGGGATCCTCCTCACAAATACAAATATGCATGAAACTGCAAATAACCCACGTTGAAGGGCATGGGACTGCAGGCTATGGTCCAAGGAACACATGCTATTTCCTTCTGAGCTTTCCCCCTCAAGGAGGAGATGCAGGATTCACAGCACTTAATAAATGCACATCAAGATCCAATCAGAAAAGCACTGGTGCTAGCAGGGAGGGATCCTCCACTGGGATCTGGATCCACCATCCCTACCAGCCCTGGAGTGTCTCCCCAGGTACAGCCACCCTCATTTCTGGGTCTGTGCCATTTGCTGAACACAAGCTGCACATCTCTCCTGAGTGTCCACCCACCAAAGGAAGCCAGCGACAGGGACGGGTGGAAGAGGGCACAGTGATGCTCAGGGCATGTAAATCTGCTCAAAATCTCCTGGAAAACTGCCTGATGGAGATATTGTGGGTGCAGAACAAGGTCCTCCTGCAGAAGGGAGTGCCAGGCTCCTTCTTCAGGAGGGATGCCCTGTGTGTGCACCATGGAAAAGCCAGGTGGAAGGAGCTGGAAGGCACGGGGGAATGCTGGTGCCCACGGGCACACGCTGGGACCATCCCACATGTGCCAACAGCTTCTCAGTACACATCTCACAGCAATACCCCCAGTTTCAAAGAAACCTCATCTTGCAAAACTGCTCAGAAGTGGGACAGAAGTGTTTAGGGAAGCTTCAGCTGCACTCTGGCATTGTACAGCACAAAGAACGAGAGCACAGCCAGAAAGCCATCTTTGAATAGAACAGAAATAGAACCTTTTTCACTGAATAATACCTTATTTTGGCATGTGTGTTTGTTTACTTCAAAGTTATTTGTAAAATGCATGGTGGAGTTTGACCCCAGAGAAGTGAAAACAAGCTATCTGAACTGCAGGTCACTTCTTCAAGAAAGTAATATTGTAAGCGATGAAAGACTTGTCGGCTAATCTAAAGTTGTACAAGTTTTCTTGCTCTTGAGTTGACATTAAAAATCTTGCAGGTGCAAGATTGCAAAGCTCAAGAAGTTAATGAGCACAAAGACCACTCAGTCGTCTGTTGGGTTTAATTGTTTTTAGAGCATGCACATTTTTACCAGCCACTCATCACTTCATAAATCCAGGAGAGCTCTTCTCTCATTCCTGCAGTTGAACTGTCTTACTTTTCTGTGCATACTTTCCTCCCCCTTTCAAACAAAGCTGTTCTGTTTTTCACAGCCCTATTTCTTCTTGAGGACTGACTCCTCCACACACTCTTCCTCACAGTTTACACCAGGCAAGTTTCTGGCTGGGAGTTATCGGGATCAGCTGGGGAGAAGGGGGAAGGGAAGCACTATCAGGAGTGCTGGGGAAGGTCAGGAATCTATTCATTTCATATTCATCTTCAGAAAAACAGCACAATAAAAGCAAAGATTTGATCTAGCAGGCAAACAGAACATTTAGACAGTTGCTAGAAGTGATTAAAACACAGGGGCTGGGGAGCTTGTCCTATGCCTTCGTTCACCACCTAAGCATTAGCGTTGCTCCCACCATTTTGCTCAAGAAGAACAGAAATTAACTCCAAACTGCCAGACTGTCAGAGCTCAGTGAGATTTCTCCAGCCCGCTGTGAGATCCCATGAACTCTGGTTTGCAATCGTTACTGATCGATGCCAGAGGCAACGTGGGCTCTTTGAGGAACCCCACAAGTCAGACACCTCTCCGAACGAGCCCCTCTCCAACGTGAAGGGACCAGCTTTTCCAGGTGTGCACGGGACAGGGAGGCCAATACCCACAAACTATCCACGGCAGCCTGCTGGCACTCAAGCTATGGCTGAACCACCATAAAGGCAACTGGGAGGGAGCCATGCACCTTGAGACCCCTCATCTGTGCAACTTCTCAGCAAATGGCATTTTTTGTGAGCATTTTCCCTTTTTACTAATGACAATTAACGATACTTTTTCAAGCCAAATCAGAAGAGATTGCAAAAACATTCTGCACCCAAGAAGGCCTGTTTTCATCCACGTGCACAGATCCCCTCTGAAGTACTTTGGAGGCGACCAGCTCTGAATTGCTGGTTTCTGAAGCACAAGGATTCCTCCTTTGTCTGGTTTTCTTACCTCTTGCTCATACTTATCACAAACCCAAAATGAAACAAACACTTCTCTTTTGAGGCTCTGACCAGGACAGTGGGAACAGAAGGATGGCTGAATGCAGAACAAGTGTTATTGTGGTTTTCTATGACCCTTCCTGTTCCTCGCAGAAGCAGCACCAGATGCACGATGAATGGCCAGGCAGAACTGCGCTGAGCAGGAACCTGCCCCAGGAAATGAGACACCTGGGTCCAGCTCTTGGCTCCTCCACTCTCCCCCCACTCTCAGCCAGCCCCTCTGGTTGTCACAACAGATGCACAAAAGAACCTCAAGGAACTGTTAGATAGCGTGGTGGTCGAGGACCAGAGCAGTATTTTAAATCTCTGCTCCTTGGACACTTAAACCCCATGGTGACTCTTGCAAAATGGCCCAGCCAAGCAAGGGCAGAGCACAAACAGGGCAGTGTTAAAGGGGAGGGTGGGCAGCAGCTTCCATAAATCCTACCTATTCTGCCATTATATTGTGAGACTGTGAGTCCTCTACCAAAGGGAGAATCTGTCTGGCACCGAGACTACAAAACAAAACACCCAAACCAAAGAACAACACCCTGACCAAGATGATAAATGAAAGGCAGGTTCCTCAGAGCATCAGATAGCACGTACTATGGAAAAAACAAGAGCTAAGTTGCAACATCTTTAAATTTATGTAATCAAAACAATGAAATAGCAATTAATAATGAACACTTTGATAATACAGACAACCAGCTTTGTGAATAATTTTTCCACTGGCCCAAAGGGTTTTTAAATAAGACCTTCCATCCTGTATCTCAGGGTTACCCAAAGCATTGGTTCGTTTTACTCTCCTCATAAAAAAGGTGGCTTGCAGGGGCTGTGCTGGAGAACAACAGCACTGCTCTGGCACATTCAAACAGTGCTGTACAGCACCAGGAAGAAGTTTTGATTCAGCACTGACTAACCATGGCACACTTTCTAGGCCTGGAACAACCATTCCCTAAAACACAGAAAAGGAAACCAGCCACGGGTGAAGTGACCTGTCCCAGGAGAGGTGGTTAGAGGGTCACAGGGCACCCAACTGCCATCCTCCCGACAGCTCCTGCATCTCTAGCTCTCATTCCATCACCTGCGGGCTCAGCCCAACATCTCACCTGTGCAGCTCGTCGTCAGAGGGGGAGTACTTGGAGGTGACGTCTGCAAGGTCACCAAAGATCTGCTTGCTGTAAACAGTCAGCGAGGAGAGCAGGATCAGCTCCTGCCACGTGGAGCTGAGCAGGCAGGTATAGTCCTTGATGGAGAGCTCGCAGAAAAACGGCAGCTTCTTGATCCAAGCAATCTGCCTGAAAAGCAATTCATCCGCCAGACGACACAACAACGCAAACAGCTCTGCCTGAGTCACTTTATACCTGCAGGCACAGTTAATATGAAGGCATAAAATCAATTAACAACATCCAACGACATCATCTCACACGGCACTTGAAGAACAAGGTAAATGCCCCAGGAATTAAATCTTCAAGCACCCACTGTGCTGGTGCCCAGCGTGTCACCTGGCAGTGGGAGCTGCAATGGCCAGCACCCAGCCTGCCTGGCCAGAGCCTGAGAGGGGATTCCCCAGTATTAACTATAACTTGGATAATTAATGCCATCTCAGGGCTGAAACCCACTGAACCAACTTCTGTGCAGGCTCAGCCTGGCCACATAGCCTGGAACCCCATGCAAGGTCCATTCCTGCCAGCTCCAGCCCCAGGCAAGGGCACAAGCCACCTGTGGGACAGGGTCTGGTTTGCTGCCTGCACTACAGCCGCATCTTCTTCCAGGGGATGTGCTCCTCGTGCTGACAGGGCCATGAACACACAGAATCAGCCACCCCCCTGGCCATCAGCAGCCCCTGCAGTGCAGGCTGGAGCCGTGTGTGCAGGCAGGTACAGCCAGACTGAAGGGACAGCCAGGAGCAGGCAGCACCGGGCGGCCTCTGGCACCAGGCCGTGCACACTCACCCATCCTCGATGNCGATGAGCATCGGCGTGCCGAGCGGCTCCAGGTCCTCTGCTGACACCAGCTGATTGATGAGACTGTGCGACTGGGGGTCCAGGCTGCGTGTCTGGGGGGGCATCAGAGCCGAGTGAGCAGAATAGCTAAAAAGGTGCGGGAGGTACTGATAGTGCGTGGACACCGGCGTCCCGATATATTGATCCCTGAGTGCGGCAAATCCATTCAGCTCCACGGACCTACTGGAAAAGGAAAAGCTTTTTAATATACTCCCAACATTCCACCCAGTTCACTAAAATGTTGCATCCAACTCCATCAGAAATTTTAATAAAAATAAGCAGAATGGAAAATGCTTTTGTATGTCAACCCTACTCGGGAAATAACTGAGAGTGTGCGTTCCACTCAACAGCGATGGGGGAACTGCTGCTGAGCAGCCATTCGGAGAGTAAAACTGAAACCCAACTGTACAAAGAGCTTCCACCCCTGCCTGCTTAAAGGGCCAGGATATAGGAATGTAAATGAAGTATTTACACAGCCAGTGAACACAAACAGCTCCCAGCTTAAGACCTAACTGAAAGCAGATGGAGTGAGTCTGAGGATCGCGTAGTGTTTACAATCAAAGGCTGCATCAGGAGGCTCACACTAACTGTAACTGACATCAGTATAACACCATCAGTTAGTAACCTAAGAGTCATTTATTTTCAAAATCTGAGCAGAGTATAGCAAAAGAGCTGAACAGAATTAGCTCTGTTTTCACTCGAACCAGAACAGTAGTGAAAGGTGACCAAGTTCCCACGAGCTGCAGGAAAACAAAAACCTCCAAGCTATCAATACAAACCAAGTGATATATTGTAAATATAGTATTGACTCAACATTGCATACAAACCAAGTGATATATTGTAAATATACTATTGACTCAATTTGTCTTCATTGCCTCATGAACATTTCACCTCCCAGTTCAATTCTTTTCAATCCAGTGGTTGTCTGTCTTAAAGCAGCATTAGGGATGGAGGAATCTGCAGCACGCTCAGTTCACACAAAGATGGACTCGTGGTGTGTTTTTCCCACACCAACCCATCACTCAGGGAAGGACAGCCAGGAACACTGTAACATGGAATTCTTCCAGAGGTCATTCCCACCTTGAAGATGGAGTAGAAACAGGTGAAGGCTGGTTGCTCTCAGAAACTCCATTTCCAGGGGAACTATGGTCGCTGTCTCCGTTGTTGCTCCATGACATGTTTGCCTCTCCCTCAAATTCTTGCCCAGACATAATTCTCTCAATCTCTTCCTCTGATATCTGTCAAACACAGGACCATTATGGTTACTTCAGCTGCGAACAGAAAAGAGGCAGAGCCTCGGTACAGGAACACCTTGACCGTGCGGCCGCATCCAGCAGAGCCGAGTCCACCCCTCACCGGCAGAAACGCTTCACCGCTGCTGCAGACACCACATCTTGGCTCTACATTTAACAACAGACATGAAAAATTCTATTTACAGCTAATCACAGTGACCTCCAGTGCCTGCGGCACAATTCAAGTGACGGTAACACAGCGGACAGGAACGGACACATGAAAAGATGATGTCAAATGCACCCAGCAACGAGCTCTAAATCAGCCACTGTCACGCAGTGAAAAAACTGGGAGTAATTGAGGCCAGTTCATCGGCAACATCACTCAGTACTCAGCAGAGGTAAAGGCAAATGGAAGGTGGGGTAGGCTCGGTCTGATAAAGCCATTGAGAGAGGGAACGTGACACATAGAAAATTAGTCAGGAAAACGTTTACAGGGAAACATCGAAGGCTATTTTTCCCCCAGATAAGAAGTAGGTGGCACTCAAAGAAGTAATCAAGCATCTAATACTTAATACAAACATTAATAAAACATATGAAACTAAAAGGAACTAAAAAAAATAAATGAATTAAAAACTGAGTTCAGAGAGACATGAAGTTTCAAGAGCGAGCTGGGTGTGCTCCTGAGGAAATGCTGCATCAGTTGTGGGGAAAATGCAACATAAAAGTCTGGGGGCTTTTTTTTGTCATCTGTGCATGTCCCTTAGCGAAGCTGTCACAAAAAGTGGAAAGACCTCAAATTAACGTGCTGCAGGAAAGCGCAGTGAACTCCAAACATCTCTTCTGAGAGCCAAGCATTGCTCAGACAGTTTGTTCCAGTCTGGCACAAGTGTCAGAAACACTCGTCGGCTTACTCGGGAACAGAACCCGGAGAGGGTAACGGTGAAATGGTCTCAGCCCAGGCAGTGGAGCTGACAGCACACCCTGTGGTCCAGCACTGGCTGACCACCAAGGCTCAGATGAGAAGAGCCCCCTCGGGCTAGCAAAGGCTGTTTTACTACAGCTGCACTGCTCGGAGGGGCAGTAAAAACTGTCACCTGACCAGAAATGAGATGTTTGTTCTTCAGCAGACCCACCCCGGCTTTAAGAATCTGGAACTAACACTGTTACAAATATAAACAGCAGTACATGTTTGGTTACTAAGATGCTTTTAAGTTTGAGCAAGGCTCATTCTGATGCTGACCACAGGCATGGCTGCACCCTCTGTCAAATTCTTGCCTCTTTCTGGGTTCACTGTGGAGGACCTTGCTGAGCAAGTGGAGTGTCTGCTCGCTTGCCTTCCAATGGTTTGGTTTTGGGCTGGGGAGAGTAGTCTCTTCCCAGGCACAAGAGTCACAGAAAATGCTTTCATCGTTACTTCTATTTTATTGAAATAAATACTAAACTTTTAAAAGACCTCTTTTCCAGAAGCGAGCTGGAAATGGCCATCATTTCTCACGCGTGCAGTACAAGCTGCTGTGCTGAATTACCTCGCGCTTTACAAGACATCTCCAGACAAGCTGCACCATCAATCAGCGAGACATTTACTGGGTGCCCCGCTTGCAACAACTGAAGGAATTGTAGCAAGCAGCCCACGAGATTGACTGGGAGCTGCCGAGGGACGGACGTCCTTGTGTGGCTCACAAAGGACAGCGCGCCGTGATGGCCAGAGACTGCCCGAGTGTTCATGTCAGCACCCTGGGACTGCGCCACGGCCCCTCCGGGGACAAGCAAGCACCGAGCTTTATCCTACAGATCCCCAGTTCATGACATGTTTCTAATGCCTATGGAGAGTCTAAGCCCTGCTGTGCCAGCAGAAGGCACGGGCAGGGCTGAGAAAGGCTCAGCCCTGTCCCATGATGAGTCCACCACCCACAAGGTGTGTGCCAAGGTCAGGAGAGTAAGAGCTGAATGGAAGTGTGGAGAAACAGACAGACATGCTCACCTGGACAGGTCCAATGCTTTTGTTTCTGCCTCCTGGCATGCCATCTTCTCTGATTGCTGAAAGAAAACAGCCAGCCCTTGGTGAGGAGCACTGCTATCTGGTATTCCAGAAACACCTAAAAAGGTATCTACTATTTTGAAAAAAAAAAATATCTTAAATGGTTCGTTTTATTCATCAAATCACTTTACATGGACACCTCCAAGTGCTCTCCAGGGCACTGGAGAGCTTGGGCAGTGTGCACCATGACCCCAACCCCAAAGAGCATGAACACATCACTGAGGGCTACAAGCATTACCAGGGAGTTCAGTATTTCTTCATGGGATGCTGAAGTGACAGGTAATGAAGGACGAGTGATCCTTTACCACGATTAACTGCGGGGTAATTTGAAATGGCACACAGAAAGCAAACCTAGCTCCAGAAATAAGGCAATCAGTACCCACCACCGCAGACAGGGAAATGCAAATGCTGACATCTCTAACTCTGCTGCCCACTGCCCCGTCAGCCACCACGAGCCAGGCTCCACCTGGAGAACCTCTGATCGGTGCCACCGACACCACAGATGGTACCTACCCACCAACTGCTGAGAGTCTGATCTCCTACAGCTCTCACAGGAGATGGAGGGGAGAGGTCTGACCCAGCTGGATGCACGCAAAGCTGTTGTTTAAAGTTTGAGTTACTAGACTGTGCTGTGCGGTTTCATTTCCAGAGTGCAGCCTCGTTTCTCAACACAGCAGCTGCATTTTGAAGGCTCTTTAAACAATTTCCAGGGAGCTTCAGCAAAGTCCGATTTAGGGGATTGTCCTGGAGCTGCTTCTTGGTCTTCCCCTTCCCTCTGCTTTTCTCTTTCTGGGCAGAGCAGCTCTGCAAAAGCCAAGAGCACTCGAGGACTGACCCTGCTCCTCATGTGCCTCCTCTCCTGGGCCAGGTCCCCCCCTCTTTATCAGGTCCCAATCTCTTTCCCACCACGACCTGGCTGGACTTGGCAGGAGGCTCTCCCCAGCTGCGCGGTGACCTTGCTGCTGCCGGCAGCCTCACCCTGCTCGGCACGCGGGGCTGCTGGAGGCCCTCCCAAAGCAGAAAAGGACACAGAATGCAAGGAAAAAAATCTGTACCAGAAGATTTTTTTGATCCTCAGCTCAAACCATCCTCGCCTGCCTCAGAGCTGCACTGGCAGCACTTAGGGATGACACCAGCAGGGTCAGCCACAGCAGTCGCTGCGAGGCAGAGCGATGCCCCTGGACCTAAACCGCACTTTTCCAAATCATAACCACCCAGCCAAGTCTTGACTTTGAACTGTAACTGTAGCGGGCATCAGCTCCTGTCTCTCCTGCCTCCACACCATTTCAAAGAACGCCTTGGAAAATCCACCTCTGCAGTTTACAGTTCTTCTTAACCACAGCGATAATGTTGGTGTCACCAGGCTGGTCTCTATTCTCTGGTGGCCTTCTGCCTTGCCCCTGAGCACGGCTGTAGCTCCATCCTCCAGCTCCCCTCACCCTGCAGAGCTGCCCTCCCTGCTGAACTGGTTGGATGAGCTGCCTTTCAAATGGCAGCTACTGCTGCGGGCAACACTTTAGGTAACTCCTGCATTCTGAACTCAGACCCACACAACCTTTAACCCCAGCGTGCCAAGAGCAGCCTGTAGCTCACCCGTGCAGTGGGTGCCACGTCAAGCAGTGGGTGTTATCCACCCTCACCCACCTTTAAGACTGCTGATATTTTTCAACAACAGGAGGTTAAACAAACCCCATGACCCTTGGTACTGTTACCCTTGCTCCAGTTGTTCTCTGCTGGCCAGTGGTTCAGTGCTCTCCAGGCTGCCTCATCGCAGCATCTGACAGCAAGATTTGCAGGATGAAAATGGACTCGGTCTAATTTGAGTCATAGAATTATAGAATCCCAGGTCAGAAGGGACCTCAAGTATCATCTGGTCCAACCTCTCTTGGAAAAGCAAAGTCTAGACAAGCTGTCCCAGCTCCTGTCCAGCTGAATCTTACAAT
>VWZY01011209.1:45644-60756 GCA_013399075.1 Chloroceryle aenea
ATTTGTACCAATAACAACAGCAGACCAACAATTTGTTATTGTAACTACTACTATTAGAGTTCCGAGCTTTATTGCCAAATAGGCAGCTCGGTGGATGAGCAGCAATTGTTGGGATCAACAGAGAAAAACCCCAAACCAGTGAGAGACATTTCCTCAGATTTCAGGTCAGGCAGCAAAACAAAGAGGGGGAAAAAACTTCAGGACTAAAGCTGCAGATTCTGTACCTGCATCAAACATCGTTCTGACTGCAGTTGCTATTTAGCTGATTTAGATCATTAGGAGGACGGGGCAAATCCTGTTTGTGAACTGAGTGCTCTGTGCCCCTCGCACCCCGGGGGGACTCGGCCGCGGGCACCGGGGGTGTCTCGTTCTCATGGCAGGAGATGCTGAAGGTGAGAGCTGAGCAAAGGTGGGAGCATCGCTCTCTGTCTGCCAGCAAAGGTACCCCTGTGGGTGCTACGGAAAAGTGAAAGCGTCTACAGCTGCGAATGCTCGGAAGACACAGCCCCCCCCGAGCATCTNTCTTTGAGTATCACATTTAACTGCTGAAGTTTGTAATACTGTTCTCTTGCTTTACAAGAAAAGGAAACACTGAACAGAGATTTCTTTCAGAATGTACAAGAAAGGGAATAAAAGTATGGAGGGACTGTCTGGTACAGCCCAACAATACCCACAGACTTCCCTCCTGTTCCCAAGTAACATCCAACAACATATTCCATGGAGAAAAGAACATCACCAGAACTCCCAGCCTCTGTAAGAACCCCTGCCAACACCTCCTCAGTGTGCAGACCAATTTACCACCTTTACCATATCTCACCATCTATAACCACAATTAACATCCATAACCACCTCGAGATGTGGTCAAATTTAAATGAAATTGCAAAACATCAAAATCTATGGAAAATATATCAGTTAGAAATACAAGGAAGAGTTGACACTGGGCAGGAAAAATGCCCATTCTCAGAAAAACCTTGTGTAAAGTCAATGTCCTTTCCAGAGGGACTCAAAGCAGTCAGGAGGACACCCAGCAGGGCAGGGGCAGCCAGTGATACACCTGCCCCTGCTGTGCAGGGTGAGGGGACAATACCAAGGCCAGCTGCCCGTGAGTGTGATTTTTCATGGGCTCCGAATCCCCTGTCGTGCAGCCTGACATGAAGCATCCAGCTCAAGGCTTCATCGGTGGCTCCCCAGGAAAGACACCTTCGTCCTTTTCAATGTCTGTGGTTGCTGATGGTATTCTGTGGTTGCTGATGGTACAGAAACACTGCTGTAAACCACACAGGTTGTTCTGCTGCAAAGTGGACTCCTTTCATGCAGAGCGGGGAGTGTGATTTCAACAGAACATCGCAGAGGAGGACAGTGCCTGGGAATTTAATTCTCTATACTCTGTCCAGTCTGGAAATCTGAGGCATTTCTGCACTGCCACCCCCCTCCTCCTGACCTCCAGGGCAAGGGCTGGGTCCTGCAAAAATAACTGATAGCTTCCCATCTTCCTTCCACTAAACCTGATCCTAGTCCTCTCCGTCTAATGAACTAGAGTCTCAATTTTCACGTCATCTCTACCAGCAGCACCTAGGCCTCAGATAGGACCCACCCCACACAGCACGAGCTCCCAAATTAAGATGTACGTGACTGCAGATAAGAGCCAATTTTACTAGACTAACACTAGGGGAAAAAAAAAATACATCTTCCACCCTCCTCTCCATTTATGAAGCTACGCAGGGCAAACTGTTCACATGCTTATTCCTGACAGATAGCGAGGCTGCCGCGGAGCAGGGACTGCTCCTTTGGGTGTAAAGCCTGAATCGAACATGCAGTATTTAAGACAATTAGGTTTTCAAAGAAACTACACTAAACATTTCTTTCATGTGTAATCAAATTATGTTAAAGCAAACCTCATAATTTAAACCCTTCCATTGGTCAGCTCCTATTTGTTTTCCCTGCACCCTCATTTTTGCTCCAGATCTGTCACATTACATTAACACCTTTCCTACTCACTGCCTACAGAAATAACAGCCTTCGACATGCCTGCACAATCCATTTGTCCTGCTCTAATTACTTTTTGACATAGCCTCTTTTGCTGTTATCTTGCCTTTTCTGACCTCTGCCTGTATTAAAGCCATTTAAAACAATCTTTAAACTCGGTATCTATTGTGAAGTGTCTTATGTGACACTACTGGAGTATCGGGCAGCGATGTTTTGTAAATCAAATATTTAAATCTATGGTAATAAGATAATGTGCTTGAGGAGGAAAGCTACTACATATTGGCAACTGCTACAGCTGGCTGTTCCTAACACCAGTCCCCAGGACTGAAACACATTTCCAGGAGGAAATACCTACAGCCATAAAACTGTTCTACATAACTAGGTGCCTGGAAGATAAACAGGCTCTTCTGTGGACTAAGGAAGATCCCTTACTTTCACAAATGAGGAGGAAAGCAGGAGAAACTGAGGAAAGTGGTCACCGTGCAGAAAAAGAACCCCGACAACCACCAAACAAACAGAGAAGACAGGAAGAGGACCAAGAAGCAGCAGTTGAGAAGGAAGCGTGACAAATCCCACCCTTCTCCAAACCCGGAGAAGAAACCAAGAATCTCTAATCCCAATATCCCTGTTTTCATCAAGCCTATTCAAAAGATGTGTCCTCATTTTCTTGTGTGGCTGATTCACAGAAGATGAGCCTCTAATTACCAGCTACTTCCCCGGCTGAAGCAGCAGAGATCTGCTCGGTGCCAAGTGTCTGCTCTGGAGTCAAGAACTTACTCCACATGGTGGAACTAATTTTAGGGATATCAAGTCTATCCCTACGTACATATGTCTCACGATAGTCTAACTACATCTTCCCATGCTCATCTGCACACGATCCAGCCTCATGCTAGCTTAATTGGTGGCTAGTCAATATTTCACTCGCATTAGGAGATACTTCACAAACTTCATTTGCTCTGGTTCATTTACAGGGTAATTATCCAGCTCACACGAAGTCTGGTCTTCTAGATACAGGCAGTGCAGATACAAGCACAGCTCTATATTTTGTCTTCCAGATGACAGCACTATAAAACTGACTGGGGACAAACCCAGAGTCAATTACAATACATTAAATGCAATATAACAATGCTATGATTTGTCACAGACATCCAAGAGATTTTATTTCTTTGAATTCCTCTAACTTTGTCCTCAGGACATGAAGAGCCCATGAATGTTGTGGAAAGCTCTTCCCATGACACTTCCCTACATGGTTTTATTTTCCCCTTTTTCTTTCCTGTCAGCAGCTCTGACCACAAAAGCCTGTCTCAATAAAGCGTCTACACACAGAAGGGACCCGTGGATGCAGGACCAGACCAGTCTGCTACTGGTCTGCTCCTAACATCCCTTTTTGCAGAGCTCTTGAATCCTTCTGTGCCGCTGAACGACACCATCAGGGGAAGTGCCAGGAGCGAGCTGGGCAGAACCAACAGCTCTGCCTTGGGCTGCTCATGGTGATGGGAGGGCAGAGGGTGGGCACAGACCGGGGGCTGTACTGCTGCAAGATTCAGAAATGCACTTTTTGCTGCAATGATTTTGGGGTTTGTAAAGTGATTCTTTTCTTCCTTACTCATTTTTTCACATCTCTTTCTTAACTTTTTTTTAATACAGCTGTTAGAGCAGCCCTGTGTTGTCCATTATCCAAACAAAACCTACCAATTATCGGGACCTCACACTTCATTAAGCATGTATATAAAGTCAGCACCCTGTTTCCGTGGTGTTTCCATCAGGGAAGGGACCCAGCCGTGAGCAGGTTGTGCTGGGTCAGACTGTGCCAGCTCCTTGCAAGCCCCAAGCTGCTCTGAGGCAGTGGCCAGAGCAGATGCAGGTAAGCAACACATTACAAACACTAACAGTAACCCTTATGTAAAAGGGGTTTTTCCCTTATGTAAAATTTACATTTATTTTAGAGAAAGCCATTTAATTCTCTAGTTAAAATATCTCTTCGTGTCCAAATCCTTCTGCTCCCTCACAGCCCCTGAAACGCAGTGCTGGCAGTAAAGCCAGACAGCTCCTCCTTGCACACTTTGTCACCATCAGGAGGGTTTCGTGGCCTTTAGGTTTCTTCTCCAAACAACCAGAGGTGTTTGGGGGGTATCTGTGAATTCAGGGCTTATATGCTGAATTTGCCCTAAAAAGGCTATGGTTAAAAAACCATAACCCTGCACTGCACCCTGAATTCCCCAACAGGTTCCACTACCAGCAACATCCTTCCGTTACCATTTACTTTTTAATTCTGTTTTTTATATGTCTGTGATTCAGTTCTGAAGATGGTTGTAACATTGCTGCTGCACCACGGTATTCACTGTTACGGCCTGGAAGCTCTAACCAGGTCTGCTGTGGTAGAAGCTGCACAACCAGAAGAAATCAGCAGCAGCTACAGCTTAAAGGCAACAAGTAGCATAAAATGTGCTTGAACAAATTCACAGACGTGGAATTTGCAAATACAAGTTATCCAGCAAATCCTGTCTAGAGCATCCGTGGCTAATTAGCTGATTTTGTACAGTCTAGGCAGAGGTTTATCCTGAGAAGAGAGCTCAGTGCGTTTTAAGCCTACCCAGATACCAATTTATACCCCCCAGGATCCTGCTGGAGCCCAGCAGATGGATTGTCAGGGGAACAGATTCCAGAGGTAAGGAAGGAAACCATCCTAAATGAAGTACCCCCAAAGAGGGAGAGTCACTCGCATGGAGCTGGAGCTCTTATGCCATTGATTTCAAACACTAAGGAACCGGCCTGAGGACAGCCTTCACCCTCAGGTTCTACGGGGTTCAGGACAACAGCCACAAAAGCTCAGCCAACTTAGTTCTAAGTCCTGTGTTTCCTTCCTGCAGAGCCCACGGTGATGTGGAAACCATCCTGAACTGGAAAAGCGGGAGTCCAGGATGATGCTGTGTTGGAGCAGGGCTGATAGAGCAGCTTTTTAGTACCACTGAGCTTGCGTGACAGCTTGTAACGGGAGCAGGTTAATGCCTGAGCTAATTACTGGGGCAGCGTCTGTATTCAGGACCAAGAGCAACAGACCACCAGACCTGGACCTGAGATTGTGGACATTTCCAGCTTTTACACCTTGCAGCGGAAGAGGTTCCAGGCTCCCCTGCAAGCTGGCCCCGAACAGCACCTCTCCCAGCAGCCGGCTCAAAAGCAGCTGCCCAGACAAAGTCAGGGACCTTCATTCCTTGTGCAGGATCCTCCTCCTTGGAAGACACCCAAGTCAGGACAGCGATTACTTCTTAACAGATGCCTCTAAATGACCTGCCGGAGAAATCCCCCTTTCTCCATAGCTGCCCCGGGATGGCAGCCCCTGAATTAGGGGGGTTGATTTCCCCTCATTAAGCGTGTCCTGAGCTGCACTCTGCTGGGACAACTGTCCTCGTTCCGGCCAGCGCGGCCAACTCCAGGGCCACGCTAAACCTTCACGGAAGCCCCGCTACCACCTGGTTTTGCTGGCTTGGCTGTGCTGGGAGCAGGAAAACATCAGCTTACCTAAACCAGCCCAACCCTCCCCACTCCTTTTGGGGGGCTGAGGCGCGGGCACACCCGAGGCAGAGCCCCGGCAGTGTGTCTGTGTGCGCTGCGGCAGGACAGACAGACAGAACTGCCCCTCCCTGGCTGCCTCCCGTGTTGACAGCTGAAATCCAGCCGGCCTCGCTGGCTCCCGATGATTTCCATAAATCCTCCCACAATGCAGCGCACCCGGGTTTAGCCGGAGGGATCCTCTGCAGCGCGCTGCTGTCAGAAATGTGGGATGATTTTAGAGGAAACATGTAAGATTCGGATTTGAAATTAAAATGATCTGCCCCAACGACAGTTCCTGGATTTCAGCATTACATTTTTGACATTCCAATCGTATTATATTTTCATGTTGCTTATTTAAGATAAGCCTACTCATTTTGTAAAAGTTAAAAATTAAAACCTGCATTAGTGCTTTTATCACGTGTCCTGAAAACAAGGCAAACAGAAAACTCCCAGCGCTTACCACCAGGCATCTTATCAGCAGAAACTACGGGGCCATTTGTGCTGCGCTGCGATGACTTTGCAGCGCACGTACTCCAGAAAACAGCCTCTGCTGCTCACCAGAGACACTCTCTCAAGGCACAGACTCACGTAGCCGCGCGGCGAGGGTGGCACAGCCCGTGCGGGAAGCGGCAAACGCACCCCGCGCGACTCGCCGCCCCGAGCGGCAAAGGCTGCCCCGCTACGTGTACACAGGGCAGTGTGAGATGTCAGGTAAAGGCTGCACCGGAATTAAACCACGGTCAAGGTTTAGTTAAATCAAGAGTCAGGCTTATGGAGTTCTAAGGTACGAATGGCACTTAACAAAACAGAATAGAAATACCCAGAGGGCAGCGACCCTCTTATTTAAGCAAAAGAGACATCCATCTTTCCCTGGGTGGACCCTCAGCCCGGATGTAAGTCTCGCCGAAACCTAATTCCATTATTGCTTATTATTTGTGACAAAATGTAAATGTTTTCCTTATGTCCTCAGACAACAATCGCAGAGGAACCTCTACACCCACACCTTAACATGCGCTATCGTGCAGAGCAGAAACGACTCCGATCTAGTCTCATCCACCCACTCAATCCCTCCAAACTTTTCTCTGCACATCTGATCTGGGGGTCCGGGGAGAAGCTGCTCTCCGGGCTGGCAGAGCAGCGAGCGCAGGGTGACAGTCTGACATGGTGTCCTGCTGCGAGCCAAGAATAGCAACGCCTTAAAAGGCAGCGATGTCGAGATCACAAGGAAAAGAGAATTAGGGCACAGCTGTGGAGTTCTGTAGGCTAAAACATAGACTCAATATGTCAGGGAAAATTAAATCACGGAGCTACATGTAATTTCTGCTCGTGTTTATAACTTAGCTGTAGCTGTGCAGAATTTGCACTTGGGTCATGCGTGTGAGTCGCTGGGTTTCTGTGTGCTCGTAGAATAAAAAAACAGAATTAAGAAGAAATAACAAAGGAGTCCTATACAAAAGACAACACGAACACCTACATTCCGAACGATGTTTACATGCTACTGCAGCTCAAACACAGTTTGACAGCCAGTCTTCAACCCCTCCTCCTGAGGACAAACAGAAAAGCCACGGCACCGCGGGTGAAACAAGCATTGCTCCCAGCTCTACCTGCAGGACCAAGCACAGGAAAACCAAACCAACACCTCAGTGTCCTGTCTGGAAAATGCCCGTTTTCCTCTGGTTGTCAGCTTCGGGAGAGACCCTTCCTCAGAAACGAAGGCACCAAAACTGGCGAACTCTGTCAGGGGCTTTTTGCCTGCAGGAAGAAGTGATGCTCTGACATTTTTCAGTATGCTCTCACTGCTTTATGCCTGAAGCCCAGCAGCAGCTTCTCCTCGAAAAGCATTCAATATCCACAGAATACGGCCCATTATCCTCTGCCTGTATCTACTGTTGCAATCTGTGTCCAACTAATTACCTGTGTGGATGCCAGGGCCTGTAACCGCCACCGTGCGAGCGAGCAGTGCTTTGAGCCAGGGGGTTCACGTCTTCTCCAGTGCCTCTCCTCNATCTTCTCCAGTGCCTCTCCTCCCAGCTCCACCCAGAGCTCGGGAAGGCACCACCACAGAGCTGTTAGATGGTACAAACTGGGGGTTCAGTGGGACCCCGTGGGTGAAAAGCCATCCTTGGGCAGGGCAGGGCTGGGTAGGGCAGGAGAGGGCAGCCCCTCCTGGCTGAACCCCATCCTCTTGGGGAGCAGCAGCGCAGGGCCTCACCCAGCACATGTGGCCAGGCTTTACCTGACCAGGAGACTTCAATTAGCTCTTGAAAGGCTCTGAAGACCAGGGATGGGTAAGAGAGATGATGGAGGAGGAAAAGATGCTGGCAACGAGGGAGCAAGAGATTGATTGGGATGAGGCATATATGGTGAGCTAAATAACCGGTCCTTGAGCACTAACTTGATAGAGAACAGCAAGAAAACAGAGGGAGGGAGCTGCACGTAATTGTAACTTTGTTTAGCTAAGTGTATTTCCTGTGGAGCTTACAAAGCCCGACTGCATGCAAAGCATGCAGATTTGTTGATATCAGCTACCCTTTGTCCCCAGAGAGGGAAATTATACATCTGATCTGTATACGAACTTGTATACAAAGTGGACCAAGAACCTACAGGAGCTAAGGCCTACAAAGAGATAACACATGGGGAGATTTTACAAAGGGTGGAGAGCTCAGCGGCCAACAGACATGGTGGAGCTGAAATGACACAGCACGGGACCTGCGCGGGCAGCCCAGCACATGTCCAGCCAGGGGACAGTGTTCAGTGGGACGTGACCTGCCAACCCATCTCCCACTGCCGGAGACTCGGAGCAGTGCGCATGTGGCATCGCTTGGGAGAAGGAGGAACGTGCCATCAGAGCCATCAGAGCCATCGTGGAGAGTGAGAGAACCAATGGGTAGGGGATGAGCAGGAGACGTCTGTGGATTCAGTTTGTGGTGATCATAGAATCACAGAATGGTTTGGGTTGGAAGGGACCTTAAAGATCATCTCATTCCAACCCCTGCCATGGCAGGGACACCTCCCACTAGAGCAGGCTGCTGAAAGCCCCATCCAACCTGGCCTTGAACACTTCCAGGGATGGGGCATCCACAGCTTCCCTGGGCAACCTGTGCCAGCACCACAGCACTCTCGTGGTGAAGAATATCTCCCTTACATCTGATCCAAATCTACTCTCTTTGAGTTTAAGAGGAGGGAGGTCAGAAAGCTGTGCTGGAAACTGCTGATACTGGGAGGGGTTACTGAGGCCCTCCTGGAGCAGAGGTTCTGCTCGCAGGAGTATCCGTGCGCACCGTTATTTAATTATAGAGAAAATGCCAAAAGGTTGAGAGGAAATCTTTCTCCTGAGCAGAACTATGCGTTACCTGCTTGAAAGCACAGCCCGCTTCATACGCAGGCGATGTGTTCCACAAACACCACGCGTGGTGCAGAAAACAATCCTGCAAGGAAGGATGCAAAATGAGGTCGCTGGTTCTCTCAGACTGCCTTCTGCTAGTCTCCGTCTCACGGCAGCCACACGCCCGGGTCCTCTCGGTGCCCTGCCACCCTCCCGGTGCGGTGGCAGCCCGTGCCCCGCTGCGGTGGGTTTGCGGTGAGGCTGCTGCCAGCGCCGCTCGCCCTGACCCACTTTCCTGCAGTATTTCTGCATAGCGACAGAGGTCCCAGCAGGACAAGCGTCACCTCCCAGCCCACGGGATTCTCCATTTCCTCCTGCTTCCACTGGAAGAATGTGCTCAGCGTTTACACGCAGGCACACGCGAGCGTGGCGTTACACAAAAATGTACGCAAAAGGCAGGAATCCCAGGAAGAGGAGGAATTAGAACAACAACAAACAATCCTGTTCTCGTTCGCAGAATGTTCCTCTGGAGTCGATGGGGCTGTGAGAGCAGCTGAACGAACACCCATCGATGGACCCTCCTAACTGCTCGGAAGCAGCCTGGCAGCTCCCTTCTGGCTGAAGCGCTGTTAAAGGGACTTGGCTCGTTTTTCCCCAGCTGGTTTGAGCCTTTCTGTGCCCCCAAACCAACCCTGCCCTTCAAGCAAAAGGAATACGAACGTACCGAGCCAGCCAGAGCACCGTGGTCCCTGCGGCACACGCAGCCAAAGCTCTGGCACGGCGAGGAAATGCCATTTCCCCCCCTGAGCCCTGCACACCTCCCTCACTGCCCTCTTCCCAGTTCACTCAGCCCCTGCAGAATTTCAGGGTATTGACTGCAGCGGCCCTTGCAGTTCTGATGTCATCCCGAGGCTTTTTTGCCTTTTTTTTTTTTTTGTGAGGCGAAGCGTCTGTATTTCCTCTGTTCTGAAATTTTGTGCTGAAACTACAAGAAGCCAAAAATCTCTTCAATGGGAAATTTCACAAACAGAGGATTATGACTTCAGCTACAGAATAAGCAGCAGGAGCAGATGGAACTCTTCAGAAACAATGATTCCATTTTCATGCAAATTTCCTTAGTAGTTAAAAAAAGACGAAGGAGAAAAAAACCCACCAAGATATCAGAACGGTTTCTAAATGGAAGGGTTTTGAATGATGCTAAAAGCAAAGGGCTGGTAGCTCTCCACAATCCCAGGCGTTTTAGCAGCAGTCAGGAGAAAAAAAAAAAGAGCATGACCAACTAAAGCCAGACTCTGCACCCACCCTGGGTCGCGATAAGAGAAATGGAAAACGGAGTGGAAGTATATTTTAGTTTCTGTGATTTTCAACATCATCGTCGGCTCTCTGATAGCGCACACTTCAGAGCTAATTCTCATGCTCTTTAAGAGCACAGGCTTCATTCATGAAGCAGCATGACAAAAATTCTTTATCCACTTGATGACTACAGAAGGTGACAGCCACCGAGAGCAAGCCAGCCACAGGGACCCTGTCAGAGTGCTAACCTGCAGCGTGCCTCGCTCGCAGCGCGAGCGCTCCCCTGATTGCAGGAACAGAACATGCATCTTTCATAGCTGGGACGTGGAAACCGAGCCAAGTCCTTTGTTATTAATACTGGCAGCGCACCCTAAAAAACAACACCACGCTCAGAGGTAGCAGGCACCATTTCTGGCTCTCCCTCGGACTTGTAACTGATTTTTGGTCTTACACCTTCGCTCTTCCCTCTTGCTTACTCCTCGAGTGACAGAATTCAAGCTACTACCTGACTCTCAGTGTTGTGAGGATAACTGACTTTGCACGACACACAGTGTAACTGTCTCTGTGTCACGCTGTAGTGGAAAAACAACACAACAGGTTGACACACGGAACACCTTTTAATGGCAGGAAAAGGGAACACTTTGGATGGCCCACGTTCACAGGCTGGTTTTGTAGCTGAGGTTTTAAAGCAGAGAGGAAGCTCTAATACACACAGAAAAGGGAGAATGAAATCCACTGCTGTTTGTCACCAGTCCCCCCTGAGTGATGCAGCAGGGGAAAGGCTGCAGCCAGGGCAGGTCTCCTCCCGCAGGGAGCTGCTGCCACCAGAGCACTGGGCAGCTCCGGAGCCCTGGGAGCAGCTGGGGCCAGCAGGGACACTCCCTTCAGGTCACCCACTCCAAATCCAAACGTCCTTCCTGACACGAGCTTTCCCCGATGCTGCTGCTGAAGTTCTGCAGTGAATCTTCATAAATTTCTGTCAATTCTATTAACAATTTATATCTAACTCAGTTTCATGGTTATTCTATTTTAAATTCATTTTCTCCTTCCTTTTTCATGCAAGTGATGCCACGTTAGCTTTAAAGAAGACTGCAAAGTGTTAGAGGCCTCTGAACCATGTGGTCAAGACCAAGAATACTCCTATTTAATCCCACTCTACCTACACGTTTCCCTTTCATCATGCCACTGCCCAGATCTTTTCACTTTGAATTTGCTCTCAAACGAGATCTCCTTTGTTCCTGATCGAGCCAGATGGATTTAAGTAATGACAGCTACGGAAAGGACAGAGCAAATAAAAAATAACTCCAAAAATGGGCTCGACAAGGGTTATTTCCAAGCTTTTCCTTGCTTACTTCTTAACAGAAGGATGTACAAAGCAGAAACAATTTCCTCAGTTAATCCCTCTTTGACCCAAATTAACTTTTACCAAACTATTTCCTTAAAGACTTTTTTTCACCCTCTTGTCCGAATGACCTCGACAATAGCCACGTTCCAATGGCCCCGGGAACAGCCTCGGGGAGGGTAGGAAGATAACTTGGCCGGTCTGAGCGGGGCAGCGCTGCGCTGCGGGGCGGTGGAAGAGCCGGGCTGTGCCGTGCAGGGCTCCAGGCTCCAGCGCCGGGATCGCTCACTCGGACACGAGGGTTTAGCTTTGCCTGACGCAGTTCACGCTCTCCAGAGATGAAGGCCAAGGAGAGACAGTGGCCATGAGCTGGCACCACGCTACCAAAGGACGGCGCTTCCACTCCGCACTGGGCAGCGGTACCACCGGCTTAGCACAGCCCTTGACACAGGAACCACTTTATAGAGAAAAGAAGTGCTGGCCTTCCCTCTGGGGGCTGCTGGAACGTTGTAATGAAACACAGTCGGACAGTGACAGGCGGTGAAACCCCGAATCACCGCAAACTTGTCTGGAGGCATCTCTGCCAGCGAAGCCCCTTTGCTTTCTCTTCACCCCGCTGTCAAATGGCATCTCCGCCAAGAACCAACTTTCTGGTTTCTAGAAAACCCTTCTGCCACACTTCCACCAACACGTCACCCCTTAGCAGAGCTAACGTCGTGGGGATGTCGATGGCAAAAGCCAGGCCTGCCCTCCTCCGCTGCGGTGACGGGGCAGCCGAGGTTCGGCAGCAGCGCGGCCAGGACAGCGAGTATTCACCAACAGCCGGGTGTCCCGAGCGGTCACGAGCCCGACCTTCCCATCAGCGCTCTGAATTTCTCTGATGGGACAATAAAGGTGATCCAGGGGAAGAAAGAGACAAGGATCTGTCCTTTAAGCGCTCAGTTCTCAGCATGCTGGGCTTTGAGCTATGAAGAGAAATGAGACACATCTGACCCAGATGCTGTCAAGCGTGTTGGATCTGAGCAAACTTACTGGAAGATTCTTCCTTCCTCCTTCCCCTGTCTTGTCACGGCCTTTCTCCAGGACAGGAACTGCCAGGAAGACTCAGGGATAACCGGGAGGAGCACAGGGGAGCACCAGCATTGTCCCTCTTTCAGATGCCTCTACAGATCAATCCTTTGCTTTTTCCTTTTGACCCAGGTAAATTTCATGAGGGTCAATGTACCACAAAGTTGATAAGAGTTCTGCGGAATGGCTTAAGGGTTGGGAGCTGGGACAAACCCCCACCTGCTCCTGCCAGCCCCATCACAACTGACAGGGTCCTGCAGGGCCAGCTCCTGTCGCAGGAACAGCCACGGCAGAACATCCTCTGCTGCAGTGCCCTTGCCTGGGGAACCTGTTCTCCACCGCTGCTCCAGCAGCTCATTTCCCACCGGGAAATGATGTTTTCCACAGATCCAGTGAAACGTGGCTCTAATTTAGCAATCGCAACGTAGGTCCAACTGACCAGGACCTGCTGTGTTGATGGAGAGAGCAATATAATTTGAATGAGCCTTAAAATATTCAAGCAACTTGACCTTGTGAAGATGCCCCTGACACGGGGGACAGAAGGAGGTACGTGTGGAGACTGGGATACGATTACGTTTACGCACGCTGCCAAAACACTGCTCCTTTCTCTAGACCCTAACAGCTCGCATTTGAGGACTTCTAAATTGTTTCTCCAAATCTTAGCACTGGTTTCCCAGAGAACTTCTGACTCCTTGTTACTAAAGTCTTATCATTATCACCACCCATTATCAGGCTGACAGCACCAAATCACTGCTCACTCGGGATTTCCACTGGAATCCAACCCACCCTATAGACCTGAATGTTTTTCAGTACAATTGACACCACTTGATTGCTGGTTTTTTTGTTGTTGTGTTTGTTGTTTTTTAACTAAGTCTCAAGAATAAAGCATGAGCAGAAAACACAAGGATATTACATTAAAAGATTTCATCGCTTGGCACCTCACAGGGTCTGGGAAGCCACACACAGGAGTCTGTAAAAGCTCCTAGAACTCAGTAGCTGCTCAGATGGTTCGTCCAGACCTTGCCACCCTCAAAGACACTCCTACAGTCACATTTTTTGTCTTTCATAAATAGGATCAAAGCCATTGTATGCTTTTCATCCAGCGCGACCCATAACTGGCCACTCAGAAGAACATTCACACCCCAGTAAGCACGAGAACATGCATTTTAACAATAGCATCTTCTGTGTCTCAGAAGAAAACCATCAAAAGACTCAAAAAGTGAAAGACAATCTTTGAAAGAGGAGAGCGCAGAAGGTAGGAGCATGGTTACTGTGGGCAGCACGGAAGGCAGACAGGAGCTATCGCCTTCACACTCGTGACGAGGAGGTGGGAACCTCTCCTCCCCATCCACAGCGGCTGCGTCACACGGATACGAGGCTCCGTCACCATTAAAGCAGCATATTAACTTTTTTTTTCCCCCCCCAAATTGCTTCCTTTTGGACGAGTTCCACGTAGCTGTCAGTTGTTTTTGCTTTTCATTTCCCTTTTCCATCTACACATTCATCTGGCCCTGGAGAGTGAATCCTATCGAAATCCAGTTCAAGAATGCCCACAAGGGACCCCTGACCCTGTGACCCCGTGACCCCGAACATCAGTGTCGTGACATGTCCGAAAATGCCCAACAAACCCAAGTTCTTCTAGAGAAACAGAAGAGCAGGAAACGTGTTACTGTGCAGCATCTTCCTTCCAACCACCCAGCCACCTGCGGCTTCACCAGCGCTGGCCGGAAGGAACACCCGGAATCACCATGGCCAACCTCCCCTCCAAGGAGGGTGCCCAGGACTTTGGTCTCCCCATGTCCTCAGAGAAGAGAGAAAGGTCAACAACGGGAAACAGGAGGAGAAAAAAGACTGAAAACACCCAGAAAGAATAAGTGGGAATAGAACAAGGACGTTACCTTTTGCCCTCTTAGCCCCACGGGCCTGTGTTTCCCACTGCAGACACGTCACAGAACCAAAGTCAGTGCATCCTCGTGATGCAATTCCAGACAGCCCCGTGCCTGGTTCTGCTGCTCCAGCACACGGAGGGATAACTCAGACCAGGACACAGACAAGCCCATGGGAGCAGCTTTGAGTTCTGCGAGTCTGAGCCCCCCGAAACGAGCAGGTCAGGGGGATTCGGACACCGTCAGGCGGTCTCACTGGAGAACATGGCTGGAGGCCTTTCCTTCCTTCTCCTGCCGTACCGCTGGCCGTGGCCACGCTCCCCTGGCAGCACCGGTGCTAACAGGGACAGACGGAACGTCGTCTCGACGTGACACACGGCTCAGAGGTGGCTTTACCCACGCGATGGTCCAACCGCTCTGGAGGAGACAATCCCCGAGACATTTTCCAGCAGCCCAGAGTGCTCTGGAGGCGCTGGGCCCTCACTATGACATCATTGCCTTGAAGTAGAAACATGAAGTCGACTCACGTTAAATAAATGAAATCTACGGTCCCCGGCTGCCCAGACACTGCACTGGCCACGCTGCCCACTGACCCAGTTTCCCAGTGGCCCGGCAATAAATCCCCGGCCAGCCTGACGGGAGCTGCCCCGGGTGCCT
>VWZY01011209.1:64063-88662 GCA_013399075.1 Chloroceryle aenea
TGGCTGGCTAAAACACCACCATTTTTAAAATGGTGAAATCCTCCCCGAGGTGCTACTTGTAAGATTAACAAAACATCTGTATCTGTGAGGCCCCAGCTCCTATAATTTTCTGCTGCTCTTTTAGAAGGTTAGAAATACAAATGTGAATGTAAATACTTTTCACAGGAGTCAATGTTGTCTGAATAATTATATAATTTCCTTGAATTCTCTTCCCGAGGTAGTACAATGGCTTGGGTGTATTACTGCTCGGTCAAACTTGAGTGATAAGAATCAGGCTAGATCACTATCAAGATTTTTTTTCTTTTTTTTTTTTTTCTGTTAGGAAAATAAGCCTTTGAACAAAAATATTATGGATTATTTTTAATAAGGGTTAAGGACTTGGATCACTCTACCTACAAAGCATGTTTAGATTAAATATCATGGTATTCTTAAAATACAGCAGCCTTTTTTTCCCTTTACCTGTAAGACTGCTAATGCTTGGTGTTCACTGGGGGGCTGGTTCTAAAACCTACCCCTTGGAAGTGCTGCCTATAAAAAAAAAACAAAAAACAACCTAAAGAAAATGCTGGAAAGTGAAATCCTGCCCTTGCAATTGGGTCTTAAGAGTTGCCTACCTGTTAAGTGTATCACTTTGAATGGAAAACATCAAAGGTTGGCAAAAAAAGAGCTTCTGCCTAATCCAAACAGCCATAAAAGGAATGTCTGGGCATAACCCGCCCCCGCAAACATCTGCACACTCGGCCCGGACATGAGAATAATCCCGTCATGCACAGAGGAAGAGGATGCTGATGGTTGCTCTTGTGTGGTCAGTTTTTCAAACGGCACAGAGAAATAACAGACAGTTCAGAAGGCGATCTTCCCAAGTCCGCTTAGAGCTATTCCAAGAGGAAGTTTATAAAGACTCCCAGAAAAAGAAACCTGTGAACCACTAACAGACTTGGAAGCTGCAGCTGATGCAAGAGCCCAGCGCATAGATCATCAGACTCCGCACTGATAACAGCGTGGCGTTGGGGGCTGGCTGCCAGCAGCCGTGCACCAGGTACGCCGAAACCGAGCGGGGCGCTTGGCAACGCCACAAACACTCGGGAATCCCAGGAATTTCATTTTATCTTAATAATAACCAGCAGATGCTGCAATCATCTCAGAACCACAGTATTGATCGGTATCGCTCAAAAGTTTCAGGCGTTCAGAACTGAGAAGACAACAGTCAGGGATTTTTATGTTGAGGTAACATGAAAGCGTGTGGGGGCTTTTTCATGAGCAGCAGCACAGCCGAACAGACCGATGACATCACCTTGTTAAACAGACTTCAGTCATTCTTACTTTCCCTGTGCTGCCTGAAAAGAGTCGGAACCATCAGTGACCGCGCCGAGCCAGAATCCAAAGGAATGAACGCAATCGCTGGGAACGGCCATTGCAAAAAGTGCAAATTTTGAGCAGGCCAAAGTGCTGCGTCTCGCTACCCAGCCCCTCCTGCGCTGACGATTGATGGTGCCAGCTCAGCACCCACGCCGGGAATCCTGCCGCTCGGCAGCGGGCCGCCTTCGATCCCAGCTGCCGTAGGCTTGCGCGCCGTTTGGGTTTGCAGCAGCGCTCAGACCAGCGGTTAATGCGTTTGACCCAAAAAGGCCAGACTGTCTGAGATGATGAGATGCCAAACTGTGATTAGGGCGGGTGTGCCGAGGTGACCGGGCAGGGAGGAGCAGGCGATGCACAGGCATCCCTCCCCACGGACGCTGCCGTCACCTTCCCAAGGGCCGCTCCGCTGCACGCTCACCGCTGCTCCGAGCGCGCCGCAGCCAGCGTGCGTGTCTTCTCGGGGCGGCTCCGGCGCGAACCGCAAAGAACCGCGGAGGTGACGCAGTCGTTTCTCGCCCGATAGGGGCTCATTGAAACAGTTGGTGAGGTCCCACAAACCACAGGCTCTCAGTCTGAACCAGTCCTGTGGCACGGCTACTGGTTCTTCATTTGGTAACCTAAATTGGGATCTAGTTTTTCTTGAAATGTGTCTTGTTGTCTGAGCGTTGGAGGCTTTACTCCCCAGTTTCCTTCGGCTTACCATCAGACCGTAGATGCAGCCCAGCCCAGCAGCACACCCTCCCTCTCTCACGTGTGGAAAGCAGGTAGTGCCTTCTGTAATTAACGCTGCATCTCCAGTCTGGTGCCGTAACCAGAAAGGATCAGTCTGGTCTATAACCAGAGGTGGTCAGGGTTTAACCCTCCCTCCTGTAATCTCCCGTCTGCTGTATTTACTTACACCTACAGCTGTGCGCGTGCCATGCCCCGGGTCACCACTGCCATTTACATAACCACGGCGCCTTAAATCTGGGTACCACGAGATCTGCGCTTCGGGCTGAACCGAGTAGGCCAGGGGACCAGGAGAGCTCTCACCTGGCCAGAGAGCGGAGCTGGGCAGCGTGAAAGTCTGGGGAAGGCTGACAGGGCAGCTGCGTGACACAAGGGCCAGGAGAGCTGGGCAGCGTGAGTGGCCGTTAGTGTTCGGATTGATTGCTTTAGGTGGAGTCTCAAATTCAGATTTTTAAAGATTATCAACGCGTTTGCGGAGGGTGCACACGGCCAATGCAGATTCTAGTTATAAAACAGAATGCATTCAGGTTTGCTGTATATTTTTTTTTTCTGCTAAAGATTTAAATATCATGTGGCTTTAGCTTTCTTTCTGTTCACTGAATATCAAGGTCAATTAGGAATGATGTCTGGCTAGTACTCTGAGAGCAGATTAGACAGTTGCATCAAAAACTAGGACCATGTATAGGTCATCTGTTACTGTGACCTAGATTTCTGAGAATCTGTTCAATTTGGTTTATTGAAAATGTGGTACCCTCTCAGTTCTGTTTCTCATAGCAAACCTCTCTCTAATAGCAGAAAATAGCTTTATTAGATACTTACAGGCACTGCTTACTACTTCTGCTAAGACACAAAGAAAATCAAATCCATGCAGCAGACCTGTGCCTGTCATCCATTTAATTTTAAAATAACTTAAGGTTCTGAAAGGCTTATGCCTTATAATCTAAAGCATTTGGTCCACAAGCCAAATACTAAGCAATCTGAAATACATAATAGCTTAGCTTCAGCTTTGTTTGCCCTATTTAATTCATTCTTTTCCTTCAGTAACCAGTGGCTAGATGCAATATTTCCGCAGTCTACTTTGGAAATGAAGAACATGCTGAAATATTGGGCCAAAGCGAGGTTATTCGGCATCATCTGCGTGAGCTTTGCAGTGCCCTCGAAGGATGGCTGGGTTGGATTGCTCAGCCTCCCTCCTCAGCCCTGATCTGCGCTTACCAAGGAGAAGGGGTTTGCTCTCGGAGTCTTGACGCTATTGCAGTATATCCACCTAGGCTTTCTGGGCTGTCACGCTGAAACCACATAAAAGCAGATTTCCATTTGGAACATTTTATGACAAATTTCCTTTCCTCTCACAGCTCTTAATTGTTCCGGTTAGAAAGCAATTACCGAACCATAGATCATGCAAACGCACCGGTTAGTGGGTGTAAGCACTCGGGAGAGGACAGGGGAGAAGGTGTGCCTTAAAATATTAGAAAATATTTTCAAAACGCCGATGAGTTGAGCGTAAAAGGAGAACTATGAAAGCAGTGATTAGAGACTCCACGATTCCCAGAACAGTTTGCCAAACACATTTTAGAATTGCCACCATCAGTCGCCGTGCCTTACGGTGCTGAGGTAAGAAGCCCACCTAGAACAGCTGTGCTCCCATCACACCCAGGCAGACGTTGGGTAACACAATCAAACAGCAGTAGAAGGGGCACAAAAAAATGCCCAAGAAAAGGTGCCACGGGTTTCACCCTCCAGGCTGTCACTCCCTCATAAATTGTACTCTGGCTGTTCCAATTTTTTCAAAATTCTGAAGCCAGCTCTACCAAGTCATCTGAATTTTATACTACTTTAATATTCAAACTTCTATGTGCATCTCACAGCGCACTGGGACCAATTTATTTTATAGGCAAGATAAAAACCCAGCAATATTTGGGTGACGTTATCCGAAGATCATTCTTCTAAATGAACATAAGTACATTTTCCCCTTTTTGTTTCACATGATGGCTGCATTTAAATAGGCTAAATGTATAATTCAGAAAAGAATGGCTGAGTCCTGCTCACCTGGGGGTCATATCCACAGCCATGCAATATTTAAAAGCACAGAAAAGCAAAGAAATTAAATATATAAGAGGGGGGGAGGGAGGTCTTTCTTCCCACAGAGCATTTGCCTGGTAGCCAGATAGAAGAGAGAGCCTTTTTTCCCCACAAATCATACTTAGTTGTTCTACAAGAGTCTTTGAAGATAATTCTGTTTTAAATTTTAACACCTGAAGCTCGGTTCCAAAGCTGCTGCTGCTCCCAGGCTGAGCAGCGCACACCAGCAGCGGAAGGAAAATGATCACAGAAATCGGGGCGACGTCTCTGAGGTCAGCGCTGCGTGCACGCTGTAGTTCTGATCATTTGTAAACAAGAGTCAAGGAATTTGGTGGGAACACGTGAACAGACGGCAGTGAAACAGTGGAAATCCATCCATCGTGTGGATTACACCACGTGCAGGATGCAGTAGTGTGCTTCCCTGATCTCTGGTACCTGCGGGGACTGAACGGGAATAACCAACCCCCGAGAACAGCAAACCAGCATCTTGCAGAAGTTCGGGGAGGTCAGGGCACGTGTCTGGGGGTAGCCCCTGTTCAGCTCACGAGGAGGACGCTTCTCGTCACGGGAATCACGCGCTTCCAGCTACGCCAGCCATCGGCGAGCGATGAATCTCACAGTGGCCGGGAGGAGGAGAATGGGGAAGCTGACTCTTTCCTGCTCCCTACAGTGCCATTGTACCATCATTTTCTTTGCTTCGGTTATTTAGTTACTGGAGGTAAAATCTTGACTGTGCCGAGTGTACCATGAAATGGAGTCTTACGAGATGGCAGCGTAAAACTGACCCAGAGGTGCCGGCGATGCCGAAACTGAACCAAAACGGGAGACTTCAGAGGTGCTCCCTTTCCTCAAATCTTAAAGTCTATCAGATGAGAACTGCTGGCTTGTAAAGCTGAAATAACAAACAAATTATCTTCAAAGGCACAGTTATCAAAGAATCGTGAGGAGAGGTTACGATTATGAAAAGCAAATCCATCATCTGGTCCCTCTCCATCCACATGGCTTCCCGAGCAGATAACCTCAACTTTATCCATCTAGAACTGCCAGCGTTCCAGCGAGTCACACAGAAAATCCAAATTAGTGCAGGAAGAGAAACAATTCCCTATTTTTCTGTTGTTCTGTGTGAAGAGGGGTTTGCTGCAGGTTGAAATGGGTCCTGTCACCAGGGCGGAGGTGCAGGAAACCACCTGGGAAGTGTCCAGCTCGGGAATGGACCTTCCCGTCTGTGGCTGGCACCGTGGTTGAGTGCAGTCTCTAGACATCAAGCCACATAAAACAAATACCTGAAAAACAGTAACGAGGGAATCTCAGCTTGACAGTTGAGAGCAGTGTGAGAACTGGAGGCATTTTCCACTCTCCCTACCCTGGAAATGACTGGCCAATCCAGCTTGTTCCAATCTCTGAGCAAAAAGACAATTCTCTGCAAGAGAAGAACTAATTCTGCAAAGCCTGTCACACTGGTGACTGCCAGCAATTTCTGAAGTGCTAAAAGGCAGAAAACAATCCCAGTAACAGAAGCATCTGCAGTTAGGATCATCTCTGCCCCAAACCCAGGCACAGGAACTATGCCTAAATTCACAGCCGATGGGAAATCTGTTTGATCTCCACCGAGACGCAGAGTGGCCAGCCAAGAGCAGCAGTCAGCATGGGAGTGTCTTCTGAAGAAGTACTTATCCTAAATTCACCACCCTAATAAATATAAAGCATCCTAGGCCTAGAGCAATGCAGTGTTTCAGCGATGAAGAACTGTTAGCCTGGGTAATAAACCAAAAGAGACAACGTTATTTATATCCCCAGAAGCTGCTTACCCAGCATTAGATGTGTCAGGGCATTGTACAGCTGCGGGAGTTCCTCAGAAGGACACCTCAGACTCCCCTCTGTTAAAAATGAGGAATCTAATCCAGACAACAATCTTCATGGCAACAAATGTTATCTTAAAAGATGTGGGATAAAAGTTCACGGGGAAGCTGTGCAAATTCATGAAAAGAAAAATGCATTCATGGTTCCTGAATGCACAGAAGCCTGTCTCCGGGAGTCTGTGCATGCTGAAGAATGTCTGGAAGACAGGAGATGATGAGTAGGAAACAGGCCTTAGAACACGTGCTCTGAATCTTCCTAAACATCCATTAGCTGCTGGTTTGATTTTAGTTCAGAGTCAGAACTGCTCTATCGATTGCAGCCCACAGCTACAATTCAAAGAGTGGTCCCAAACATCAAGGTAGTTGTTTGTTGTTTTTTTTCCCAACAAAAAATTTTTGAAGTCAGGTGAAATGAGACAGAGATGCACTGTTAAGACATCCTGGACTGAGATCATTCCATGTTCACTGCAGGTACAAATAGCTCAGAAATGCAGCTTGCTCCAAAACCCATCCCTGATGGGTCTACTCAGAAACCCATCCCTTGCACCCCCTTTGGGGTGCTGGAAGGCTCTTACAGTCCTGCAGGAGCTCCTTATCTCCTCCCCAGGCTGCCTGGGTGAAACTGCTTAGCCCTTTGGGAACTCTGGTGAAGAGGCAGGCGGGTCTCGCAGCACCGCGTCTGATCCCTCCACCTCACACCAAACCAACTTCGGAGACAGGAGAGCAAGCTGGAGTCTAATCTGGTATGATCAGTCCCCTCTAAGTAGGTCAGGGAGAAAGCTTTTGACCATGGCTATGTCTTCCAGCCGCCACCACCCTTCTCACTACAAGCAAATCTGACAAATACTTCCTTGAGCAGGTAACAGGAGATGGAGGGTTTGATTCTGAGAGCTTGGGTGTTTGTTCTGGAAAGGTATAGCAAGTTGTGTTTAGAAAACACAACTATTTCAGTGGCTTGGGAAGAAAATGCTTAGAATAGAGGGCATCTGATTACTCAGCCTGGGATGTCAGATGGCAGGAAGATGCAGGCTAGCTCTTCACTAGTGCCTCACTTTAAAATATTACCATCTTTGGCAAAAAGAATCAAAACCAAAAGAATTTCACTTTTCTGATAAAAACACTTGGCTGAGACTTAGTCCAATATTTTCCAGGGAGGCGTGTATAATGTAAAATTGGTGTTGTTGAAAAATCACCTCTCCCTATGCTCTTGACACAGAAGTTCCCAATCCAGGTTTCTGAAGGGCAAGTCAAACCATTTTTCCCCGCTCACGCCATCCTCAAGGTTCTGCTGCCCCCCAGAAGCAGCCCCGTTGCCAAGGCCAGGGCAGCGCTGCTGTGCTCTCACCAGCTCCTTTGTGCAGGGAAGGGCATTAACAGACAGGACAAAGCTCCTTCACCAGTTTACTCCAGAGATCTTCATTTTCCTGGTGACTGTCTTTCTGGTTATTTAGTTGTTCTCCACTCCTCTTTTCAGAAACCTGTTCAGCTCAGCGATGTCTTTAGGGCAGCCAGACCTGGACAATGTATTTCAGCTGTTACAGAACTAAATGCAGATGCGACAGCCCCCGTCCCTATTCAGTATTTCATTGTTTGCAGAGCAGTACAAGTCGGACTGTGCACACACATGCAGTTAATTATCTACTGCAGCAAGTACCGCTCTACACAGTGGGCTCCTTTATGTTCACACACGGCCTGGGTTCCTTCTTCCCAAACACCTCACTTGGCGTTAGACTACACAAAGCTTTCATTTTTTATCTAGAGATCCAGATTTGCATCACTGGTCTCTTAAAAAAAAGCCCCAATCTGCTAATATCTGATCCTATGGACACAGCAAACAGTCACTCCGAGGTGCACCAGCTCCATCGAGTCCCCCAGAGGACTGCACCAAGACCTGCCCGTTTGTCACTTCTTAATCCTGGAAACATTTGCCACAGCAGATTTGTACCATAGCAGTTTAAGTTGTCATACAGCATTGTCAAGCACCTTACAAAAGTCTAGGTTACCTTGCGTCCACAAGCAAGGTTCCTGACTCATGATGAGATCAAAATACCTTGGTACGTCCTCCATAAATCGCGGGGAAATGGCATTAACAGAGTTTCTCTTGGGTGCCAGAGGAGCTCTGCGTTTATTTTCTCTAGGATCACCATCACAGCACTATGTCCTAAGAGGGCAAATGGATCAGACTGGAAACGGTGTCCCTGATTTCATGTAGTCTCAAGACTTGTCAGGTAGTGGTCCAAGGAGCTTTTGGACCATTAAAAAACCCAACCCCTCCAGTGCTAGTTGTAGAAGGCTGCTGAACCTGAATCGTTCAGCCACAGCATTGCTACTTAAACACCCATCCCCATTATCCCCATTCCAGTGAAACAGCACCAATAACTAAAACTGCTACCAGGAACCACCTCCCCTTGTCGTCCACTGTCTCCTCAAGAGGTGCCTGCATGTTTGTACTGCCAAAGTCGTTTACATCTACAAAGAGAACACATTTCTATAGTGCATTAAAGCTTTTCACAGGACAACGTAGAGCTGCTTGCACGTGGCATTTCCATGGATGCTTCCAGGTAGCCACTGAGATATTGTTTGCATGCTGAGCACGATTGTAGCCCCAGTCTCCATACACTGGGGTTGCACAGCTATAGCACAGGGTGTGGAAGGGAAAGGGGAGCAGGTTTACTACCAGATGCATATGTTAAATTTATTTAGTGATACTTTAAGGCTGTGCCATTAGGATTCCTGTCCTGCTGGAAATAAAAGCCTTACTGGGAGGAACTGACAGAATGATTGAATTAGGGTGTAAGAATTGTTCAGGTCCCATAAAGTCCACAGAGCACCAGAAACCTCCACAAAATGAACTAAATCAGATGATTAACAGGTTAACCTCTCCCTTCCAGGGCTTGTGTGCATATGGAGGAAACCATGTTCTTCAGACAGAAGCCCATTCTCTCCACTGTAAGTTGAAAGAAAACCCCACGTGCTCTGAATCTACAATGTTCTCATTCTGAAGTTCTACTTCAGCATTCCACTACCTCCCTGACTGACATCATTACACTGATGACCTCACAGGGATTCCACTTTGTGAGACATTCCACATGCAGAGCTAACAGTCAGGCTTTCAGAGCCCCCCATGCCATGGCTGACAGCCTTCAGCATCTGGGGAAGATGTCAGGTCCACTTAATGCTGTTTCCACAGCAGAAAATAATAATTGAGCAGTAACAGTAGTGGTGGCAAGTTGTCAACCACGGGTGGGTTTCAGTGCTTCCTAGCAAGAGGAAGGTTCAGAGCAGCTAGTAACTTTTGGGGGGTATCAGACCAAACTAAGTAGCCACAGAGTAACCCCCTCAACGTCACCTTACCAGTTCCACCACACTAATGGAAGAAATGAGCAGTGCTGGTACAGTGGGCTCAGGCAGCAGCCCCCCAGAACAGGCTTTGCTCACACAGCTCAAAGCTGTCACCGGCACTGTGCTCCCCACTGCTGAGGCTGCTGCTAAGCACAAAGACACTTCAATAGGGAAGGAAAATTGGGAAGAAAATAGATGAAAAATTACATGACCTGTTTTGTGGTAAGACACAGGCAATCACTTGAACAACAGCAAGAGAACGTGCCAGGGCTACGTGGAAGAGAAATCCTGTCCTGGCAGCTCTCCCTGCTGTGGCTTTCAGAGGGCTCTTGCTGTAACAGGGTAGTCTGCCCTAAGGTTCCTTACACTGTATAGATCTACACCTATAGATGGAGGTGTGTGTATATACACACCCCTCCCAAAAGAGAAAGGACTTGAAGATTGGAGAGCAAACGTGGGTGTTGCACACAGCTCAGGGGGTAAAGCTGCAGCCCTTCTGTTGCTTGACAGGATTTACCTTTTGTCTCTCCCAAGCCTTGCACATGCTGCCCAGTTACAGTTCGCAGAGAATTACTTTATTTGGAATATGCCCAGAAATCCAGCTGATGGAGAGCTTTCAACCTTGTAAGAGGGAAGGAGTGTGCAGCCAGGATATAGAAATAACATGTACAGTTTGTTTTTAACATTAAGAAATTCAAGCTCTCAAATCATGAAATGAGAAGATGAAAGTTACCAAGTCAGAGGTCAGAGGAGATACAAAAGGAGGAAGAAGTAGTGAACTGAGGAAAAAGCCTTTCACAATGCAGTTTAAATATAAACACAGTTTTGGTTTGATAAAACCAAAATTTCATGCTTGACTTGAGCTTAGTTTCCTTGATTCATGTTACACCTACCACATGTAGTCACCCTTCACCCTGGGACACCCGTGAGGCCTAACACTGGAGGCTGAGCATTGCTTGTTACTAATTCAAGTTTTCTTTGTTCTTTCCACCAGCTTCTGCTCCAGAGAGATGGCAAGAAAAAGGTGAGACTAATTTCCAGAGCATTCTTTCAGATTGTCAGTGTCTGTTGATGTTTAATGATACAGTTAAAGTCAGTCCTTAAGTGCAGACTACAGGCTGTGTTCTGGGGGAAGCTCATCTCTCCAACAGCTTGCTCAGGATAGGAGATTGTTTCAGGTACTGTATTAGGCAATCCATTTATTAACTTACACCTATCAGCTCAGGATATTCAGAGACACACTTAAGAGTCCCTACAAGAGAAAATACTGGGAATTAAAAGGAAGTCTCCAGAATTTTAAAGTGATAGATTATCCCCCCTAACTCTGCGGGCTTTGCTCACAGCAAAGTTATTTCAGATATAGCAGCAGATTTATTTTTCAATGAACAAGCAGCAAATAATTCCCATATCTGAAACCATGGAAGACAGGTGGAAAAAGTGAAGATAATTAGAGAGATGCAATATAGAGATTTAAAGAGAATAAATCCCTTTTTTCCACTTTTCAGGGCAAGATAATGCAATTCATTTATTCTAACCAGTACATTCCTAAGCAGACATTTACATACTCGGCTTAAAACTGCTTTTAAGCTGCTCCAGTAACGTTCTAGATCGCATTAAAAATGCTCTGAGGACCAGAAGACCACCTCATGCAGTGCTTCCCTCTGGGCAGGATTTCCCACACCCCTGACCTGCTCCATCTCCACTACAGTGATTGATGGCCAGTCCCCATCCCACCCTGCAGCAGCTCTGCTGTTGAAGGGCCACCTTAGCTCAGCCAAGCAGCATCTGAGAATCCACGTGCCTCAGAGGGCAAATAAAGCCTGAAAAGAACCCGGGCACAAGAGGGGACAGGAGCTGCAGAAATGCAGTCAGGCACCACGTGCTCTGGTACAAAGCAGATCCCCCTGCTCTCACTGTTGGGCTGCAGTTCCAGGTGTCCCCCTGATTCACTTTGGTTTTAGAGTGAACTATAAAGGCCCCCAGCAGGGCTGTTTGGAACAAGCCCATCCACAGGAGGACAGACTTCTCCACAACTGCAGTTCAGGTCTGCTCAAAGCTGGTTTACGAAACACAAGTCAACTTCGCATCCCTAACTAGGGTTACACTTCTGCAATTCATTAGTCCTCGTGGTTCCAGTTGGTAATTAAAATGCTTGCAGTTTAAGACTTTATAATAAAGAATGTGCAGTCCTCAGCAGTGTTTCCACTGCCAGGCTATGGAAAACATATGCATGGAAAGTATGCAGAGCGCATGTACCCGGCCATCTTTGGATAGCTTCAGTGAACATTCAACGCTGTCGGTGAGTTTGAGCACTAGAAAAAACCATCGACCGTTGACTGTACCTTGAGGTTTATCACAAACCCTCTGTTAAATGGAAAGCTTGAACCTTCATAGGTTTTCACATATGGTTGCCATTAACAGGCCATGATTTACAGATTACATTAAGAGCTACCAAGGTTGAGTTTTTCCAGTTCTACTTTCTCAAAAAAAAAAAAGAATTTGTGTATAAGAAATGTTTCGCTTAAAAAACCAACAAACTTTACACAAAAGCAGAATTTCTGCACAGCAGAGCCTCCGAGAGCCACGGATGGTTGGCTATGGGCAGCATGAAAGCAGTAACGTGTCCACACCATATGGTACACTTGGAAACCAATCTGAGCACAGTCTGTGTTCAAAAGAGCAGAATACAGGCCAGATCAGGAGGGAAACCTCGTTTCCATTTGGGCTGGCAACTTGAGCTTCGCTGGAAAAAGCTTTGGAATGTCAGCTCATTTGCTCACAGGAACCTGCTGCTTGGTTTCAGCAGCTGCTCGCTGGGAACGCTGGGTGAGGACCGGATCCCTCCCAGCAAGGTCCAGCTGCTCCGGCAGCTCACGCTGCTGCTTTACAACCAGGGCAAGCAAGACAGTGCCCTTCCTCCACGAGGATGTGATAATGCTTCAAGCAGGATGTGTCTCATCCTGGTGTAACGCGAACACTGCTGGGATGAGGCCCAGCCCTTGTTGGGTTAGAGCACAACGTGCTGCTTGAGAAATTTTGGGAAATAGTTTAAATGCAAAAATAAAGTTCAGTGAGTGCACCATTTCCAAGTCCTTGGGGTGCACAATCAGCAACCATCTAAACTACAAAACAGATCTACTACAGATTCTTTGTCAGGATTCTTTGTTGCAACCAAGCAAAACAAATCACCTTTACCAAAAACCAGCAGTTAATGTCATTTTTAGTGCAGTCTCTAAATGGCAGCATGTTTTTCTGCTGTGAAAGTGCACTTCCCAGGAGTCACCAAGATTTTCAGAAGCCCCAAAATAGTTTCTGGCCCGAGGTCACGGCGAGGGCGATAGCGCCTGTTGCACGGAAACCCCAGTAACGGCAGCAGGGCCTGAAGAACGCCAGCATCTCCAGCATCTAATGGCTGCAATCAACATTCATTGCTGTCGGTGGGTTTTCATTTCTATCAACTCACTGATCAATGAATGCAAACTGCGGACCAGCTAACTGGGAGACCGCGCGCTCGGGCAGCTCGGGGCATCCTCCTGCCAAGAAAAGACACTCGGGCTTTTTGCTGAAGAGTTCTGCCTGCCCACAACTGTGTAAAGCAGGGCTACAGCTCTGCCACTGCCTCACCAAAGAGGTTCAGGACAGATCATACAGCTCCCTCGTGAGCACGGGTGCTCACTGCCCCCTGACAGCCACGGTGAAGATGAACATCTTACCGAGCAGTGAGGTCGGGATGAAATGAGTATTCCTGGTAGAGAAACAGTCATTACAACACAACTTTTTGAGACATCCTGACTGCATGAAGCATTCCAGGCCCCTCGTGTTGGGATAACAAGCTTTGCTTCAGTTTGACATTCTAAGAGCTGCTGCAGCAGTGCTAGAGCTCCTGCCCTCCAGCCCCTGGGTGCATTGTCAGTGCACCAGACCCTCCCAAGGCTCTTTGTGCTGGAAAGAGGTGGTGTGGAAAACCACAGTCCATCCTCAGCCAGACTGAGATAGCCCTCCCTGTCATTTTTCAGCTTGAAGAAAAGGCTTCCATGTTGAATACTTTATATAAGGAATATAAAAAGTGTCTGTTTAAGCATGGAAACCTGATCACCAACTGTCAGGTGCATTTCTGTATGACTGTACTGCTTACTAAAGCACATTAAAAATAGTATCTCGCATGAGGCATTTTTGCTGTGAAGTGGGTTTGCTTTTGTTTTTTAAGGAAAATTTTACTTGTGCTAACTCAGCTTCAATTTTTTTCTATTTATACTACAACATGTGTATCTTCTGTCACAGCTTTACAGAACAAAAAGGTTTAACTTGAATTCTATACTCGGAGCACTGATATCATTTGTACTGGAGAGCTGGGGCATTAGCTCCTTAGACCTTTCCTCTTCCCAACCCTAAAGGGGAGTCTGTAGCCACACAGCACAAGGGATCTGTGAAGGCAACACCCCAGATGAGCCTCTCCACTCTTGCAGGATTAGTTTGCAGCAGCCTGCTCAGACACGCTGTGCTGATAGCCCACAGTGACTGTCTCCCCAAGCTTGCCCTACAGTTCAAGTCAGAACAAATTACTGATGACTTCTAAACTCCAGTTTGGTGAATATTCAACAACCCTGTTTGCTTCTGCTAAAAAAACCAAACCTGCTCAGTTTTATACAGGAGCAGCTTCACTGCTATCAACAGTTACAAGCTAACAGGCTGAACTCTTCCCCCCCTCAAGGCCCAGTTTTGCAGTCTCCCCTCTGCCCCAGTCTGGGAGTGAAGGGCTCTGTTCAGTACCCCCTAACAGGCACTTCCAGCCCCCTTGGCAAGATGGGTAGTTTGATGTAAAGAATTTACTACAGTAATGTAGTTGTGAACAGCCTGAAAAGTGTGCCAGCTGAATTGTTCAAACATTATGAAAACTCAAATGACTCATTTTTGGTGCAGTTTGACATGGTGCCTTGGAAATTTTTTTTGGAGGAGTCATTTACCAAGTGCACAATCTGGATTTTTTTTTCCCCAGTGGCATCTTACATGATGTACAAGCAAGTACTTGTATATTACTGTAAACAGACATTTCAGCCCCCTGTTTTTCCCCACATGCACCTGTATGAACACACAACATACCAAAGTCCTGACAGAGATGTTCACCTTTACTGCAAGGGAATATGAAAATAATTCACTGCAATTACTCCAAGACATTTTGGACAACCAGGAAAAGCTACAGTAAAGGGGCCATCCCCAAGTGCTACACACGACAAGCAAAAGGCTTAGGCAGACACCACACATCTCAAACACTCTGGATGCACAGATAAGCCTAAGAATTCAGTTTTCTATTCCACTGTGAAAATCCCCAAGTTTTTCTGCTTTAATCATGTTTGGCAATGAGACAGCAAGGGAAAAACCACTGTGGGCAGGCAGGTTAGCAGACATGGTCAAAACCTTTCAAAACCCATGCTTGGGAAGTTTTAGATGTTTCTGGCACCAACTGCTTGCTCCCTACCAGAGATCACCACCCCGCAGAACCGCCTGCCCCGGACGTCAGCCAGACCAAACACCAGGATGCTGCTGAGCTCCGGCGTGTTCAGTGCTGCCACTGCCACAGAAGCTGGACAGCTGGGGCTGGAGGTCTCAGAACTGCCCCAGCAGGAATCTCTGGGGCTCATCTCTCACCCCCCAGAGCCCTGGCAGGCCAGCCACAGCTCAGCTCACCGCAGCCCTCTGAAGACACCGCTGCCCAGCTGTCCACCCGGCAGCCCACCAGCCTGCCCGCCAGCACGGATGGGTTCAGCAAGAGACAGGAAGACATCAAAAGAACTCCAGGAGCTCAGTTTATTTAGTTTATCAAAAGTTTATATTTACATCTTCATAGGGAACAGAAGTTTGACAAGTATTTTTCAGTTTAGCAAGAGATAACAGACATGAAAGCTGTAGCTGGAAAAATTCAGACTAGCAATAAACAAAGGAAAACAGAGGGTCATTCGGTTCACATTAGACAGCTTTGCTTTTCATATTGGCAGACACATTCTGATGTAAGGATTCTGGAAAAGTTGGGGTTTAGTACCTTTTAATGCATGAGGGGCCTGAACACAGTAATTCTGAGCTATGTCAGGCTCCCAAAGGTTCAACAGAGCACCAGCCAATAAACTACACGTGTCTAAATGGCAACTTACTCTACATATGCATGTGAAATCTTGTGTTTGCATGTAAAAGTGACCAACTACATGAAAACCTGGCCAGATGCCTACGAAAGTGTGCTTTAGTAATCAACACCCAAGTAACTGCACACATTTGCAGCTCTGGGCCCATCATCCATGCATTCCCCGTGCCCATTTTCATTCTAAAGAGGACCCATATTTCTCACTGCAGAGGAACCAGTTTGCCGGAGCCTCAGAGCTCTCGACAGAAGTGCAAGTCCATCGGCAGGATGGCACAGGGGGAAACTGTCCTGAATCCAGAAGGCTTTTAGCAGTTCTGAGCATCGGAGCTTTAATTCTGATCTGTCAGTCTCCCGCATTTGGAAAATCCAGAGATTTTCCAAAGAGTGACACAAAAAGTTGCTTTAAATAAGGAATTCGCACTGAGCTCCTCCCTCTGTTCTGAGCACAGATCCGAGGTTACGCCCGCTCCTTCCTCCGCTCCAAGGGCTCATTGCCATCTAGCGGCTTGTGATGACAAGAGGCACTCGGTCCCTCGACACAGCAAATGCCACTAGATGGAGCGTTAGGAAAAGGCTGAGCTCCTGTTCCTGGGGATGGTCAGCAGCTCAGCCTCAAAGCCCCTAACAGTTACAGGTCCAGAGCTGCAGTCAAACTGAAACGGATTTCCCCAGCTGCATTCAGTGGCATGAGAAATCCCAGGCTTACACATCCAGTACTGAAACTTTGGAGATATTTATGTCAACACAATTTACCAGCACCTCAGGTACTGATCACTAACATACAGGCATCTACTTTGCAGCTTTCCCCCATACATCTCTAGTGACAGATCTTGTGCATCCTGAACTCTGCTGGTGTAAATAGTGATGTACAGACCTGGGCTGTGCTCCTTTTGAGACAGAGCTGATCAATTATCAGGTACAGGAATCCCCACCTCAGTGAGTAACCTTTAGCTCTAAAGCTTCTCAAAGTCTCTACCATGAAGGATGAATTCGCATCTTTGGATTAGCTCAATGAGAAATTCCACCTCATCACATGTGGCAAGAAAAGGGGTACTTACTGCCCACGGAGTTCATAGGAAGGACAGGAGAGGAGGAACTCATCTGCTCCACATCTGTAGCTAATGGGAAAGTGAAAATGAGAAAGTTGTGATCAGCATGTTACCAAGAAGTCTTTCATTTACATTTAAATTGAATACGCATGTCTTTGATCACCTGAGGAAGCTGCTGAGCAGCAGTTAATTTTTAACAGGGTCTTCCTTCCTTCCTTCTTAAGGTATGACTCTCACTTGTCTGCAGATCTACCTTTCTGAGCAGTTTGATTAATAATCTGTAACGTAATGCTTTGAGAGTATCAACTCAGAACAGCTCCCAGCACGCAGACATTCTGAATTATGTCAGCTCCAAGCTGTAGAGAGTATCAGCTTTATGCAGAGCATTGCTGGGGAATGAAAGGACATGATGATATTGCATCTGTGACCAGTGTGCCTTCAAAAGACTCCTGATAGAAGAGTGATCCCCTTCCAAGGGCATGCAGAACACCTGCATTTGATCTGCAGCACCATCAGTAATAAGTGTCTTTAAATACAAGACACTCCAAAAGCTTTTTTTTCCAACAGCTGAAAGAAACAGAACTACCTTCCTGTGCTTTGCCAGAATGAGATCTGACCCAAACACCAGATGCCCTCTGCATTTTGTCAGGGGTCCAACTTTCTAGGACCCAACCTAGGAAGGAACCTCTCCCTGTAACAGGGTCAGTTTTAGCCTAACAAGTCTCTGCGGCTTTCTCTCTTCCACATGCAGCCCACATTCATTCTTAGCACATCCCCACAAACACCAAGCCAGCCAGACCAGCCTCCAGCTCCATCCCCTCGATGCTAGCAGATACCACAATTATACCTTCAGCAATTCTCATTTAGCCTTAAGACCCAGTAAATGCGTACTACGAGTTTACATTCCTAACCACAGAAGGCACTCCCAGAAGCACAACTTCAGCCCACAGACAGGGGTTTGCTGTCAGTCCAAATCCTGCGTCCCACATTCTTCCAATTCCCGTTTCTTCGGCAGCAGTTCCCTGAAGACCACTGTTTACACTGAGAAGTGCAAAGTTCTGCTCTAATTAGGCAAGCCACAAACAAATGTAAACACTTTAGCAGGCCATTTTTGCAGAATGCAAAGAGCAGAGCCAGCACCACACTCCTGTTCCCTCCATCCTCCTGCCTGCTGCCCGGTACCCAGCAGGGACTTCTCCTGGCAGCCTGCTCAGCAAAGCACGTTCCACACCAGCCACAGTCAGTGACAAACACAAGGGCAGGCTTATTGGAAATGCCCTGGCTTATTCCTGCCTTCTTCTCTGGGGAATTAAGACATTCACTGCCTACACCACCTAAGCATTAACTTATATTCTCACTTGGCTCTTCCTCAGACCATGCTCAGGAAGCTGCCTGCGATGTGCTCAACTGCAGCCTTAGTTTCATCCTGAGTGCAGGATGAAGCCCAGAATCCAGCCCCTGTAAGTACCAGCGTTGAGCACAACTCTGCTTTCAGAAAGGTTGAACTAACAGATTGGCAGATGGTCACTTAAAGGTTACCTGCTGCTCTCTGGCAAAGAGAGGTCAACTGCCCAGCACAGCAGCCAGATGGCACGGAGCAGCTCAAAGCCAGTGGCCAGTACCACTTGAGAAGCTAATGTGTAAGTAACAGTCACTCAGGGTAGTAAACTACACCTGCAGACACCTGGAATAGTTTATCAAGTATCATTCTGAAAGCAACCAAATAACCTATGTGCCTTCTGAAGAGAGCTTTGAGTGCTGAGCATTTAAAGATAGAAGCAAACAGTTTAAACCCCGTGGCTGCTGGTTGCTCACTACACCACCACCTTAAAGGCTGCAAACAGCCGCACAACACCGTCCCCTACCTCTGCCTGGGAAGGATAACTCCAGTTCACACTTGAAAATACAGATTTAATTACTATTCTAATATGTTCAAGGCTAACTGCGCAGTCACAGCTGTCCAGGTGTTCAAGTCTGAAGTTACTAGAATGGCCTCAGTGTCCTGTCAGGTGCTGCTGTGACCCAGGGGACACTGCCCAGCATCTGGCCAAGGGCTCACAGGCTGCAGGGACCCTGAGCTTGGCAAGCCTGCGACACCAGACAAGCAGTTAACACCTCAACATCTCTGCTCTTGTGCTGCTGGCAGATGGGTGTTTATAACCTGTTTCTCAAAACAGTGCTTCCACCTTTTTTAATAAGTTACATAAAAGCACAAGTATTTATCCTACAACTTGCCTTAGATACGCAGATTGAGATTTCTTTACTATTAATTTACACAGATGAAAAAGTTCTCTAACAGCTCTTTATGTAACATGGCAATGCTGGGTTTATCCTCTCACCCATAACCCCTCACCCTCCTCTCCAGACCTTTGTCTTCATAATTGTATGCAACACGTTAAACTCCTAAAAACAATTCAGCTAAGGGACAGGAGATATGGATTAACAAGCAGCTAAGATTTTTGGGAATGAGTTTGCTCTAAAAGATGAAAAGGACAAAAGTCTGCTCCACTATGAAGAACAGCTGCTGCCAATACAACTATTTACCCTCTGACCTCTCCTCTGCCCAGTGAGTGAACAGTGCCAATTGTTTTCTTGTATTATATACTGTTTACAAGCCCTGAGTGGCATGAAAGGAATTAATAATTCAGCTCATGGAGCTGATGACCTCTATTGGGTACCTCTGTTTGCCGAGCAGAAATCAGAGCAGAAAGCTCCCTTGAAGCCACAGGGTTTCTTTAAGAGTTTTCCACTTTACAGCCTAATTGGCCACCATAACATAAATCAATTATTTCTCCTGTTTTAAGCAACAATGCCACCTATTCTCAACCACTCGATTTCTAACTCCCCCTGTATCAAGCCAGGCCTTGTTCTTGGCCTTTTACAATTGTCTAGCGAACGCGACAGCAAGGACAGCTTGGAGAACTTGGCGGGATTGGGAACATTTGGGACGCCACCAAAAAGAGGTTATGCTATTTTGAACTCCTCCTGACCCCTGACTGTCCTCGTCACTCTTTATGCTAATTGAGAGGGTATATGGGCTACCCCTAGAAATGAACTTAGCCTGAACCTGTGACATAACATTGGGCTCTGAAGATAGTGGTGCATGAGTCCTGGTACCCCTCCCCAAAGGCTGCCATCCTACATAAAGGATGTATTGGAGGTGATACCTGGACCCTGAACAACTGCAGGGATACCCAAGGTCAGAGTGAGCAGAACATGACAATTGATTGAGTTGCATCATCTTCCACTGCTGCTGACCAGCTGCTGGCCTGCTGGAGATCAATTGCACACAGACCTCTCCAGTAAAAACGCAGCGGTGCTTCTGGGGCTGCAAACAGAAGGGCGTTTGCATAGTAAAAATCTCAAAGTTGGGTGTTTAGGAAAGACTTTCTGAAATACGCGTGTTAAAAATAGGGGTTCTGACCTTGAAAAAATACAGTGCAACACGGGATTAGAGACTTCTCCCTCCAGAAGGTGACCCTGAGGCATCAGAACTTCCAGCTAAGAGGCAGCAACAACCCCAAGACCTTTCAGTAGATTTATCCTTGTATTACCATTTACTAACTCAGGCTGGAAGGCATCTCTGGAGCTGATCTAGTTGATCCTTGCACTGGAAGCAGACCAAATTTCACTGTTGGATCAGCTTGGTCAGGTTCACTCACTCAGCTTGTACCAGTTTACTCAAATCTCCAAGACTTCATGGCATCTCTGGAAACCTGTCCCACTGCTCCATCACTTCCACTCAGTTTTCACCCACCTCCCCAAAATGTCCAGCAGAAGTTTCCTTTCTTGCAACTCATGACCATTGCATCAACCTTTTCCCACATAACTTTGAAGGTCCCAGCTCCATTTTTTCCTTGCAGCCACTTTTAAAGAACTGGAAGGCTCCAGTTAATCCCCACTTAGCCTCCTCTTCTCCAAGCTAAACAAACGCAGCTCCTTCAGCCTGTCCACATTTGTCATGCAGTCCTCCAGCGGGCTTACTTCAGTTCAACCTGTCGCCTCTGGGAGGCCCAGAACTGCACCAAGTATTCAAAATACAACTTTGCCACATCCCAGAGGACAATTAAGTGCTTCCCTGAACCTCCTGGCTACCTGCAAGCCAGCACAGGTCGAGGTGTCATCACCACAAGCACACTCAGACTCTGTCACGAGGTTCTCTGGGACCTCAGGTCCCCTCTCAGAGCTGCTCCCCAGCCTGTACTGTTTTCATGGGGTTATTCCATTCCAGATGTAGGACTTGCCATTTGTCTGTTTAAACTTTGTGGTTTCAATCAGCCCTTTCCTTTGGGTTACTGAGGTCCTTCTGAACAAAGTATCAGTCTTGTGTCATCTGCAAATCTGATGAGTACTCCATCCCATCATCCAGACAGCTGATGAAACTGAGATGATAGTGGCCCCAGTATTGACTCCCAACTACAACCCCAGAATAACTGGCCACCAGTTGAACTGTTGACTGCAACCCTTTGAACTTAGCAGTTCTTCACCTACATTTGCCTTGTAGCCCAGTTTGGTTACAATGATGATGCGGGAGGTGACGTCAAAAGTGTTGCTTAAGATTCATGACAAAATTGCTCTGCTCATTCAGGGATCCAGTCATTTCATCACAGAAGGAATGAGGTTGGTCAGCCACATTCTCCCCTTATATTCCCAATTCCCTTCCTGTCCCTCAAGTGCCTGACACATCTTCCAGGAGGATTTGCTCCCTGCTCTGCCCAGAAACTGAGATGAAGCTGCCCAGCCTGCAGCTCCCCAGATCAGCTACTCCTCAGCAGAGCTGAGTTAAAGGTGATTCATTATCCCTTATCAGCTAAATTTTACTATACAGAGACATTCCTCCCCTTTCCCCTACATTGGGTAGAGCTTCTTGGCTCACCTCAACACTGAAAACATGCTGTTTGGAAAGGAGTGGCAAGTAAGGTCACCTCGTGGTAAATATTTTTAATTATTTTGTTAACACAGAAAACAATTGGAGTTCCTGCTCACCCACAGAGCCAGAAGGAAGCAGTGCCATGCTCTGCACGGCCAGGAGCTATACCTGCACTGTATTCCTCAGGAAACACTGTACAGACGTGGTTATTGTAAAGGCCTGTTTACATTCCAGTAAAATTCTGTCAGCATGCCATCTGATTTATTGATGCCATCAAAAGTCACAGGATTCCTGAAATGCCTGCTGAGACACAAAAATCAAAGCAGAGGGAGATGCATTCTGCTGTGGTATCAGCTTTACCGCTCGCCTCACGGGCTGGATTTCCAGAAGCCTCCTGTTTCCCACCACCACAGAGCCCTTCTGGCCAGCCCAGCACTGCTGCTCCAGAGCCCAAGCAGCCTCTTCACCGGCCGTCGGGAGCACCCACAGCACAGACACCACTTGGTGATGGGGAGGCTGGTAGGGCTGCTCTGAAACTCATTCCTCTGAGGGGTGTCCATGTAAATCTTGCACCTTATTTTAAATGTTTAGGCTACAGAAAGGGCACACAGTACATAGGCAGGCAGCAGAGCTTCTCTGAAAGATAGCTGTGCTGGAGAAAGCCTCCAGGTGTCTTCTGGAAAGTGATGCTCAGGCACATGGTGCAAGCCATCAGAAGAGCTCCATGCAGTGTGCTGGGTTTCATTCAAAGGGGAGTGAAACTACGATAGTCAAGCCTAAAAACACATCTCACTAAGCACCTGTCCATTGAGATCTGTGTTAATCTTTCCCCACAGATCGATACTGAAATGTTTTGCACCTTTTGGTGACATTTCCTTTCACTTTCAAAGCACATTATTCAGAACTAAAACAACGTGTTTGAAATCCTAAACAACTCCCGAGGAACCTGAGCTCATAAGCACCGCGGCAGAGCAGCGATAACATCCAGTTCTCCCAGACAAATGGGAATTTCACAACACTATTTCCTTTATTCAGAAGGTTCATTGGTTTTCAAAAGGCATGCCATCCTGACTTGAGGACAAAAAAAGCCTACCAAGTGAAGTAATAGAATCATAGAGTCAACTGATATTACACAAGACACTTCATAAGTGTTAATATCAACCCAGACAAATGCTTACCCACTGATAAATAATAGCACATTATGGCAGAAATCATGCTGCAGATTAGCCAGTGTTCCCAGAGGTGGGTGGTTATAGACACCAGGCAGTGTCAGGCTAGAAACACTGCGGTCTTTTGCACCACAAACCAGAGGAGAAGCCCTTTTAATTCTAGCTTGAATTGCCTAAATTGGAAGAGACCTTGAAGAGCATCAAGGTCTTCATCAGCCAGCATGTGAATGGCACTGACACTGGGGTCCTGGGGAAGCACTGACACACACTCCTCCCCCCCAGTTAATTTAACTGCATTTATCTTGAATTTTAATTAGTGGAGATAACATTACACCCTCTAACTGTCTCAGCTGCACATTGCCAGTGCCCACTAGGGCTTGACTGGTGGCACTGGCCAAGAGAAGACTGACTGATGGTTTTCTGGGGGAGGATCACAACACAATCCTAGAACACAACCAGTAGGTGTAAGCACTACACATTGGAGCGAGTTTCCTCATTGTTACAGTGTGCACACAAAGACTGAATCATCCAAACCAACCACTGAACGTGTGAGTGTTCAAATACTAGAGAGAAAAAGCTTGAAGTGCCTGGGTACAGCCTGTTCCTGCAGCGCTCAGTTATGAGATGAGATGCTGGGTTACAGGAAATATGCTCACTAGTGTAAAAACTGCTGTTGGCATTCTGGATTTAAAACTGCAAGTCTAAACCTACAAGTTGAGGACATGGAAGTGACATGTTTTAGGCATTAGAGAGCGTATCAGATCCCTAAACCAGCCCCCAGAGCTGTGGCTCTCCCTGCACACCACACAAGGACCAGTCAGCCAGGGAGTTACCGTTTAATTCGGCAGCATGGGCACAGCCGTGGCTGGTGCTTTTTCATTCCTGAGCTCTTCGTTTCCTACAGGCCAGCTCACAAAACTCGGTCACCCACAGCCCTCCAGTCTCATCAAGAGCTCCCCTTTCAGCCCTGCCATCCCAGGATCTTGGGTTTTGTTGGAGTGAAAAGCTCACATTAAGCATTTGGCCTCCCAGGGATGGGGATTACGTACAGCCGAGGAGCAGGGGAAATCCAATTCTCTCCCCACCCTCTCTACCATGTTTGCAAACCGTATTAACTCCTGCTGCTTGCAATTCCAGAAGCTCTTCCCTTTCTCTTTGGGGCTCATTCTGGCCGCATCTGTCTACTGCTATAATCTCATTTTGCAGGATGACATCTTTTATTAACTTTTAATTGTGGTGACACATCGAAGCATCTCAAAAAGCACATCAGAAACTCTTCAACAGCTAGAAAAAATCCTTTAGGATGGAAGCATTCCTAACATTTGGATAATGGAAATTTGTCTCCATTGGTACTAGAGAATTACCTTAAATACAAGAAAAACTGCATTTTTAAAGGCAGCTCCCATTCTTCTCAATGGGAAAATAATTTTGGCATGATTTATTAGACACTGTTGCCCTGAAGAGCCATCTAACAACTCTAGTTTAACTTTATTAAAAGAGAGGTTCATGTTTTGCTGGCTTCCATGAAAAGCCAGTGTACAGTTTTGCTTTTTTAATCCCAGGTTTTGATATACAATTACAAGTTTGATAATTCTAGAATCATTGTTACATGTATTGCTCAGGGAAATCTGTTTATACTTTTCCTTTCGAAGCTGAGTAAGGTACTAAGTGAACAAAGAAAAGTGTTTAGAGAGCAGCATTTTATACATTTTTTCCCCCCCTAAACCAGAGTAAACATTCACTAGCTGTGATTCAATTTTTGTAAGCAACAGCACAGACACAGCTCAAAGGAGTCATCTCATCAGTAAATCCCTCCCGCTGCACCGACAGCTGGAGATGGGAAGCGTATCAGCACCTCCCTTCTGTCCCTGCACAGAACTTGCTCACCACCCGCCTCAGGACAGCCAGACCCACTCACGAGTGGGCTGCTGCCACCTCTGCCCACCCCTCCTGGGACTCTGCTGCCCTTCAGCCCCCCCCCCGGGTCTGCCCAGCTCCCAGAGCCCC